>OX235271.1:85741590-86179004 GCA_944472155.2 Trichobilharzia szidati | reverse complement strand
ACTGATTATTGCTTAACTAGCTAGAGTGTATGCACAAAAACCGAACATAACACGATAATGTGCAAAATGGTGTGGATGCTTGACCGCATACCTGTAGCTTAACAAATCGGCTCAAACAGTAAAGGTCAGTACCCGTAAAGTAATATTTTCGGGGAAATTATTTGTTATTACAGTTTCCTATATCTTAAGAATTTTATTTAGATGAGTCAAATGGTGAATAAAAACGGGGATTCGGCATGAATAAACAATAGACACTAAAGCCGAATGACCTTGATTCGACCAATCAAATAGCTCAGCATTGCAAATAGATGCTAGTCATAATCCTCGTTGCAAGTGTCTCCTAGATACGGTTTTCAAATTTTCCATAGAAAATGGGTTGACAGGGAGGAATAAAACATGCATTTGTGAAGAGATAGTGACTCTGCAAAGGTATTGCCGGGCTATTGATGGTTATATATTCAGATGCAACTACCTTATATGAGATAGTCTGTGTAATTTGGTAAGTAACTGGTGATTTTTCTGAACACTTTCTTCTCGAAATGAAAGCTCTCCCTTAGCAATATATTGCGTATATGCAACCAGTATCTGCTATAGCTGCAGAAATGGAGAATACATTCGTTTTTTATGTCTGTAACTACCTCTATGAGGAAGTGGGAGCAGTTTTTGAAGCATATTAGAGATATATACCCTGTATGATTCATTTTTATCACATATATATCATAGGTACACATTTTTATAAATCAAGTACCACTTTTCACCTGGAAGAATCTGATTGGTCAAATCAAGGTCATTTGACTTTGGTGTCTATTCTTTACTGTTGTCGGGGTCTCTATTGAACCGAATTTATGAATCTTATTTCCTACGCCAAACAGGCGTAAATGCACCCACCAGTAACTCTGAAATGAACAATTACGCTCAAAATCTAGAAAGTATCAGATCCCCAACTTAACCATAATGTTAATCTTTCTCTAACCTAACCTTAAAAGGACGCGATATCAATTTTAGTATTCTTATAGAATTGAAAAATACCCATTGAGTCGTGAAGAAAATAAACGATAGTTGAGCAGAAAAAGCCTTCTTCATCGACAAAATTATCTTCAAAGGTTGAACAATCGTATTTACATTTACTAAAAAATGCGTGATAATCTAATATTTGAGTAATGGGACGGGTGTGACATAATTCATACAATTACCCAGGAGTAGTTTGTAAAGGCAAAACATTACGTAGTGGTCAATGTCACAGTGGAAGTAAGGGTTCGAAATCTGACATTTTGAGAATTTTTATTTGATGAGAAGCTAGTCGGTTAAGTGCACTTTAACAAGTATGAAGAGGGTGAAGGACAAACTGTCGCTTTAGACCACTTCAGTTTGTACTTATAAGTTCACTAGTTATATTGGTAGCATCTCTAAGTATTTTCCAGCACGGTTATCAATAGGACAATGCAAGACAACTATTCGACTAATTTTAGGGCACCTGATGAACTCAGGACACGAACTGCCACTCGATTCGTCTTTTAAAATTATCTACAAGGTGAAACCAAATAGGAAAAAGGGGTTTTGGGTCTTGGCACTTGTCTATTGTGGAGGCTCTAGAGATTTGTCAGTATAAATCTAACTCTATGTGCAGAAAAAGTTTGTTCAGTCTCTTATTCTATCATGGCCTTGAACTCTTTCCTACTGGTTCGCTTCCTTCGTTTTATGTAATTAATTCACTATTCTCACTTTTACATGTTCTTTTTGTACATTTGACTAAGTTTTTCTCTCACCCTGACACTCTCCTAACTCAATAATTTCCAGATTGTTCAAATTCCAAACCCCCTACTTCCATTGTATCGTTGACTATTACGTAAATTTTTATCTTTAGAAACCACGTCTGAGTAACAGCATCAATAACGTCACCTATTACTTAATACGTTGCTTTGGTAGACATAAATGCGACTGTAGAGCCTTTGAAGATGGTTTCTTTGACGAAGAAAACTTTTCTCCTCTGAATTGTTTTTTTTTAATTTTCTCCATAGATATGAGTTTATCAACCTGCTTTCACTCACACTGGATTGTTTTGAAACCTGGGCTACCAAAATACTCCATCATCAAATTGTATATAATTTCTCTCTTGGTGTTTTCTACTCTGGCGAGTATTCAAGATGTCTACAAGCTGCTAATCCGTAAGTTTCTACTAAAGTAAAATCTTGGGTGGCAACGTATCTCAATACATGAGATAACTATCCCTAAGATTTTTAGTACAAACTGTAACTGGCTGAGAAATAAAACCAATCATCTGTAGTCTTCAATTATTTACTTATCATTGTCCTTGAGTAAAAATAAATGTGCTCATGCACCTTCTTTAATTGGATTTCAACCAATGTTGTGCATTTCCCGAAGAAGGTAAAGGCGAAATATCATAAGGGATTGGTTTACAGTTCAGGTCAGACAGCAGTGTATCATGCGATTTCCTTTCAGGTACTAATTACTGAACAGAGAGAGACTATTATGCAATGAGGCCCGTTGAAAATTCTGTGCATTATATCAAAAGTGTTCAGAGTAAAGCTATTATCATTATTATTACTTCGCCTTGCCTAAACCCTCAAAGGTCATTGATGCAAGTCGAGATGATTTCTTCGTAATTATATGAATAACACAGAACTATTCTAAATGATAACACAGTATAGTTAGCTAACTCTTTATCAAGTGTAAAAAGCAAATAGAAATTATAACTAAACCCCTTTTTGCATTAAATAAATAAATATATATATTCTTACCTCCAGAGCAAACATTGATTGTCGCATTCTTTTCATATCTTCACTCCATTTACTCCGTGTATCACTAATCCACCGATTGACTTCATCATCCCAATCATCAAGATGACGATCTGAAAGTGGTACTGTTGATGACTCTGTACCAGAATGCTGCTTATGAACATCTGTTCTCGAGTGTTTACTATAACTCCGTTCCAAATTGTTGAGCATATCTTTACGACGTTGTTCAAACGTACGACTATCTCTTGAGACAGGGATATTTATCTCTGTTCTATAGTTATCCATTATATTTTTTGTTATTGTCCGATATCAGTAATTCTTCTACTGTTTCTTAGCTCAAGGTAGAATAGTGAATAGTCTTTCAACTGTGCAGTAAAACACAAAAAAAACTGTGTTAATTAATATTGCAAAATATATTCAAAATAAAACCTTTGGAAGTACAGACAAATCGTCGTATCACCTTTAGGCCAACATTCCACCAATCAAATTCTGTAGACTTTGCGTCACTTTTTTAATAGAAGAATCTGATTGGTCAGTTGTGATCATCTATGGAAACATGGATGGATGGACAAGTAAGCCAATACATAATAAACAACTGCTATTGTATTTAGACTTTTGGGATTAATGAGTCATTATTATTATTAATATTATTGTGAACTGAAAATTAATATGTGGAATGTGTTGTGTTCACCCTCCTATCCACCCCACATTCCAAAGAAATCAATACTTAGAATGTAGTGCACAATGAGGATATGAAGAAATTCTTCAGAGTTTGTGGGCCTGTATGTATGTTTGTATATGTTTTATGTGCCTGATATACAGTTTTAAAACATAATTGCACACATCAAAATCCTATTGATGGCCGTAGACACTGACATAGATAATTCTTTCTTAAGTCAGGTGTACTACGCATGATTGAAATAGAAGATAGATAGGCTATATAGAGACACCTATATATATGTCTGTACATCTAAACAGAGTACATGCAATATATGTGTTTCTACAATAAAAAAACATCCTAACACCAAAACAAATCAGAGAAAAAGGTTAGCCTAGATTAGATTAGTACTTACATTTTGGTTTCATGAAAGGATAGACAGGAAATATGATATGTATTATTGTTATTAATATTATTATTATTATTACTGCAATACTTCTGGTCTCCATTTAGGCATATAGACACAAAAGTATTGATCTGATATGTTGTGGTCTTCTGGAATGCTAACACTCCTATCGAAATATTTCTTTGCAGCTGTGTAAAAAAAAGCATAAATCTAAAGCAAAATGAGTCATCCTTAGTATGTATTTTTAGTTCTATTTTAAAACCGTTTATTCGGTGTAAGATAGTGCCAACAAAGACCATAGTGAAAGTCAAATGACTGCGTCAGAATTCTGACCTTGAAAACTAACCAATCAAAGTAACTCAGATTCATTTGGGTAAAAATCAATCAATAGATTCATGAGTGTGTACGAAACGTTTAAAGGAGTGTTAGAATTCCTCTTATTTTTAAGGAGGTTTCTTGGTTTAAAAAGTGTGACACTTTGTTAATTTTGTATTTTCAAAAAAATGGTTCCTGAACAAAGAATACTCTGTTCGATAACGCCTTCATGGCGAAGTTCTACAATAGAGTCCCAAGATTGTAAATGTTCCAATGACCTTGTGAATGTTCCAATGACCCTGAACGCATGCTAGTCATTGGTTGAGGAAGCTCACCATTATTCTAGCGCGAATAATTGTGCATTCTGGTAAGCGACACTGAATTAATTGTCTTCTAGGAACTTTGTTTGAAAAGTTGAAACTGTCTTTGATGATTGGTTGTTATTGGTGTCGAAAGTTTAACTTTGCCTGAATATCTTGTTTCTGTCCAATTACTGGGTGCCAGAGCGAATAACGTTTGGGTACATCATCATAGAGTGAACCATTTGAATGATTCCGTCGACCCTGTCATACTCATAATAATTCCATCGAAGGTTTCTGGGGAAGACTGAAAAATAGAATCTGAGCTATCAACGGATCAAAAAGGAAGTTATTTTCAGTCGTTTGAATGAAGACATGTATAGAAAAATTAGTTTAATTTAAAAACTGAAACTCCTCTTAATAATTGGAACATTTCTTATCTCATATTAGAGAAAAGTACCGTGTTTGATTTTTTTTTCATGCTTATTTATGTAAAAATACGTAAAATTTTATGCAAAAATCATCGTTTCTTCTGATTAGTCGGTTCAAGGTCACTTGTGCGTTCGTTTCTTGGGACTCTATTGTAGAACTTTGCCGCCTTCATCAGCAGGTTCTACAGTTATATATACATAATAGTAGTGAATGAATTGGTGTTATGAACAACATTAATTTTTAAATAACCGCGAATCAATAATATCAACAGATTACAGTTCAAAAGCACCAACATAACAACAAACTGAATGCTTCATGCGAATCGCGATAGCCTTTGCTGTTTGAAGCATGCGGTGCTTCGGTGATTTTGGCAATTTATTAGGCACCCGGTAAATGATAGAGAAGGATTCTTCCACGCTGACCGGCTTTGCGGCCAGTTTGCACCAAATGGTCCAATATCGAACTGTTAATGGTTTTAACTACACCTTTACTTAGCCTTACTGGGAGATGTTCTCGAGCACGAAAAATCAAGTTCCTAGAACAACGGCCAATATAACTCGCTCCACAAGCGCAGTTGAATTGGTAAATGCAATTTGAAGTGGCTAGTCTAGGTACTTTATCTTTCAGTCGAGGTAGCACCATCGGTCGTGTAGAGAATAAGACATGAATTTCGCCAGCATTAAAATTTCTTTGAACTGATTTTCTTAATTTCCTCGTAATTATCTCACTTGGTATATCGCCCTTGAATTGCAGTCGTATATAAAGAGGCTTCTTGTTTATGGATAGAGAGTAATCCATTTCCGCTTTCTTTGTCATGTGCTTCTTGATAAATTTTTCGGGACAGCTATTTTCAGTCAATCAAGGTATCATATACAATGCTTAATTCATCTTCAATAACTTCTTCTGAGCATATAGTTCTGGATTGGATTTACCTATTCTTCTTTATCGCCTCTCTTTAATCTTTCCTGAGCTTCTTGAGAAGAACTATATTGCACTGTGAAAGTCACTAAAAGTTGTCAGTAAGACGAGTAGTGTGGCACCACTAAACCAACTTGTTAATATTGTTGTAGATAGACACTTGCAGCCATTCAAGAAATTAATATATATATTATCTCATCGGACTCCCAACATCCTCTTTATGCTCAATTCTCTACTTGCATTTCATCAGGTAGGGGTAAAACAATCAATGATAAAAGACTTTATGACCGGACGACTAAGTATAAAGGCTTCACGATAACTTATTTATAGCAGGCATTCTATGTGATAAGAAAAGTGTATGGCATAGAACCACTAACTTACTATGAAACACGGAGTAAATGGCCCTCTTTATTCCTCCTTTCAATAATAAATATATCATTGTTGTTAATATTTCCACTTAAATTTTAATTTTATACTCATGTTCTAACCCATATTATTGTCACTATAGATGTAATGTTAATGATTCCCCACCCCACTCCACTACGGTGTAATGCAAACAGAAAATTACACGCAGTATTGAATCACAGGCTGAAAATTCCACATTGTATCAGAAGTACTATTATTATTATTATTAGTGCGTCGGTGGCACAGCGGTTAGGACGCTCGCCGACCATGCACATCGTCCGGAGTTCGATCTCCGACCACAAACGCACTCCTTTACCTCGCTAAGCAAGAAATAAAGCTGGTAAAGAGGAAAGGTTGGGAATGAGGCTAGCAACACTATCCTGTAAAATTAAACACCACTGTTACCGAAACTTCAAGTGAGAGGCTTGAAACCCTGTATTCCACTGAGAACTTGAAGGAATAAAAAATTATCATTATTATTAAAGGAATAATGACCGCATTTGAAGCCGACATGTCAACCTGAGACCGAGCACTTCGGTCCAATCAGTCGACGGGAAAATCTAAAATTCAATTAAATAATTAATATGACCCGTTGTACAAGAGGTGGCTCTCGTGGACCAAGTGGTCTGGTGGATAACGCTTTGGAGTTTTAAACTATGGGCACTGGGTTCGAGCCTAGGTGGGAACATTATCACTCACTGGGAAATGCAGTTACATCCAGATGACGAGTCCCAAATAGGACGAAATGCGCATCGTGGATTCCAATGCTAGTCACCGTCCACCAATCAGATTAAAAGTCGCTTCATTCAATCGGTCAGACACATATTTCAGTTATATGAAGTAACTAGATATAACTAGGTGTGATTTCTCATTAGACTGAAAAAACTGGCTAAATTCCACTACTTGAATTGTACACATTACAAATTGCTAACTGTTTAAAAAATTTGTGAATTGGATTTGTGGTAACACCACTTTGCTCTAGTAGCTAGCCTTGAATTGGGTGGTTTGATTGCATTGCTGAGTCAAACTGAGTACACCGCTGATGAGCTCAACCACAAAACGAGAGGAACGGCCGTCCAGCGTTAATATCCCCTCAATATGGCCAGCAAGCAAGCAAGCACTACTGGTTGATGTGAACTGTATACAACTGCTCATCTGAATTAATCAGTAGTATGTAATCATCGGCAGTATGCACCCACCAACAGGGTTTGAACCTAGGACCTTCCGGTTACAAAGCAAGCTAGCTCGTATACCATTCAGCCACTTAGAGCCGATTCATTGGCCAATCCATGAATTCTAATTTCTACCCATTCGTGATGCAATTAGCACAACCACCGACCATTGTAATCCGTGGGACATCCATCCTCACACACTTGACCGGATGAACCTCACTGAACACAACTTCTCACTGGAACTCCAGGAAACTCCAAGCAAGCATCAGATTAATTTTCTATGGTTTGGTTTGTAAAGGTTAGTTATGTTGATCATGGATTGATATCAGTTAGAGAAGCATTGAAAACCAGGGAGTACTGGACAGCTGCTTCATCCTAGTTTGGGAATCCTCCCTGGTTTTCAATGATTCTCTAATTGATATCAATCCGTGATCAACTCGTAAAAAAACAAAACCAACTCTTACTAACCAAACCATAGAAAAGTAGCATATAAGTTTATGCAGTTATGCTAGTTTTCCTTGATTACCATTTATAGTATCAAGCAGATCATCTACTTTGCGATCTGAATGATTTCGTTCTCGAAAGGATACTGTGATGAAATGACTCCCCTCCCCCCGAACTGTGTACAGTGCAAATTACTAGCTAGTTGGTGAATTGTGAATTTTGATTCTAGTCGAAGTGTCTTTTCTCTGAAGTCGTAAAACCTTCTCGATCAGCCAGTCTTCTGTATGTCTTTTCAGTTTAGGAATAGTATTCAGAGGATTAATCGTATATTTGTGTGTGTGTGTTGAAATATCGATTATAAAGAATTTAAAGCAGTTAGTCCCTTTTATAAATTTGGATAGTGTTGTTATTGGAAGACGGAGATTATCTGAAAACTAATTTGGGATGTATTTGCGCTATACATTTTCAACAATCTGATCACACATTTACTTGTCAAGTCGATATGTATGGAAAAAATTAAGGGCAATTAAGCTAAGCAAAGTGAGAAAAAGAAAGATTTAAGAATGATTAATACAACGTTTGTTAATCCAATTCAATAAGGATTACCAAGGTAGGTTAAGATTAATAATAAACTGTTTTTTGAATACACAGGGGGGTGGGGTTTAAGTTTATGAATAGCTAGAGCCTCAGCGTATTTCTATAAGCGCCCTTGACCATTTTTATAGATGACCTTAAAGGCTGAGTTAACATGACTGTTATTTTATTTTATATTTTATTTATTTTGATTACAGCTTGATGCCACATCGTATTTTCAGCACAAGTATGGAATTTTCAGCATGAATATCGGTAGCCCAAATTTTGCAGGCCGACCATAGATATCGGATGTGCCTCGGCAGGGGATCGAATCCCGGACCATGTTCATGGTCGGTGAGAGTCCTAACCACTGCGCCACCGACGCACCAGGTATATGAGGATTTTAATCTGAAAATAAAAACATGACCAATATGCCACTGACTAATTTTAAAATTTGCCAAGTGGTTGTGCATCCTATTGATTGACTGACTGGTTTCAACGTAGGACTTTGTAGAGATGTGCAACGGTTCAACTTGTCAGATCTCCATGTAACAGACAAAGCAAGAGCAGAGAGATTCAAAAGAACTGAAGTGAGCTTAAATGTGAGGGAGAAGAATGGTAACATGAAAAAACAAAATGGTTTATTAGGTGGGAGAGATCAAAAGAGTGAATACATATGCGTCACTGAGAACGATTTTGATTTTATAAGACGTAAGAAAATATAACACTGGATTGTGTCATTTGACAAATATACCAAGTCACTGGGTATCTTTAGCACATATTACAACTTAAGATTAATAGGGCAGTGAGTGAGTGTGTGACTACCACTGTTTTGTTTCCCTGTGATAAAACCAAAAAGTACACATCATTTTAGGCTCGTAGGCAATCAGGATAACATTGGGTAAACGGAGAATCTACATTGAACATAACGGTAGAAGCCTGCTGAGCCGCTCACTGTCCTGATGGATAATCCTGACTAGTTTCATATAACGTTAGATAACCGATATTACTATAACAGATATCAACCAACCTCGTAATTGCTGTCAGTTTTAACAAAACAAAAACGCAGTGAATGCCTGGAGAGTTGGGGGCTACGAATGGCAAGTAATAGCGGCTAGGTTATTTAAAAAAGGTGCAGCTGCGCCTATGGTCCTTTTCCTAAACAGAGCACTGTAACTGCATACTGAGGCCATTGTTAGTGACAGCAGAAACTAGCCCATTTAGTTTCCAAACAATAATTACGCCGCATTCATCAAGGAATACCTGCCTATGCCACTAATTTTGCTTTCAAGCTCTACACACTTCAAGTGTGGAATTATTTTCAATGAACATAAGAACATATGGCAAGGGAACAGCTTGTTATGGTTCATCTCGATCAGATGTTTGGCCATAGACGAAGTTGGTAGTCTACCACCTGCGTCTATTGATTTTCCACAATTCATTTGTTTTTCTAACCATTTCGGGATGTGCTCTCCCACCCTCACATGCAAGCACGATTACTTCTCCCTATGTACGTGTATCCACACGCACATAAATTGGTAAATAGTGTGGGATTTGACATAATCACTTGTGCACTTTTGAGGTTTGCGGTGGAACATACTTTTGGCTTTTCCGCTAATTACAAGCCGGGCTGCATAATAGGTCCTAAGGATGACAGAATTTAACTTTTGTCTCAAAATCCTATTCATTATAAATTATTTAAATTAATCCCAGTGTGTTAAGATAATCAAAACAAGATTTTTCTGAACGTTTCGCTGTGTAAGCCACAGCTTCTTCAGCAGATTTATTTGGATTTTTATTAATCATCAAAATGTATAGTCAAAAAAAAATGTCCATGGACAAATGACCTTCAAATAAACTGATTTTAATTTATGTTAAATTTTTGACTAAATATTTTGATGATCAATAAAAATCCGAATAAATCTGCTGAAGAAGCTGTGGCTTACACAGCGAAACGTTCAGAAAAATCTTGTTTTGATTATCTTAACACGCTGGGACTAATTTAAATAATTTATAATGAATCAATCTGACTCGGCGCTCAAATTATTCCAGGAAATTCGTAACACCTACGACCTGGAAACCTATAATCAAAATCCTATTGTTTATTTCCCCGTTAAAAGGTAATTTGATGAAAACATTTTTCTTAGGGGCAGTATAGATTGTAGGTTTAAAGACTAATTGACTTCTACACCTGTTTAAAAACTTTAAAGGATATTGGTTTTCAAACACGAGTATCCATCAATATTTCATTTTCTTTCTCTATAACATCAGCCACGCAAATACATTGAATCCTCTTAAATAAACATTTCATCAAGTCTCTTAATTAAATTAATCTTAATTATTTCATATATATCGACCTGACAAGTAAATGTGTGATCAGATTGTTTGAAATGTATGGCGCAAATACATCACATATGTTTTCAGATAATCTCCGTCTTCTAATAACATTATCCAAAGATTGATATCAGTTAGAGAACCATTGAAAACCAGTTAGGAGTACTGGAAAGCTTTTTCCTTCTCCTAGTTTGGGAATCATCAACAGTACTCACCCACCAACAGGGTTCAAACCCAGGACCTTCAGGTTACAAGGTAAGCTAGCTGGTATACCATTCAGCCACTGGGAGCCGATTCAATGGCCAACCCATGAATTCTAACTTCTACCGATTCTTGATTGAGGGCGACCCCAACCAAAGTCGTTGGTGGAACATCCATCCCCACACGTGATATCTGCATGGACCTCACTGTTTTCAATGGTTCTCTAACTGACATAAAATCCATGATCAACTCGTAAAATAAAATCTAATCCTTACAAACCAATCATAGGAAATCAATCTGCTGCTCGCTAGTGACTGACTACAAGATGGAGTTTCTTGGAGTTCTAGTGAGAAGTCATGACCAGTGAGGTCCATCCAGATGTCACATGTGTGGATGGATGTCCCACCAACGACTTTGGTTGGGGTCGCCCTCAATCAAGAATCGGTAGAAGTTAGAATTCATGGGTTGGCCATTGAATCGGCTCCCAGTGGCTGAATGGTATACCAGCTAGCTTACCTTGTAACCTGAAGGTCCTGGGTTTGAACCCTGTTGGTGGGTGAGTACTGTTGATGATTCCCAAACTAGGAGAAGGAAAAAGCTTTCCAGTACTCCTAACTGGTTTTCAATGGTTCTCTAACTGATATCAGTCTGTGATCAACTCGTAAACTCAAATCTAATTCTTACAAACCAATCATAGAAAAAAAACCTATCTAAAGTGATAAAGAACCCAAATTTCGTACTATTACAGTCACAAGGATATTTTACATCAGTCTTACGAAATAATCGAATTCGTTTCACTAAACATTTATACACACGCACGGATTCTACACGAAAGAGTTTTGTGTTCTATTAATCTGACGATCAAAGTTATTTCCTCTTTCTTTTGACAAAAATGACAAGAAATTCAATGTGGACTGATATCAACCAGTAATACTTGCTAACCAGACAGAAGTGATCGAAACACTGGACAGTCATTTTGATGATTTGAAGCTTAGCTCATCGGCGGTGTACCCAGTTTGACTTAGCTGAGAGAACCAAATCACTTGAAACCACATGAATTCTGACTAGCTACTTATATATGTGTAAAACTTGGGCACTGTGGTAGTAAGTAATTCCATATTGGTTGGTTTATTAGATGTATCATACAGCGAAACATAAAAGAAGCCTTGAAACTTAATAATTACTCTGATAAATTAGTCAGGAAATGTGTAGGGAAACGTAAAAATAAAATAAGTAATGACAGCAGTGATAGTGATAATAATAATAAAAATATTAGTGACGACATGCGTGTCAAATATGCGCGAGACAACACCAACAATAAGGAATCAAAATCATCAGTAGTAATTCCAGACAAGGAAGGAACCTCGGAAACCTTACGCAGAATTCTTAACAAGGCAGTAATAAAAGTGGCTGGCATTCAAACCACCCACAAACTCAATTAGAAACAAGCTTTGTCGGTTAAAGGACGCCGCCAGCGGAGCCAATAAAACAAAACAATTTAGTTTATCTAATACCCTGCCTGCAGTGATTGTCAGGTCAAATACATAGGTCAAACTAGTAGAATAGGGGCAGTCAGACTAGTCGAGCACAAAATCCTAGCAGCAAAATCTGGATTAGATGACCCGAGTAAGATAAGAAATCTAGAGAATAGTTCATCTATAGTACTCACTACATGCAATTAAACACAACCATAAAATAGGATGGGATAATAAGATGACAGTTTCAAAATCTAATGTCACAGGGTGGAGGGAGAGATTGATAACAGAAGCTTTGTTTATCTAATCAACTGCGAACCAACACGTGTAATAGGAATGATTCAACACCTGTCCACTCGGACATCTGGAAAATTCTACTACCCCAACGACGACAAATAGGAGAGGACAAAGAAAACTATAAAACTCAAGTTTCGAAGTCGTGTGATTATAATTGATGAAATGATTATGAACAATAAATTTTGTTCGAAACGTCATCCAGTCAATAGTAATACTGTTTCACTGTGTGATACATCTAATAAACAAACTAATATGGAATGATTAGCTACTTGCATAAATTTATGTGATATATCGAATAAAATTCACGATTTACTAATTGCTTATTTTTGACTACGGTTTCTGTAGGAAAACTTTGAATTGGAGAAGTTTGACTTAGTTCGGCTGTCTGAGCTAAGGTAAACCGGATATACCAAAAACGAGATAAACTGTTGTTCAGTATTGGTGAGCAAACACTACTGTTTCACGTGAGTGACATACAGCTACTTATATCATTCAGTCAGTAGTATATATCAATAGCATAATAATGGTAGCTTTAATTCTGGAAAGTACATTTAGACACAATACAGAATTTTCAACGAGTGGCATAGTAAGGTATTTACTTCTTGTGCATAATCTTCAAATAATATAATAACCTATAATATATAGTTTGAGGCAATGTTGTTCCATCCAAAGCATTTTCCAATACTACTCCACAATGTTCTTCTAATATTTTCTTCGAAAAAGTCCTAGAGATAGGTGGAAACTTATTTGAAATTGCGCGCGAGTATAGATTGTGAGTCACTGTGGTAATCAGATGATTAAAAAACATGAAGCTGAGTAGATTCAATGATTTATTAAATACCTAATTCATTCGCTTTGTTTCAGGATAAGAAACATTTGTAGCTGTGATTGCGTTGGCTCAGAACTTGAGTTCCTAAAAGCTGCGCTCGCAGAAAACGATTGACCGAACCTATTTATTGGCAAAAATACAAAAGATAAGCGGTCGAAACTGGTCACTGTCTTAACCCTAGAGAAAAACATATTCGTGAATTTGGAATTCAAAGGTGATCAAGCTTCAGATATGCTCAAAAACCGTCTCTCTTAACCACTCAGCAAGACATTTTTGCTGCAAAACTACAAATGATGTTCACCAGCCACAACTTGTTCTCCATCTTTGTAAAAGATAAGCTTCCCCGCCTGGCTGCCTCCATGTGCATCTATGTGCATCCATCTATCAGTTCACTTACTCTTGTGGAACTAGGTATATTGGCCGTAGGCAGTGAACTCTCTACTCACGGATACGAGAACATATTGCAGCACTGAAGGGTGTGAGAAACTCTATTATAGAACACCTGATCGACCCATGTCACTCTACCAACACTGAACATGATTTCAAGATCATCCATCGAATTCATACTAACTTGCCGACAGAGTTTTCTGTGTTCTAAACTTCTAAAGAGAGTGGAGGCCTTGGCCATTGATGAATTTAAGCCAACCAGACCTTTATGTACAAAAGAAGTAAGTTCAATCGCTACTTCTACCTTGTCAGTAGAGGGAAAGATATTTATTTATTTATTTTGTCTATTTAATCAATCTATGTACCTTTCCCTCATTGCTACGATTTTTTTCATTGTTACTATTCTCACTTTGCACTGATTCCACTTGTCCCACTTGTCATTCTATACATCTTATGACTTATTCTGTATATGACATCAATTGTTTTGCCACTTGACATTTAACTATGATTATAATCACAAATATTTTAATTGCATTTCATACTATTATTATTATTATTATTATTATTACTTCATGTATTCACACCTTTGATTCAATTCCCCCATCGGATATAATTTCGTAATAAACAAACCATATACATACGATTGTGCAGCTTGAAAATGAATGCGTTGAAAAGAGTCTCTTCATTGAACGCTGTGTTCTAAAATACAATAATGCATTTTAATGGATATAATATTTAGGCAGCCCAGTGATTTAAATAGGCCTCAATGTATTGATTACTTGGTTTTCTAATTGTATTTTATAGTTTTTGATTGCACACTAGTCAGTAACTAGTGTAATGTGTCTAGTCCTATCTTCACTGCAGACTGAATTCTATCAGTCAAGCTTGCAATGTGGCCACCATGCTAGGTGGCTCGCCATCATGGTGCATGGTGAATTGTTAGTATTAGATGATTGGAAGCGATCGACCAAGGGAAGCCTTGAACCTAGGTTTCGTGCTAGTTGGAACTCATCAGCAAGGCGTATCTGCAACCTTGAAGGAACTCATGTCCCTTGTGAGATTCTAACCCGTGTCACCCAGTGCTGCAGTCAGAGACGTTACCACTGAGCTATTTTATAGTATCACAATCAGATCACATATCTGAATAATTTCGGTTTCCATAGGAAACCTTTCCAAACTGCATTTTCAACACTCCTACTTATTTTTTCGTGAGTCATACTATTCCTAGTAAAATTCAAGTATTATTATTATTATTATTATAAGAGTGAATATTTATTCAGGAGTGAGCGAAATTATATGATTTGAAATATTTGAATTGTTTCTTTCCCTTGATATAATTGGACTTACTGGACGAAAAAAATGACTGATATGTCATCCTTTTTATTGCCTTCATCATCATTGTTCTCTCTGTTCGTCTGTCTCTCCATCTATCTGTCTGTCTGTCTATCTATCTATCATCATAGTTATTCTCTGAAAAAAAACTGATCAACAGTGATAAGGAAGATTACAAATAAATAAGAAAGTGGTCAGTCAGTGAATTGATGTTAAGAAAATGATTCAGCAAACTAATGCCAATCAATTAAATACGATGAAATCATTCCATCTTCAAATATACTAATCAATAAAGTTTGAGTTTGAATGGGTGTTTTTGGGAAACGAAACTACTTTCAAGAATTTGTTTGGAGAACCATTGAAACCACCAGGGAGTACTGGACAGCTGTTTCCTCCTCCTAGTTTGGGAATCATCGACAGTTCTTAGCCCCCAACAGGGTTCGAACCCGGGACGTTGCAGTTACAAGACAAGCTAGCTCGTAGACCATTCAGCCACTAGGACCCGGTTCAATGCCCAACCCATGAATTCTAGCTTCTATCAATTCATGGTTTGAGCACGACCCCCAGCCATTGTCATAGGCAGGAACTCCGTCCCCACTCCCACCCGGATCGCCCCTACTGGTCACGACTTCTCACTACGACTCCAGACAACTTCGTCCTGTCGCTAGTCACTAGTGAGCATCAAGAAAAAGTTGCCTGGAGTCCTAGTGAGAAGTCGTGACTAGTAGTGGCTATCCGGGTGGGTGTGAGGATGGAGTTCCTGCTGATGACATTGTTTGGTGCCAGTTGCGCTAAAAATGCATCACGAATTGAGAGAAGTTAGAATTCATGGGCTGGACACTGAATTGGCTCCCAGTGGCTGAATGTAACTATAGGGTCCCGGGTTCGAACCCTGTTGGTGCGTGAGTACTGTTGATGATTCCCAAACTAGGAGAAGGAAACAGATATCCAGTGCCTGGCTAAATGCTTGGGCTAACTGGAGTTCAGATCACCTTATTCTGACCAGCAGGTAAGCACTAGTGGTTGATATGAGAGTTATACATTTGCTCATCTCAATCTATCAGTATTATATAAGTTTATGCATTTACTCTTGCTATCTTAATTACCATTTATAGTATCATGAAGATCATATATCTTGTGATCTGAATAATTTCGGTTTCAATAGGGAACTATGGTGAAATTCTACCTCCTTGAACTGTATACATTACAAATTGCTAACTAATATGAAAATTGTGAATTCGAAACTGTCACATCATTTTCTGACTTCTTTGTATTTTATCAAACAATAAATTAACGATTAGATTGCTTATTTTGAGGATTTGGATGAATTTCAACTTGGATTTTGTTATGAACTTAAACAACGGTTAGTGATCATTAAAAGCTAAGGTCCACTGAAGAGCCATCTATTTCCAAAACTGGAAATTTTCAGACCATTGACGGCTACTGGATCAATATTCTTAAGACTGTACTGAAAAATTTTGACCTATGGGGTTCACCAAGTCAGATAACACAAGAGTTATTCGGCTATACCCCTGGCTGCTAGTTGCTGCTTAATGTCGCGAATCGATAGAAGTTAGAATTCATTGGCCATCGAATTCTGTTTCAGTGGTTGAATGGTCCACGAGCTCGCCTTCTAACTGGAAGGTCGTGAGTTCAACCTCTCGGTGGGTGCGTAATGATGGAGAGTCGCAAACTAAGACGAAACGATAATATTCAGTAGTCCCTAGTTTTCCGCTGCTTCTCTAACTGATACTGGCTCGTGACTTAACCGATAGCCAATCAAATCCATGCTAAACAACTCTTCGAAAGAAAATAGAATCTACTGAATCACTGAATTTCAGCTTAAGTGGCTAAAAGTTACCTGAGCTTAGCCCCCTAACCTGAAGGTCCCTAGTTAGGCTCCTGGTGAGATCGTCAGTGCACATTGTTGAAGACTCCCAAAATAAGCTGAAACACTGCTATCAAGTACTCCTTGGTTTTCAATGATTCTCTAACTGGTGGTTTGGTTCATGATGAAATCTAACAAATTGAAATTAAATTAACAAACTGACTAATGAGACGTATAAAAGAACATCAATAATAACAACAAAAACAACTAGGAGGTATATTGAAACATTAGAGAGAGGGAAAATTCAATTTCAGGGTGAGTCATACTACCCCTTCATTAGAAAGACGAAGAAACGAAAGTAATTCATATAATCATTGAAGAATTTTACACAAAAAATAAAAAAAAAATTGAAGAAGGCGAAAATAAAACTGAATCTAGTTGATTTCTAACTGGAATAACTGAAATTATTGAAACAATAATAAGATTTGATCACAAACCAATAGTGAGATAGGCATTTCATTCTACTGAGGGAGCCGAGGCGGCTCTTCAACAGAATAAAACTATGATTCCATTCAGTGATTGAACACACATAAGTACATTTCTAATCTCCAAAAATGACTCTTCCTCATATTCCTTTCCTCTTTCGCCTTGCATGTTATAATTTTGAAATAATAGAGAAGATTTGTAGCTCAGGTGGATGATTTGCAATTAATAGTGTTCTCTGAGCTGGTTGGTTTGGTTGCGGAGCTTTCGTCGTCCTTCTGGACAACATCCCCATTCAGCGAAATATTTAGCATAAAGTGAAATGATTTAAATTTCTTCATGAGTGATATAATTGCGTCTCCTGGTAACCATCTTTACATATGCATTGACCATTTTCTATGGACTTGGATTTTAAACTTTCTGGTCACCTGATTTACTTTTTATTAGATGGTATATTTCGTCTATATGTTAACGTGTTTGTTAATTGCATTTTCGTTTGAGAAGCTGGTTTCTAGGAATTCCCTAGCACTTTTCGTGTTTCCTCTGTCTAAGATTTCGACATTATTCCAATCAAATTGATGTCCATAACTGTCTATATGCATTGATACTAAAGAATATATATCGTGTCTTTTCACGGCTGATTGGGATAATGTCGAAATATTAGACAGAGGAAACACCAAAAGTTCCAGGGAATGCCTAGAAGCCTGGTACTCAAACGAAAATGCAATTAACAAACACGTTAATATAAACGAAATATACCAATTAATAAAAAGTAAATCAGGTGACCAGAAAGTTTAAAATCCAAGTCAATAGAAAATGACCAATAGATATGTAAAGATGGTTACCGGGAGAAGGACGCAATTATATGACTAATGAAGAAATTTGAATCATTTCACTTTATGCTAAATATTTCGCTGAATGGGGATGTTGTCCAGAAGGACGCCGAAAGCTCCGCAACCAAACCAACCAGCTCAGAGAACACTATTATTTGCAAGTGTTGTAATTTCTTAAAATAATAATAAATATTATTTATACCCTTCATTCTATCGAATTATTAGTGATATTATCTCTTTTCTCAATAAACGACTCTACTGTAGCTTTACTCTCTCTCATCTTTAATGCATACAATTTTGTCATAGTCACACATCAAATGCCTTTTACAACCTTGAACTGACTTGTCAATCTTCCTTCTCCATATTGTATAAATCTATTATGATAAATCGCCATCATTGTATCCTATTTCACAATATTTTGTAATCGATTTCAGCCTAGCACATTTGTCACACAAATACTATCTATGTTTTTTTTCACCCCATAACTAATCTGTTATTCTACGTCAAAAATGTATCCACCGCATACCTGGCCATTATTGTAACGAAAACACATATTATATTAACAAGTATTGGTTTGTAGGGATTTGGCTGATTGGTTACAGGATTTCGTCATGAGCTGACATCGGTTAGAGAACCATTGGAAAACCACATGGGAGTACTGGACAGCTGTGTTCCTCCCCCTGGTTTGAGACTCTTCAGCAGTACAAACCCACTGAGGTTCGAACCCAGGTCCTTCTGGTTACAAGGCGAGCGAGCTCGTATACCATTAAGCCACTGGGACCTGATTCAATGGCCCATGAATTCTAACTTCTGCCAATTCACAATATAGCGCAACTGCTAACCAATGTCTTTGGTGAGTATTTGTCCTCACCCCGACCTGCTGTACCCTACTGGTCACGACTTCTCACTAGGACCCCAGGTAACTACATATTACATTAACAAGTGTTGGTTTGTGGAGATCTGATTGGTCAAAGGGTTTCATCATGAGCTGAGATCAGTTAGAAAACCATCTGAGAATACTGGTCAGCTTGTTACGATAGAATCTCCTCAGGAGTATCTCCCTTGAATTGTAGACGTATTATATTTTATAATTGTAAGAATCTGAAGAGAAATTATTGAAAAGAATATCTTTCGTTCAGATTGACTGTTATTATTGTCATGACTATTCGTTACCACAGTATTGCATTTGATTACAATCCTGGTTTTTGAAAGCAAAATACAATATGTGTGATGTTTAAAATGGGAATATTTCCTTGTTTACAATCAGACACAGATTAAAATAATCTGCTTCTATTTCTGTAATTTACATACTAAAAAATTTATGGGTTGATAACTTTTGGATTTATAGACTTCCATTAGGGCGTGAAAATATTGAAAACAAGTGATTCATCGAAGAGACTCTTTTCAACGAATTTATTACCAAGCTTTACAATAATAATGTGAATCGCGACAAAATATCTGTGATTGTAATCGTAGTAAAACATCAATTAACAGATTCGATTATGAGTTTGACCACGGATTGATATCACTTAGAGAACCATTGAAAACCAGGGAGTACTGTCAGACAGCTGTTTCATCCTAGTTTGGGAATCATCGGCAGTATGCATCCACTGGGTTTCGAACCCAGGACCTTCAAGTGACAAGGCAAGCTTGTAGACCATTAAGCCACTGGGACTCGATTCAATGGCCAGACCATGAATTCTACCTTCTACCAATTCGTGATTTCCTGGAGTTCTAGTGAGAAGTCGTGACCAATGACGGCCATCCAGCCAAGTGTGAGGATGGATGTCCCACTGATGACATTGCTTGATGCCAGTCGCGCTAAATCACGAATTGGTAGAAGTTAGAATTCATGGGGTGGCCATTGAATCGGATCCCAGTGGGTTAATGATCTATGAACTTGCCTTGTCACCAAAACGTCCTGGGTTCGAACCCTGTCGGTGGGTGCGTACTGTCCATGATTCCCAAACTAGGAGGAGGAACACAGTTGTCCATTACTCCCTGATTTTCAATAGTTCTCTCACTGATATCAACCCGTGGTCAGACTTGTAAAAACAAATCTAATCCTTAAAAACCAACTCTTGAAGATTGGATTATGTAATTTATAGAATAGTTCATGCAAGGTATAAATCTTAGAAAAGTGTTTAATAAAGAGAAACTGACAACAGTTAAAAAGAAACAACTATTCCTAAAATTGCAGTTTAATGAGGACGTGGCTGGTGAAGTCTTACATCTAAGATTATCGAGGGCAATAAAACGGACTTATACTGCTGCCACACTTTGTTTTTCATTTTCCAGCCGACCAATCATGATTGCTCAAGCGAAAGACAAGCTACCTAGCTGTGCCACTTCTATGTTGTATCTACAAATTTAGCTGCTCCTGTGGAGAAAGCTATATAGGGCGAACAAATAGGCAGCTCAACAAACATATTAATGAGCATCTTCCTTCATGGTTCGGAAAGGCCAAATAAAATCGATGAGAAGTTCTATTTTGACTCATATGGTTCATAGAGATCACCAAGTGGACAGAAGAAGTGCCTTCAAAGTTATCTATCGCATTCCATTGAACCTTTCGAACAGAATTCGAAGCCGCCTTTTATACATATCCGAAGCTATGGGAATTAATTCGAGAGAACAATCTTGGTCTTTGCATACAAAAGGAGTTTGTTCTACCTTTGTCTCTCGTTTGACTTAGGTAAGTTCTTTTACTTTTATGATATTTATTTTAACTCTCTTTATCTGTCCACTTCACCTTTATTATTATTATTATTATGTAACTCATAAGATTTGACTTTATTTATTTATTGAATTGTTTGCATAAGCCTACTATCTTCGTTATTCTTAACACCACCTGCATAAACTCCTTGTACTTTTGTTAACACTGACCTTATTATCATTACTTTTGCTATCATTGTAATCATCGTTTTTACTGACATTCAAAACATTTAACACTTATTATTATTTTTTACGAGTTGATCACGGATTGATATCAGTTAGAAATCCATTGAAAACCAGGGAGTGCTGCGGGACACCTGTTTCATCCTAGTTTGGGAATCATCGGCAGTATACACTCACCAACAGGGTTCGAACCTGGGACCTTCAGGTTGCAAGGCAAGCTAGCTCGAATACCATTCAGCCCCTGGGACCCAATTCAGTCGCCAGTGCAGGAATTCTAACTTCTGCAAATTCATTATGATAATAGTAATAATTTGCTTTATTCCAAAACAGTACTTGTGATACAAAATGGAATTCTCAGCATTTCACTACAGTATTACATCCAGTTTGTACATTAACAATAAATAAAATTCTACATAGATCATGGGTAGTCTCAGTTAATTTTGACAACAACATATTAGCATATCGGTAGCAAAGCCAAAAGTGAACAGAATGTTTGAAGGTGTTAGAAAAGTAGATGCTAGCATATTTACTGGCGTAAGCGGTAACAAAAAGGTCGAGATATACAGAGTGTGAAAGAATATAACAAAAAAAGAGAAAAGGAAAAGAAAGAAAGAAAACGTTGTACCTACAAATGATATGAGTTGGAAAGACGAGATCCAGTTGTTCTACTGACTATTTAATGAATTATAGGTGTCACGCCTAATGCTTTCTTTATCGCACAGAACACCGAGTCAAGTAGGGTATGGTTGAGTTTTTGTACTTGCTAGTGCGAGCATATAGTTCAGCGCGACCACCAACCAGTGTTATCGGCCGGGAAATCCATGCTCATACTTGTCTGGATGGACCACACTGGTCACAACTTCTCACTAGAACTTACTCCAGGAAACTCTGTCCTGTAGCAAGTCACTAGCGAGCATCAGATTAAATTTCTGTGGTTTCGTTTGTAAGGATTAGATTTGATTTTACGAGTCTGACCACGGATTGATATCAGTTAGAGAGGCATTGAAAACCATTTGGGAGTACTGGACAGCTGTTTCCTCTTCCTAGTTTGGGACTCATCGACAGTACGCACCCACCAACAGTATTCGAACCCACGACCTTCCAGTTACAAGTCAAGCTCGTAGACCATTTAGCCACTGGGAGCCGATTCAATGGCCAGTCCATGAATTCTAACTTCTACCTACAAATCAACTCTTGAAAAAAGAAATATTTATCCTATTCCTATTGATAAGGAATGACTCATCAGTAGACAAAGAATACTAATAATAATAACTACATGATTATTCACAGGTGTATCTTATATAAAGGATGAATAATAATCAGATTACAAGAGACGAATGAAAGTTGAAGATGCATACATATCTGTGTTTTCATCTCTTAATTTTCCACTTATTATTATTATTATTTCCAAGAGCATTACATTCACACAGTATATGAAAGTATTATGATTAATGTGAATGCAAATGTGATTAGTAATGGTTACGCATATACACATAGAGGCGTAGTATATGCGCAGATAAAAAGCGTGCTTAACTAACAAATTATAGGGTATATCTATCGTGTGGTAGTGTAATCGCGATTCGATACCACTATGTATGTAAATGTATGTAAAATCAGACGAGCCATACACATTTCGTGCACACATTAACGGCCAAATTGTCAGTAGACAACTTTGTTAAGGTTATGCAGTGAAGGGATAGGCGCAAAAAAAGGAACAAAACATAGGTGAATGAATGGAGAATGACATAGCAACTAAATAATCATGATGTATCTAGAATAGGGCAGATGAATGATAAAAAATAGAACAAGATTGTGAAATTTAGGTCAGTACATGTTTTTAATTAAAATAAAAATAAAAATGAATAAGTGGAGTTTATCAAAAACACACACAAATATGTACATCACTGTTATTTTTATCTAGTGATGATTATAAATGGGGTCATGCAATGAAAGCAGGTGAAACAAAAATAAGGATTTTGAATGTTTGACTTGGAATTCGATATCTTAGTGTGATTAGGCGTGCTAATAATAATAATAATAATAGTTATAATATATAATAATTACATTCTACGGAATGATTTCATCACTGTCCTGTATGAAGCTAGTTAGATTTTGGAATTTTGAAGGTATTTTAATGAAATTCTACATCAGTGAAAGAATAATACAGTTTATTTAGGATAGTAGGCTATATGCCTGTGTTAATCCTTTCGATTTTTTGCACACAGGAGGTCCAATCTCGCCTTGAATGAATCAACGGATGGCGCTGATACGACGGGTTCCGGTAGGGCGTTCCAATGGTTCACAATTCGATGCGAAAAACGGATCTCCAGACGCAGACGATTCGACTGTGGTTTTTGAACCTTGAGGTGATGTCCTCACAATTGGTTGGTGCTAGAAGGAAGAAATAAATTAGATAAATTAGCTCCAAAATCATTTCTTAGAATACGGTATGCTAGTATTAGGTCACCCCTAAGTCGTTTGTATGACAGGGGAAATAAACCCAGTCGACTAAACCTCTCCTCATATGTGAGGGTTGAGAAACCCTTTATTAGCTTAGTTCCTACTCTTTGCACCCTTTCTAATAAGTCTAATTCGTATTTGAAACACGAGCATTGGACAGCTGTTTTGTCCAGGTTTTGACAGTCTTCAGCTGTGATTACCCACTAGATCACATAGTTCGTTGCACACTCAACCACTGAGTTAGAAGCCAACAATCCATGAATTCTAATTTCTATGACTTTAAGATATATAGCATTACCGCCAATGGATGCCATCAATGGACATTTGCTCCATATCAGGTATGGTGAAGCCAACCGACGGCGATGTTCAGTGAGCAAGGCAGAGACTGATTATTAGGTTTAGAGTCTTGGACAGATTTCGATTGAGATTATTTGTTTGAAAAGATTATATATGGAACTTTTGAATTTGTCAAAGATTTCTAAAACAAAGGCTTAGTTTCCTAAATGTGAAGATAGAAATAGAGAAATAGACGTTGATCACGAAATGGTTCGAATCCATGACCTTCCGGTTACAAGTCAAGCTTGTAGACCATTTAGCCACTGGGGCCTGATTCAATGGCCAGCCCATGAATTCTAAATTCTACCAATTCGTGATTTTAGCGCGACCACCAACCAGTGTCATTGGCAGGAACTCCATCCTCACTGTCAACCGGATGCACCCCACTCACTGGTCACAACTTCTCACTGGAACTCCAGAAGACTTCATCCTGTAGCTAGTCACTAGCAAGCATCAGATTAATGCTCTATAGTTGCTTTGTAAGGAATAGTTTATTAATTTTTTTGAGTATCTATTGTATTTCAGTTCGTTTTCATCAGTTGTTCACAAATATTTACGCATATAATTCTATATTAGCAACTAAAATAACTTTAAAAAAGTAATGTCATAATCAAACGGTAAAAAGGACAGCGGTTTTCCCATGAATATTTATTTCAATGGTCTGCAATCAGTATAAGAGTAAGTGTGAAACGAATTCGAAGATAAGGCGTTAGTTGAACGTAACGAGTTGTAATCATACTTAAAAGAAAGTATTGATAAGGAAAAAGTAAGAACAACGCTAAGGAATCTACTAGTAAATGACTTCAGCATGAAGTGACTTAGAGTTCCGTTGAGACGTCATGACCATCAGGATTCACAAGGCTGAGTTGGGAGACACGCCGATAGTATTAATTGGGGGTTGAGCTAAAACTCGAGAAAGAAACAAAAAAAATATAGTTTTAGGAGAAACATAACGTCTTTAATTCAATTTTAGGTTTTCCCGTCTATTGATTGCACCGAAGTGCTCGGTCTCAGGTTGACATGTCGGCTCCTTGTACAGATGCTTCAACGATGTCTGGGCATGTAATTAGAAGTTAATTGGTGGATGGCCACTAACAGTGGAATCCAGGATGCTCATTTCGTCCTATTTGGGAGTCGTCATCTGGATGTACCTGCATTTCGCAGTGAGTCATTATGATCCCATCCAGCTGAAGAGTCCCGAGTAGGGTGGAATGCGCATCCTGGATTCCACTGCCAGTCTCCATACACCAATTAACTT
The DNA here is from genome assembly GCA_944472155.2 of Trichobilharzia szidati. Classification (NCBI taxonomy): domain Eukaryota; kingdom Metazoa; phylum Platyhelminthes; class Trematoda; order Strigeidida; family Schistosomatidae; genus Trichobilharzia; species Trichobilharzia szidati. The sequence goes on along the minus strand of OX235271.1, from coordinate 86,153,675 downwards.
CTAGAAACATAACACTGTTTACAATATGTTTCTGTAGCGTCAACTGAACATGAATTACTCACTCTCATTGAATAAGGACAGTTTTCGGTTTATTGATAAATATTTGATAATAAAATTAAATTGATCTATCCCATCTTGTAAAGCAAATCATGATGGGTATCTTTTAGTTCATCATGGGAACTACATTCAGCCAGATTCGATAGTTTAATATTAGGTAGTTGGTAGAAGTCAGCAGGAAGACTTGAACAGAAGTTTCGTGCATTTTGCCATTCATCAGAAAGGCGTATCTGAAATAAGTGAGTCTGTATAAGTCAGTGGAGGTAACTTCCTCGATCGCATCACCAAGTTGGAGGGGGTTCAAGTCTTCAAAAAGATATCAGTATTTTGTAACAAGGTTGTAGACATGCCTTGCTGATGAGTAGCCATCTACGCTATTGCCTCCAAACATCTGCGTCGGTTGCACAGTGGTTAGGACTCTCGCCGACCATGCACATGGTCCGGGGTTCGATTCCCTGCCGACGCACACCTGATATCTATGGTAGGCCTGCGAAATTTGGGCTACCGATATCACATGCTGAAAATTCCATACCTGTACCAAATATACGGCGTGGAATCAAGCTGCAATAAAAAATAAATTAAAAATAAATTAAATTACATTTTAGTGGTGAGTCAGTTAACTTTGCTGACCACTTTCAACGTTGAGTAAGCGAAATTATATTTTGTGCCAACATAATGGACTAAACACACATAACATTGGTAATTGCTTAGTGTCCAACCAATGAAGGTTTTTCTTAATATAATTGTTTACAAATTTTTCTTAGATAAACAAGATTAAATTTAAAGCAATGACGTAACAGTGTACTGTCCAACTTTCTTTCTCTCCCTCGCTTTGAATTCCAGATGTAGTGAAACGCTAAGCAATGCCAAAAAAAATAATGATAGTAATCATGTGAAAAAATTGGACACAATGGTATTGTGTAATTCCACATAAATTTCTATATTGGATATATGTAACGCAGTGAAAGAGTATTAACTATTAGATGACGTCTGAAACCCCTGACTTTCTGGTTATGGAGCTAGCCTTTTGATCTTTCAGCAAATTCCCATGAGTCCTAAGTTATTTCAGCTTACGATGTAGCACTACCGCTAATGAACGTCACTGATCTATATCCGCTTTACGTCCTACACAGTAAACTCCACTGGTCACGATTTCATATTATAGCATTAGGACATCTATCTATTGGTCACCAATAGAATGGGAAGAGATCGATATTTACATTTGGGTGTTTCTAGAAATTTTGATGGAGTTGATTCCACATATCACTGAGTAATTCGTTAAGGATTTCTAGAAGAAGGGGTCAGTTTGTCAAATCAATAAATAAGAATTAGGAAATAAATGCTGGTAAATATCGGATCATAGTTTACTTCTGTTGTCAAAGATCATTCGGCGACAGTAAAGAATTGACACCAAAGTCAAGTGACCTTGAACCAATCAATTAGATCATTCAGCATTACCGATGTATTCTGTTCACAGTCTTCGTTGCAAGTTTCACCCAGATTTGGTTTTTAATCTCTGTGTGTGGAAAATGGATTGATAGGGAGGACTAAACATGCATATGTGGAGGGATGACACTTAGAAGTATGGCTGGGTTGTTGGTGGTTATGCATTCAGATGCAATTACTACCACAGCAGGAAGTCTGTAAGACCTGGTGATTTGTACGTTATGGTGAGTTTTTAGATAGTTCTTTTTTCTCAAAATCGAAACTCTGCCTTACTTAAATATTGTGTGCATGCCACAAGTGGTCACTGAGAGGACCAGTATCCGATACAGCTATAAGTATATCGGTGGTCCAGTGGTAGAATGCTTGTGAGCCATGCATACGGTCTGGGGCTCAACTGCTGACTGATGGGCTACTGTACCTTACTTAATTTACTAGGCAACAGTAAGTCCATTAAAGAGGGAGGCTTAGGAGTAAGGATAGCAACCCTATTCTGCTAAAAAACAACACCACTGCTTATGAGACTTCAGAGATTAACTCCTGGATCCCTATGTTCCACTTGGAACTCCTATGTCGGCACATGAAATGATCTGAGATATAATATTATGAACAAAATGATAGTGAAAAGAGGTTTCGCATGAATATTTGTCACAACCAGTTTATAATAAATATAAGAGTAAGAGAAGTCGAAAAGAAGATGTCTTCTGAACGAAATGAGTCATAATCACACATAAAAGGAAATATTAATCCTGTAAAAATAAGCAAGAAAATAAGGAAAATACTTGTCAGTGACTATAGGATGAAGTTGCCTAGAGTTCTAGTGAGATGTCGGGGAACAGCGGGGTTCACCAGATCCAGGTTGAGGACTAATAATCGCCAATGACTTTGGTTAACAGTGGCGCTAAAAATTGCTCATTGACGAAAGTAAGGAAAATACGGTTTAAAAAAAGAGATATAATACAGTCTACAGTATGTTCCTACAATGGCAACTGGCATAAACTAATAGTTGTTATTCGATAATGAGACCAGTTTTCGATGTAATGGTGGATGTATTGAAAGCGAAATGCACTGGAACCATCGACTCTCATAAAGTTAGTCATAATCAGTATGTTCCAGTTATTATTATTATTTCCTTTAATTCCTAGAGGAACATAGGGCTTCAGCCGTGCGTCTCCATTGAGTTCGGTTCTCTGCTAGAGTCTTCACCTGGCTCCATGTCTGCCCACACGTTTTCATCTCCTCTTCACATGACCTCCTCCAAGTCACCCTCACACTGACGACCAACTCGCCGCTTCCCTTCCGGGTTCCACTCGAGCAATGACTTGTCTAGTGACGTCACTTGATGGATTGTTTCCTCAGAGTATGGCCAATCCATCTCCATTTCTTCCTGCCTACTTGTCTCACAATCGGTTCCCGGTTGGTTCGCTCCCAGAGATCCCTGTTGCTGATCTTTTCTGGCCGGCCATCTGATCTTGAGTATTGAGCGAAGACAACTGTTAATGAAGGTCTGTTTGTTTGAGATGCTCTTTATGACACGCCAAGTCTCTGATCCATCCGTATAGTAGCACTGACTTCACATTGGAGTTGAAAATCCGGATGTTACTTTTCATGCTGAGTGCTGTTGACCTCCATACAGACTTGGGAGTAGTGAAAGCTTGTCTTGCTTTTCCGATTCTTGCTTTGATGTCCTCGTCAGTTCTGCCTGTAGTTGAAACGATGCTTCTGAGGTAGGTAAAAATGGTTGTTTCTTTTAGGTCCCTCCCATTTATGCTGATTGCTGTCTGTTGTTGTTGCTGTTGGTGGTGTTGTCCAGGAATCTTCATCACCTCTGTTTCCTCTATGTTCACCTGAAGTCCTATCTTTACTGGATACTTCTTCTGCCAACTTGTTGCTTTTCGCTTGCATATCTTCCAGTTTGTGGGAAATCAGACATATATCACCGGAGAAGTCCAGATCCTCCAAGTTTTTTGTGTGAGTCCATTTTATGCCTGTTTCCTCATTGCCCACTGTTTGTCGCATTATCCAATCTACTGCAATCAAGAAAATCATTGGCGATATTAGGCAGCCTTGTCTTACTCCCATCTTCACTTCGAAGGATTCCGTAGATTTCCCGTTGTGGATTACTTGGCATGCAGCATTATCATACAACTGTTGGATGAGATGTATAATTGTCGGTGGCACCCCGTTGTAGCGAAGTAGTTGCCAAAGCAGCTCTCAGTTATTGAAAGGAACTAAATACAGGCAAACTCAGTGTCTTAATGTGTGGTGGTTGAAGGCATTCAATACGAAGGCATGCAAATAAATTCCTCAATAGTTGGCAGTCACCAGAAAGGTGTATCTGCAACACGTGAGTCTAAATAAGTCAGTGGTAACTTCTTCGATTGCATCACTAAATGAAGAGGGTTCAAGTCTCCTAGGAGACATCGGTTTTTCATCGAGGCTGCAGATATTCATTTGTTCACGAGTGCAAGTGAAGACACAACGTATACCTAGAGCTTCCTTTAAACAGCTTCCAGTTACTGGATATTAATTTACATACATCACGACGTTGAATCACTTAACTTTGCTGACCACATTTCAAATCTAGCTGATGTAACTCAGTTAGTAATGACATAAACAGCTAAACACATCCTACCATTAGTTACTGACTTGTGAATAATTTTCTTCACATAATTGTTTACAAATTTTTCTTGGAAATGAGAGATTAAAGATTAAACAATGAAATAACAGTGTGCTGTTCAACTCTCTCTCTCTCTCCATCTCTATACCTCCTACTCTGACCTTCAAATAAAATGAAAAATTTAGACATTGCCAAGAATAATAATAATATTTGTGTAGAACTTGGACACAATGATAGTGAGTAATTCTATATGAATTTCTATATTAGATATGTATATCACACAATGAGAAACAGTATTATTTACTAAATAGATGACGTTTGAAACATAAATTATTGTTCATAATCATATCAGTTGCAACTACACAACCTCGGAACTCAATTCTTTCTTTAATTCTCAATCCTCTTTCACATTTGTCGGAAGGGTAACACTTCATGCGGCTACGTACAATCATAACATAATGACATTCCTGAAATGTATGATAACAGGATGAAGGCAGGAATGGATAATCGAGGCTTCACTCATTCAATCGACTGAGAATACGTGCAATAGGGATGACTCACCAATTGCCTTTAACTTCTACAAAATTCTACTAGAGTTAGTTACGGCTTACATTCTCTGAGCAACTTATAATTCAATAAAATGTCAGAAAAAATGTTCTAGATTTAGCAACATCTGTGTTAATGTAGTACTGCACTGGCTTCTGTGGAGTTAAGTATATAGTTCGTACCAGTATGGTGTTGTCTAGTATGGTTGTTGAAAGAAGAAATTAGACTAACCAAAAGATCAATTCTTGAGCACCCTGTTCTTAGACAATACACTAATCTTTTGGAGGGTTTTATTAATTAGGACCAAGCCTCTTGAAAGGTTTCCGACTATAACTTCTGTCCAAAGTGGAAGCTTATTACTACATACAGAGAAAATCTAACTTATGTATTGGGAGGCGGTTTATTCATCAATCCCTTTTAATGCCATAGCTTTACAGCTTTTCTAGTATGTAATCCATATTCATCCCCTGTTTTAGATCTTCTTCTTTCCTTTTAAACTCCTGAATCTCTTGCTTTTAAGAACAATACTCTTGTTTCAAAGCGCTTGCGGTTTCAGTGGTAATTGTCTCTGAGCGATATTCATCAGTTAGTAAGATTACTTAACTAAGCTTCATAATTTATGCACCTGTTTCCACTCATTTGTAATTTTATATATTTTGAAAGCTCTCAGCTTAATCAAACCATAGGTCATTTTGACATTTATAGAAGATAGGTAGATGACACTTTCGTCATCTACAATAAGGACGTATTATCTTCCTTGCATTCAGTAGCTGCCATCCCTCTTTGCGATTCACCATAGAAAAGGAATCTGAACTAGGTATTCCTTTTCCTGATGTGTGCCTTAGTAAAACTACATGGAATGGACAGCTGACTAACTTTTATAGTTGGTTACTTATCTCCAGGAAAAGGAAGCTAATTCATTCGCTCTGTTTTAGGATAAGAAACTCTAGTAGTTCTGACTGAGTTGACTCAGAAGTTGCCTTTCTAGAAACTACGCTCTCAGGAAACGAATAGCCGAAACGATTTATTGCCAAAAACACAAAGGATAAACAGTCCAAACTGGTCACTGACTTAATCCCAAAGAAAGCCCTGTTCATGAATTTGGAATTCAAAGGTGATCAAGCTTCAGATATATATTTAAAAATCGTCTCTCTTAATCATTTAGGAAGACATTTTTTTGCTGCGAAACTACAAGTGACATTCACCAGTCACAAGTCGTTCTCCATCTCTGTAAAAGATAAGCTCCCCAGTCTGACCATCTCCATGTGCATCTGTCAGTTCATCTGCTCTTGTGGAACAAGGTACACATTGGCCGTGGCCAGAGAACGCTTTCCACACGAATAAGAGAACATATTCCAGCACTGAAGGGTGTGAGAAGCTCCAATCTAGTACACTTGACAGACTCCTTTCACTCTACCAACACTGACCATGATTTTAAGATCATCTGTTGAATTAGTGCTAACTTGCGAGCTGCGTTTTCGTCATTGGAAAATTCTAAAGACAGCAGAAACCTTGGCCATTCATGAATTTAAGCCAGACCTTTGTGTACAAAAGGAGTATGTTCGATCACTTTTTCTGCCTTGGCCGTTTTTTTATTTAGTTAATCTATACACCTTTCCCTCATTACCATGATTATCATTATTATTATTATTGTTACTATTACTATTCTTACTGTTTAAGGGTATTATTTCACTTGTCCCACTTGTTATTCTAAATCCAAAATTGTTTTTTGCAATGTTGAATTCTATCTCATCAAATTTCACACCATGTTATGTAACGTTTTTTTATCAACCCACTAATCCCATATTTACAAACCCTCTTCCAAACATCTGTACATCCTATGAATTATTCTGTAAATTTTCAAAAGTTGGTTTGTAAGGATTAGATTTGTTTTCTGAGTTTGACCACGGATTGATATCAGTCAGAGAGCCATTTAAAACCAGGTAGAAGTTAGAATTCATTGGCTGGTCATTGAGGAGTCGGGTCCCACTGACTGAATCGTCTACGGGCTTGCCTTGCGACTGGAAGATCCTGGGTTCGAACCCTGTTGGTGGGCGTGTACTGCCGAGTATTCTGTATACGACATTGTTTGTTTCGCCACTTTAAATTTCATACTGAACTATGATTATAATCACAAACATTTTAATTGCATTTCACACTATATTATTATCTTATGTTAACACATTTGTTTTATTATCCACGGTATGTAATTTCTTAATTTAAAAAACCATATATATATGTACGATTGTACAGCTTGATAAAAAATTGAAGTAGTAGAAAACATCTGTAGCTCAGGAGAACTAACACAGGAAATTTAGAAACACAAGTATATAGAAAACCAACACACACAGACTAAATACTCAACTATAGTAGCAGTAACCCAATTACCCACAAAAGAAACTTTCTAAAGACATTGTTTAAAAGAGTTCAAACACACTGTAGTACTCCAGTGTCGAAGAGAATGGAGGAAAATACCTACTAACTGTCTTCAAAAAGAATGGATATCCTCAAAATTTCACCAAAAATTTGTTTAAAATCGGTTCACAACACCAACAAGAAACCATCATCAAAGACTACAAGAAAATTCATTCTACCATATATAAAAATATCTCTGAAATAACAGCTAGAATATTGAAACCGTTTGAAATAGATATAGCACACAAGCCAGCCAGCACAATCACTTCATTCGATATTGTGCAAACCGAAAGATCCAACAAAAAAAGAAGATAAAATTAATACCATTTACAAAATAAATTGTATGAACTGTAACAGACATTACATCGGCCAAAGTGGGCGTCCCCTTCGAATCAGAACACAAGAGCATCAATTAGCTGTAAAAAGCCATGATATATATTCTTTCATATCAATGCATGTAGATATTATTATGGACACCAATTTGATTGGGATAATTTCGAAATTTTTTAAATAGAGGAAACACCAAAAGTGCCAGAAAAATTCCTAAAAACCTGGTACTCAAGCGAATCAGCGATTAACAAACATATTAATATAGACAAACTTTACTAGCTAATAGAAAGTAAATGACGTAACAAGAAGGTTCAAATTCCAAGTCAATAAAAAATGATCAATACAGATATAAATCGACTACCACTCACGAAGATGGTGTCCAGGAGACACAATTCTATCATTCATGGAGAATTCAAATGAGTTGATTTTATGCTAAAACTTGCTCTGAAGATGTTGTCTAGAAGGGGGACGACGAAAGCTGAGCAATTAAACCAACCAGCTCGGAGAACACAACTAACTGATAATAAATTCTTTGTAACCAATTACTATTATTAACAGGCCTTTATAAGCATTTCAATAACCTATTAGAACACTGTATAACTGGACAGCTTTGAAGAGAAATTACGAGAACAATACTGTTTGTATACCAATATCTATTTTAGGACGAGTACTATAAAAATCGAGTTTCCAAGTTGTATAGTTGTGGAGTGTGCTACTGATTAGATTTATCAGTAGTATATAAAGAGGTGTTCATTTGCAGAAAAACATCAAATAGCAGGGAGATAGATAGATTTGATGTCAGAAAAAGCAAATGATACAGCGTTGTGGAGATACATGGGAGACTTGAAAGGAACACATAGAAACACAATATGAAGGAAGGCCAGAAGTAGGACAACACGGAAGATCTGTGTATATGGTGTGCTGAAGATAAGGTGTACATACTTTGGCTATATAGAGATACCGAATTTCAAATAAACATTCGTTTACAAGTCTTTCGTCTTCTACCGTTATTTAGTTACAACTGATATGATTGTGAACAATTAAATTGTGTTCGAAACGTCATCCAGTAAATAATACTGTTCTACTTTGTGGTAAATATCCAATACAGAAATTAATACAGGATTCCGAGGACCACTGAAAACTAGGGAGTTCTAGACAGTACTGTCTCGTCCAAGTATAAGACCCTTCATCAGTAAGCAGCCATGATCCCATTAGGGATCAAACCCAGTATCTTCAGGTTATGAAGTTGGCCCGTTTACCAGTCAACCATTGGGATAGAATCCAGTGACCTACCATGAATTCTAATTTCCATCCAGATTTATAGCTTTACTGTTGGCTAATGTCATCGGTTAGTATTTGTCCTCACATCCTACTGGATGAACTTCACTGGTCACAAATTCCCACTGGATTTCCAGACAACTTCATCTTGTAGTCAGTCACTAGTGAGTACTAACGTACATGAGATAACTAGGGTCCCACCAAAGGGTGATAGGTGAGTGTTATTGATGAGTCTCAAACTAGGACGAAATCGTACTGTCCAGTATTCCCTGATTTTTAGTAGTTTTCTAACTGACGTTCGTTTGTGACCTAATTCGACATCAGGTAAATCTCTGAAAATTAACACTTAAAAAAGAGTAATATTCTTTGTGATAATGATTCGGATAGGAGTACAATAATTACTGAATTCAATGAAGTACATTCGTCTATGAAATTCACATGCTAAGAGGAATCCCAAAACAGAATTGCCTTCCTGGATGTCCTCCTTACAACAAAACCAGATGGTAGCATAAAAAGAAATTTACATAGAAAAAGTACTTGGACAGGACAATATACACATTTTCATAGCTTCGTTCCTCTCAAGTACAAAAGAAATTTAGTGAAGACCCTCAGCCACAGAATTAGAGCTATATGCTCAGAAGTAATTGAAGATGAATTAAGCATTGTATATGATACTTTGATTGAAAATAGCTATCCCGAAAAATTTATTAAGAAACACATGACAAAGAAATCGGAAAAGGACTACTCACTATCTGTATGCAAGAAGCCACTTTATATATTCAACTACAATTCAAGGGTGATATACTAAGCGAGATAATTACGAAGAAATTAAGAAAATCAGTTCAAAGAACTTTTAATGCTGGCGAACTACACGTCTTATTCTCCACACGACCGATGGTGCAACCTCGAGTGAAAGATGAAGTACCTAAACTAGCCACTTCAAATTGTATCTACCAATTCAATTGCGCTTGTGGAGCGATTTATACTGACCGTTGCTGTAGGAACTTGACTTTTCGTCCTCGAGAACATCTCCCACTATGGCTAAGTAAATGTGTAGTGAAAACCATTAACAGTTCGATATTGGACCACCTGGTGCGAACCGGCCACAAAGCCAGCGTGGAAGAATCCTTGTCTATAATCTACCGGGTGCCAAAATAAATTGCCAAAATCATCGAAGCACCGCATGCTCCAAACAGCAGAGGCTATTGCAATTCGCCTCAAACAACCAGTGCTCTGTGTTCAAAAGAAGCAAGTTTAGCCCCTACTACTGCCCTGGCCGGCCTTCAGTAGAAACTATACATTCATAAGTTTGTAATATTATCTTTCCTAATTTTTCTGACATTCAGTTTATTGTTATGTTGATCCTATTGAGCTGTAATCTATCAATATTATTGATTCGATTTTATTTAAACAACATTAATGTTGTTCATAACACTAATTCATTCATTCCCTATAATGTATATATAACTGTAGAGCCTAATGATGAAGTTATCGAAAAGAATATTCTATGTTCAGTATCCATTCTTTTAATATAGAATTGTCAGGAAATAGGCTACTTCCCACCATTTTCTGTTCTTGTCCTTTGGATGAAATGTGATAAATCACATTGTGTTTATTCCCTGATCTGGTCAGTTATTCGGTTGGTTGGTTAATTCGGATTATAGCTGGTTTATTTGTGTACTGTTCGGTATTATTAGTGTTATTATTGTTATTTTGACATCGGAATAAGTGTGGCCCATAACAATTATTCTACTGGAAAGATATTCACTTTTAAAAGTTATTTTCTTTTCAAAATATTTGACATTCATCACTGATGCATAAAAAGTCACACGAATAATACACACATAAGTATTTGTGACCTTTCTTTTTGAATATTAATAGAATTTAAACAATCAGTATTAATGTGGACTTTTAATTTTAATTTATGAAAGTTTCAAAATAAAATTGAAATATTATCATCATTCGAACTTTTATTTTGATTTGATTTGAATAAACCAGCTGTTGTTCAAATGTCATTTTTTTAAATTCCTTCACACTCCCAGTGGAACAAAGGGATTCAAGCTGTAGGCTTGAAGTTTCTGTAGCAGTGTTTATTTTTACAGGATGTCGTTGCTAGCCTCATGCCCAACCCTTCCTCTTTAGCAGCTTCATTTCTGGTTTAGCGAGGCAAAGGAGTGCGTCTGTGGCCGGGGATCGAACCCCAGACCATGTGCATGGTCGGCGAGCATCTTAACCGCTGTGCCACCAACGCACTGGCGCCCGACGTGGGGCTCGAACCCACGACCCTGAGATTAAGAGTCTCATGCTCTACCGACTGAGCTAGCCGGGCGTTCAAATGTCATTACACCTTGTAAACAGAGAAACGATGCAGAAATCCGAATACCTTCTAAAATGTATCATCAGAAAATATCAATTTACAGGTTGCTAGCGGCTACTGGCTGAATGTCCTGAAGTTGTCATGAGAAGTCGGGACCGAAGGGATGTTCACCGATGACATTGGTTGGTGGTTGCAGGTCTGTATCACTGACGAAAGTTAGAATTCAGTCAGGTCAGTGAACTGCAGTCTGTAGAGGAATAATTGTTTGGAAAATCCCTTTATTTAAAATAATGTTACTTAATAATAATAATTATAATATATTCTCATTTCTGTACATGAGGGACGCCAGTTTACAGGCATCATCAATATGATAAATTACATATACGATTAGTAAGCATATTTAGTAATGATAATATAATAAGGTACATATTTATTCCTACCTATGTAGGACACACCAGCTGTACAGGCATGGGTAAGTATTATTTAAATTACATAAATTTGGTTTATGGTTAAATTACATGGTTGCTGTCGTTTTTGTCTTTGGTTTGTGGGAACAATGTGATAACTAGTCATTCAATGGAGCACATCAAGAAATATAGAAATATTGTCTTCGCATTAACAAAAAAACCCAAGTATGTTTTGGATGGATTACAAATACTTGGGAAAAAAATAAAGCTTGAAGTCATTCCCCCATATAACTTTGGTGTGTACGGCAACGAATCTTATTCTTGATTTAAATTCAAATTGAGTATTAATTTAAAATAAGTGATACACTTGTATAGTTTTGTCAGCATTTTCATCGTAACATCAGAAGTGAATTGTATTCAATGCAGACTAATAATAATGACAGTTTATATTTTCTTATAAACGGGTGTTTACAAGAAATGCAAGCTATTTTTGCAGACAAGATCAGTTATGTTGTAAGTTACAATCGTGAAGTATTATAAATCAATACTTTTTTATTGGTATAAAGGTATATTTCACAACTGTAATCCAGGTTGCGTCGTGGGGAAAGGTAATACGTAATTCACGAGGGAATTGTAAGATATGGGACCAATAATGTTTGCAGATCATTTGTCATTGTAAGTGGTCAAATATCCACATTCTTCATTCTCATTCAAAAAGTCATATAGAAGATAAAATGGTGCGAGAAAAAAGAAGACAAACAACAGCAACACAAAAGAAAGCAAGTGGAGTCCTCAAGGAGTGATTAATATGTATATATACATTAATATTCTGTTTAGTAACTATGATTATTTTGGTGCACTAACTAACTAGTCCCGTTATGCTAACTTTTATATTATATGTGAACTAATATTATTGTCCTGTGTAGTAATGTTTATCATGTACTTCCAATAATATTAAAATTTATAATTGTAGTTTGTTGTAACTTACACGTTTAATGAACTTAAAATATCTATGTAGGGTGAAAAAGAGGGTGTAAGAGTCAGACGCAGAAGTGCATTGTCATCTTTGAGCAGTCTGGTGACTGAGGAGATGAACACTGGAAGTGTGTTTGCATCACGCACATCAGCTGGTAGTCTATTCCAAATGACTGAAAACTTATTTAAGAAGAAGTTGCACCGCATGTAAGTCTGACAATGCTCCATAGCAGCTAGGTTGTGATGATTTCTAAGATTGTAACTGATGACAGCGGCAGGTTTAGTTATTGGCTCGGAGGAGTGCAAGAGAAGATTAGTTAGCTTGTAGTAGAAAATTAGGTTTAGCTTAAGACATTGAGGAGGCCATCGAATGACATCGCACACCATGCAGGCCATCGCTCGAATGGAAAGCGAATGGGAAACGACAAGTGGGTCGTCGGTGAGAGGGTAACATGGAGGAGATCGTGTAGCGAGGAGGCGATGAGAGATTATGGCCAATCGTGGGGTCAGCCAGCTGAATAGGATAGCACAGAATAGAAGAAATTGGAGATATTCCACACGGAACTCAAGGGAATAATAATAACACCTAATTTCAATGTTTCTCTCTGTGGTTGTGTGGTGGTATTGATAATGTGTTGTTTTACTATATGATTTTGCTTGAGTAAATCAAGGTCACTCTGACCTTGAACTGTCTGTCGGAAGTGTTTAGTGAGTGATGTTTGCTTGACAAAGTTTTGATCCAACCTTGTTGGGTATATCCTACTTGATTCTAAGGTACTCATTACGGTTGATTTTCGCTTAAATGATTCTGTTGTATAGTACTTGTTTTGTACGGTGTTTTTCATTACGTTGGCTTGATTTTACTATGTAATTCACGTAACAACTTTGTTATCCTTCTTCATTCCATGTTCCATTTTTGTTTTATTTCATTTCACTTTATGTTATCATATTTTGACATTTTATCTAGTCTACTACTTTGACAACATTTCACTCCTCTTATGTTTCCATCATATTATATTCACATATCCTATCATCCATCTATACCATACAAGTCTATTGAACTTTAGGTTGACGTCTATTTATTTAGTTATTCATTAATATATCTAATCAACTGTAACTCATAATCCTATGCACCAGTATTGTTATAGCATTTTAGTATTTCCACTCACTGTTAAACATTAATACAAACACTGTTGGGTACAGTCTGCGTTTGAGTGATGCGTACGCGCTGGTGAAGAGTCCCAAACTAAGACGAAACATTACTGTCCTAGTGGCTTTCAAGGAATCTCTAACTTATTTTTTTTTAATTTCCCACTTTGTTTATTTAATCTCTGTATTCTTTTTTTCGTTAATATTATTGTGTTTATCTTATTTTCACTTGGGATATTTTCTCTTTTCCCCTTATTTATTGATTAAAAGCACTACTTTTCGAAATGTAAAACAGTATCTTATGAAACTGCCCAACCTTGTTACGTAATGGTTTATTTGTTGCGTTTATGTTATCGAATTCAATCTCCTCTACGAGATTTATACATCCCTTGGAGGATTTCTACATGTTGCGTAATCTATTCCGTTGTTTAACTAGTCACAACTAATAATATTATTATTATTACTATTAGTATTAGTAGTGTAACTGTAGAAAACAATAGACTTAGTGACGGAATGTTTATTTGAAACCCAATATTTCTTAAATAGGAAAATTCGAATCGTCATTTGCACGTATCTCCCGTGTTGTGCTACATTTGCCCTTTGTATTGTGTTTCTTAGTCTTCTTTTCATGTCTCATATGTTTTACCGCCATGCTGGTTCCCTTTCTGTCTTTGACATCAAATCTATTTCTCCACTATTTGATATTTTTATGCTGATGAACATCTCTTCATATACTACTGATGAATCTTATCAGTAGTGCACGTCACAGTAGTAGTATTCAGAGCTATTGTTTGAATTTCCTCATAGGATACAGCTTTCAAAACCAAGATCACATATTACGAGGCCAAGTTTTTTGACCATTCAGACACTGGGATGAAATGTACTCAGCCGTGAATTCTAACTTCTGCCAACTGGCGAGTTTTAGCTCGACCTCCAGCCACCTTCATCGACGAGTATCTGTGGTGAACCCCACTGTTCACGACTTCTCACTAGAACTCCTAGCAACTTCATCTTGTAGTCAATGACTACCGAGTATTAGATTAATTTTCTTGAGTTATTTTGTAGAAAATTGATTTGTTTCAAGTTTAACCACGGATTGAAGTTAGAACTGACGGGTAACTGAATCTTGGACCTGAGTTCAGTGCCTGGTGGGGTCATGTGTGTGTGTACTGAGGAAGAGTCTCAAAATCACATCCATACATGAGTTTGTACAACCTGATAATGAAATCACTGAAAAGAATCGCTTTTGTTGAATATTGTTATCTGTATGTTACAGTGGGAATTATTAAATTACTGAATTCAACTATTACATTGTCTAGATGTCTGTAGTGTCCAGTGATTCTCTAACTAATGTCTCATTGGTGATGAAATCTAACTTGGAATACACATACGTTAACTTTTGACGTCACTTATGAGTTGCTTTTGTCCTAATTCATTCCTTTATATCCCCAGTGGAATGTATGTCCTCAAGTTTTTGAAGTTTCTGTGGTAGTGGAGTTGTTTTTCAACGAGGTAAGGTTGCTAGCCTAACTTCCAGTCCTTCCTTTTTTCCGGGCTTACCATTGGCTGGTAAACTAGGTGAGGTTTAGAAGTGTTTCGGCTGGGAATCGAACCAGAAATCCCCACATAGTTGGCCCGCACTCTACCGTTGAACCACTGGTCCACCATAGGCCATTTAAGAGTATCATCAATAATGGGTTTCTCTCACCCTTAAATTCAACGTTCAAATATTTGTACATTTAAAATAATAAATGTAAAATTTGAAACAATTCATTCTGTTCATGCATTTCGACAGTGTGTCGGTGACATAGAGGTAGAATGCTCGCCAACCACGCAGGCAGTTCGGGGTTCGATACCCGGCCACCGAAGCACTCCTTTACCTTACTAGGCCAGTAATAATGTGGTGAGAGCTGTCTACTGGCCAACTGGTTGACAATAATTGAGGTCAATGTTTATGTATCAAATATTAGTCATGTTGTGGTGAGAGATGGTTGCTAGCCAAATTGGTTGACAGTAACTGAGGTCAGGGTCAAGATGGACAGGCGGATACAGTTAACATATAGATGAACTGACGCAGCCACAAGAGATGCAAGGTTAACTTTGTGTGAGAAACAACCAATCAACAGACTGTATTTTATACTAACATTAACCTACAATAATGTACATCAAAATTTATAAATACGTGTTGATTTTCCGTAATAAACGTTCTGTTGCCTGGCCCTTGTCTTCTGTTGTTACAATAAGACTGGTAAAGAGGGAAGGTTGGTTGGGTATGAGGCTAGCAGCCCCATCCCTTAAAAATAAGCATCACTGCTACTTAAACTTCAAGCCTCTAGCTTGAAGCCCTATGTTCCACTGGGAACGTAAAGGGATAAAAAATACTAATAATAAACAATGTATTTCTACAAAATAATAAGAAAACGTAATTTTTCTAAATCGTGTAGTATTTTGGCGCAACACATTCGAACATTCTGATCACAAATGTACTTGTCTTAGGAGTACATAGGAAAATAATAAAGCGTTAAGGGGTGGCAAAATAGACATAGGTCACGTTAAAAGGCTACAGTGAAGGTCGAAACCAAAGAAGGAAGATAACAGTACATCTTTCCTGGTATCAGAACAAGGTTTATCAGGGAAGAGTTTAATGTAATAACAAATGGTTTTTGAAAAACGTTTTAATCACCAGGGCTTCCTTCCACAAACTTTAGGATACATCCCAAACACGTTTTATACATAGGTTTAAAAGATGTATAAACATCAATTTTACGCCCTGTTTCTATGATATGTTTCACAGCAGATGAGCTACGTTTTCTGCTTTCGTCATTAATGGGTTCTGAAGACTTTCAGGGATATACTCTGAAGTCCTTATTCGAAGAGGTCCTCTTTATGTATGCGGGACCACACGTACATTTAAATTGATAGATACAGTGGGATATGACATTATTTTCCATGCTTTTAGGGGCTTAGATGCATATATAAACTCCACATTCTCAATTATCTGAATCTTAGCTGCATAAAAAGTCTTTTCAACCACAGAGTTCAATGTTTTTCTAAGCACGAAACTGCTATGATCACCTATGTAGAATAGCTTAATATATACATCTATTTTGCAGTGAGTTGAAGAATTGGTTTTAGTGTTCCGTTCGCTCAATATCTCCTTATGAACTTTTCCGGATACTTATTTTCAACCAGAGTTTCTGTCAGTATTCTTTCGTTACTTTTAAGTGAACCTTCTGAGTATACTAGCTGAATCTTACTAAAGAGCCACTTTACCATGACTCTTTTGTACTGAAGAGGAGAAAAACCATGGTAGTTAAGATGCTGTATGTCTAGTTAAGTTGTTGTATTGACTCATCAGGCTGTCGACTGAGCAATATATATATATATATATATATGAAAGATAATCATTTATATTCAAGTGTTGGTTTGTAGGAATTTGATTGGTTACAGTATTTTCATCATGAGCTGACATCAGTTAGAGAACCATTGGAAAACCCGGGAGTACTGGACAGCTGTTTCCGCTGTCCTAGTTTGGGACTCTTCATCAGTACGCACCCACCGGGATTCCAGCCCAGGACCTTCTGGTTACAAGGCGAGCGAGCTCGTATACCATTAAGCCACTGGAACCCGATCCAATGGCCAGCCCATGAATTCTAACTTCTGCCAATTCACGACGTAGCACGACCCCTAGCCAGTGTCTTCACACCTACAAACTAATACTTGAATATCAATGAGATGCTCACTAGCGACTTGCCCTATTCAGATAGGTAGTTACTTGGCGTTCCAGTGGGAAGTCGTGACCAGTAGGGTGCAGCAGGTCGGGTGTGAGGACAAATACTCGCCGAAGACATTGGCTAGGGGTCGCGCTATGTCGTGAATTGGCAGAAAATAGAATTCATGGGCTGGCCACTGGATCGGGTCCCAGTGGCTTAATGGTATACGAAATCATCTTGTAACAAGAAGGTCCTGGGTTGGGATCTCGGTGGGTGCGTACTGATGAAGAGCCTTAAACTAGGACGAAACAGCTGTCCAGTACTCCCAGGTTTTCCAATGGTTCTCTAACTGATGTCAGCTCATAATGAAAATCCGATAATCATTTTTGTCGATAATTACTGAAATATTGATTTAATCACAAGATGACATCAGCTAGGGAACAACTGTAAGTTAGGTAAGGTTACTGGACAGCTGTTTCGTCCTAGTTTGGGACTCTCCAGCATTACTCACCCCCTGTAGTTCAGACGCACGACCTTCTGGTTATATGGCCAGCATTCAGCCACTAGAATCCGATCAAACAGCCCATGAATTTCTGAATGAGTGGACTCTGCTGGTTACGACTCCTCACTAGAACTCGAGTTAACTTCCTGTATACAGCCAGTCACTAGTGAGAATCGTAATACTGGGTTTGCTTACTGCTTAAGAGTTCCAAACTAGAAGGAAACAGTACTCCTGGTTTTCCAAGGATTTTCTAACTCGTGTCGGTTTGTGGTCAAACATGTGACCAACGCTTGAAATATTTATTTATTTATTACCACACTAGAGATTGCAACCACATTCAGTGACGAGTCCTAAATAGGACGAAATGCACATTCTGGATTTTACTGCTAGTCACCATCCGCCAAATTATCGCAAAAAATAACAACTTCCTTTATATGCGTATTTTTCTTTTTTTTAACTTTTATTAGCCTAAGTGAAGTGAAGAATTCGACCACATTTTTAATATTATCATTATTATTATTACCATTGTTTTGTAACCAATCATTTTTACAGTGTTCTAATGGCACTTTGTTTCAATTCCATTTTTTAATTGCGTTATTTGATTGGACAATTTTTTTGTCTATTTTAACTGAAATCAATAAATTCTTTGTGACATTCGTCTTTCAGACAAATTTATGTGACTTTTGTCCAAGTTAACTCTACCTATGTATATTGTTTTTTTCGTCTTCAATTTATTCTTCTTAGGTAGAATGATCGATGAAATATTTGAAGTTTTGGCCGTTAATCATGGCGAAACGTTTCGTGTTATATTTTATACTACTATTTAAATAGCTAGTAGCTTAACTAATGTTGGAAAAAATGAAAATGTTTGTAGTGGGATCGGAAAAGTAAGAAAAGTAAGTCATTCATTATTCTGAAAGCTGTATCAAGATCAATATTAATCTGTAAAGTGTATGAGATCTAAATGTTTGCATTGATATAAAGTCGGTGGGTGCTTTCATATGGTTCGGAAAATTGGTGTGAGCGTCACCGAAAGCATTTCCAAAACAGTTGGCTGCAAATTTTCACCAAAAGATGCATTCGCTGATTCAATACTGAAGACAAGATAGTCTGACGGAAATGATAAACAACTAGGAACTGCGGATTGGACATATAATAAGCAGACCTTTGAGTGAAATTAGACGTCTGGTAGGCAGCTTGGTAGAACCCAAGTGCGAAAAGATGAAATGAACGTTCGAGGGGTATGCGGAGGAGGCCGTGTGTGTTTGTATGTATGGTATATTGAAAAAGGGTTCAGCTGGTTGTCCTTTCCACTTCTTGGATTCCAATATGAACATAGACCTTCAAGCTTTTGAAGTTCTAGTAGCAGTAGTAGTGTTTTATTATGGGGTGGGACTTCTAGTCTAAAGAAAAACGTTTCTAGGTTTACTAACTGCTTGCAAACTAGGAATGGATTGACCGGGAATCTAACCTGGAACTGCTTCTATTTCGTCGAGCATTACTATTATTATCGTCACAATTAATCATCTGGATTCCAAGTGGAATATGGAGACTCATCAGCACATCTTTATTTCACTCTTTTCACTGCTGTCCCTATTAGCTGGCTTAACGATTATACATAAGCTTTCATTTCTTCTTCACAAGACCTTTTCACGTCCAAGTTAGACACCTCACAAGGTTCTTCTCAGCGTATCTCCATTTCCTGCCGCATATTTGTTGGGCAATAGGTTCTTACTTGGCTCGTTGCCTGTCAGAGTTCCTTGTTGTTTAACTTTTCCAGCTGGCCATCTGATCTTCAGTACCTAGGCAACAAAGGTTGCTGTTGATGAGTCTTCAGAAAGCTATTGGAAATGCTTTTGGTGACATGCGAGCCAAGTCTCTGGACCATTTAAAAGCACTGACTTATTTAACATTAGTGCTGAAAGTACAGACATTGTTCCTTTCGCTGAGTGCAGTAGATTTCTAAGCTCTTTTCGGAGTTATGAGTAACTATCTTGCATTGTTGATCCCCACTGACTTTGACATGCTTATCCGTGTCGCCTGCTGTTGAAACGATACTTGTTAGCGAGCATAATGTCAGTAAAATATTTGTAGAACTTTATTGCTAGTGGAACTGCTTGAATAGCTGTCATTCAAGTTTATCTGATGTCAATATTTTCAGTGACTGGACTCAGTCATACTATCTCCCTCTCCCCACCTTTCTCCTTCTGTAGATTATGTAAAGAAAGCTACTGACCAACTTAACATCGGACCCCATGAAATAGTCAGCATGATAAAGTCAGGGGTGATACTGAATAAACTGAAGGCTGAAAAAACAAAATGTTAAGGTCAATAAAAGAGAAATTCGGTGTATCAGTTAGATTTAATCGGGCTCTACAAAGTTGCAGTCGCTGTAGATTTTATCGATTACCAAAAATACACAAACTAGACGTTCCATTACGTCCAGTTGTGGAATTTACTGATTTCCCAACCTACAAACTCTCTAAATACATTTATTGAATACTAAGTCCATATGAAATGAAAGTGGAATATGGAGTGAAGAATTCGTATGAGTTTAAGAGAAAAATCAACACGACTTATATTGAAGAAGATAAAGTAATGGCAAGTTTCGATGTTTATTCATTATTCACGAATATTCCCGTTAATGATTCTTTAAGTATTATTTATAATTTACTTCGTTCTGACGATGAACTCAATGTTCATTGTCCTTTAAATTCAGATGAAATTATGAAGGCATTGGAACTGTGTCTACGCTCCACGTTATTTACATTTAGAGGGGTTCTTTGCCATCAAACAGAAGGCATTGCTATGGGATCACCAGTATCTCCGCTAGTCGCCAATCTGTTTATGCACTCATTAGAAACAAATGCAATTTTGAGATGCTCTAGTTATCCAAAAGTGTGATTAAGATACGTGTATGATACCTTTGGCATAATCAGACGCAGTATGTTTTTTTTATTATAGCTTGATTCCACACAGTATTTCGGTACAAGTATGAAATTTTCAGCATGTGATATCGGTAGCCCAAATTTTGCAGGCCGACCATAGATATCAGGTGTGCGTCGGCGGGGGATCGAACCTCGGACCATGTGCATGGTCGGCGAGAGTCCTAACCGCTGTGCCACCGATGCATCAACTTTTTCACTTACTAAACAATAAGCCAGAAACCATCAAGTTTTCCAAAGAGGTTGAATCCGACGATAATGATTTGGCTTTCCTGGACTGGTTTGGACAAACAGATGGTAAACTTACAATAAATATTTTCAGAAAGCTGACACATTCGAACAGATACCTAGACTACTATTCAGCACATCCCTTTACCACGAACGTAACTGTAGCGAAGAATCTGATTAACAGAATCAAACGTCTAGTTACTGAGGAGGAAGAGATCAACAGGGAATTAAAATTGGTTCACCCCACTCTTGAATCAAATAATTACCCTAAAGACTTTATAAAAAGATATTTAAAATGTGAAGATAAGAATGAATCGAAACCTACTACTAAGACTCGGGGCAGTACAATGGTGATTCCTTACCACAAAGAAACATCAAATGAGAAACCTTAACAGTCTTGACATAAGAGTGTTTTTTCGTGCAACGGACACCTCACGCTCATCACTGGAGAAGGTTAAAGATAAAATAGAAGACAATCAACAGAACTGTGTGTACCAGATCAGTTGTGGGGATTGTGACTCCATATATGTAGGAGAAACTTCCAGACAGGTAAATATAAGAGTGAAAGAGCATAAACAATATCTAAAGGTAGTTCCAAAGACTTCTGCAAACTTGAAGAAGCTAGAAAACAGATAGGCGATTGGACTGCACTTGATAGAAACAGGACATAAGATCGACTTTGATAGCACTAAGGTTCTACAGAAAGGTTTTGGTTCGCATACAGAAAGACTGACTGCAGAAGCCCTAAATATATGGGTGAATCCCAAAAGTTCGACCAGACGTGAAGGTGTGATGTTAGCTGATGCATGGCAAGTCCTGATTGATAAATAAAAAATGGATATGTATCACTAATTAATCATACTGGTCTGAATTCCCGATTGTCTATATCTTCTTATGGAGAGGCTAACAAATGTTTTACAACTGTTTACCTATACACACATATTCACATTCACACACATATATTTTCATATTCAGTTATCTACGACTATGGACTTTGGTCGGACGTAATCACTAAAATTCTGTTGCAAAAGTATACACCGTTTACAGTGTTTAACAAAGGTAACAAAGGCATCCTTTAATTCCTACAGGAACATAGGGCTTCAGCCAAACGTCTCCATTGCGTTCGGTTCTCTGCTAGAGTCTTCACCTGGCTCCATGTCTGCCCACATGCTTTCATCTCCTCTTCACATGACCCCCTCCAAGTCACCCCACCCTTGGACTGACGACCAACTCGTCACTTCCCTTTCGGGTTCCACTTCGAGCAATGGCTTGTCTAGTGATGTCACTTGATGGTTTCCTCAGAGTATGGCCAGCCAATCCGTCTCCATTTCTTCCTGCCTATTTGTTTCACAATCTGTTCCTGCTCTGTTGGTTCGCTCATTGCCAGAGATCTCTGTTGCTGATCTTTTCTGGCCGGCCATCTGATCTTGAGTATTGAGTGAAGACAACTGTTAATGAAGGTCTGTTTGTTTGAGATGCTCTCTATGACGCGCTGGCCAAGTCTCTGATCCGTATAGTAGCACTGACTGACTTCACATTGTAGTTGGAAATCCGGATCTTATTTTTGATTTTGAGTGCTGTTGACCTCTATACAGACTTGAGAGTAGTGAAAGCCGGTCTTGCTTTTCTGATTCTTGCTTTGATATCCTCGTCAGTTCCGTCCGCATGTAGTTGAAATGATGCTTCCCAGGTAGGTAAAGGAGGTTTTTTCTTTCAGATTCCTCTCATTTATGCTGATTGTTGTCAGTTGTTGTTGTTGCTGTTGTTGGCGTTGCCCAGGATTTTTCATCACCTCTGTTTTCTCTATGTTCACCTGAAGTCCCTCCTATCTTTGATGCTTCTTCTGCCAACTTGTTGCTTTTCGCTTGCATATCTTCCAGTTTGTGGGAAATCAGACATATATCATCGGCGAAGTCCAGATCGTCCAAGTTCCTTGTGTGAGTCCATTTTATGTCTGTTTCCTCATTGCTCACTGTTTGTCGCATTATCCAATCTACTGCAATCAGGAAAATCATTGACGATAGCAGCCAGCTTGTCTTACTCCTGTCCTCACTTCGAAGGATTCCGTAAGCTTCCCGTTGTGGATTACTTGGCATTCAGCATTGTCTTACAGCTGTTGGATGAGATGTATAATTGTCGGCGGCACCCCATAGTAGCGAAGTAGTTGCCAAATCACCTCTCGATCGACGCTGTCAAAGGCCTTTGCAAAGTCGATGAAGTTGAGATAGAGAGGTGACTGCCATTCCAGGCTTTGCTCAATGATGATCCGTAATGTGGCGATCTGATCAATGCATGACTTGTGTCTCCTGAATGCAGCCTGTTCCAGTCGAAGTTTTTCATTCAGGGCATGTTTGATTCTCTCCAGGATGATGCGGCTTAGTATTTTGCTTGGGATGGACAGGAGCATAATTCCGCGCCAGTTCTTGCATTGACTTAAGTCTCGTTTCTTCGGTAGTTTGAATACGTATCCTTTCTTCCAATCCTCGGGTACTTTGCCTTCTTTCCACACCTTCTCCAGTAGTGGCGTCATCAAGTCCGCTGTTGTCTCTGGGTCCGTTTTCAATGCTTCTGCTGGGATTCCAATTAGATATAGTAAAATAGATTCCAGTATGTCACGAAACAAGAAAAATAAGTGAATATACCCCAGTTACATATTTCTTTGACATAGTCTGTCTTATTACTATAATAATTATTTATTCCTGAAGTTCCGTATTCAACATAGGGCCTCATTGGAGCACCTTCATTGCCATTGGTCCTCGGCCATCCCTTTAGACTAACCTTCACTTTCGCTTCACGCGATATTCTCTGTGTCACCCTTAGACCTATACCCATTCTCGTCTTTCCCTATTAGGATTTCATTCAAGGGCCTGGAATTTGATGCCACTCAGTGATCTCCTCAGTATATGTCCAATCTATTCCGGTTTCCTTCCGAATATTTATTGGGCAATGGTTTCTTGGTTGGTTCACTTCTTGTCACAGTTCCTTATTATTGGTCCATTCCTGGAGGCCATTTGATCTTCTTTATTAAGGCAGTGAATGTATCTGTTAATGGAATTTTAAAGCCAACTGTTAGGAATTCCTTCTGTGACGTGTGTATCAAGTCTTTGAATAATATAGAAATACTGACTGAATTTCAGATTAATGGAAGTCTGTCTTGCTTTCCTGATTCTGCCAGTCTTGATCTGATATCTTCATCTGCACCACCGATAGTTGAAACTATGCTGTTCAGGTCATGTAAGTGAAGAACACAAGTTACTTTCAAATTTTCCACGTTGATAGTGGTTCGTGCTTGTTGTTGTTTGTCGGATATCTTCATCACCTCTGTTTTCTCTATGTTCACTTGAAGTCCTGCCTTTGCTGTGTGCCTCCACTGGCAACTTGTTGGTTTATGTGGCATCATTCATGTGACTCATCGAAGAAGTCGAAATTGTCTAGAGTCTTTCTGTCAGTCTCTCTCTATATATATATATATATATATATGTACATACATAAGACAGGACTGCAGGTGAACACAGAGAAGACGGAGGTGATGAAGATAACCAACGAATAGCAACAACAACCAGCACCAACCACCATCAATGGGAGAGATTTAACAGAGGTTACTTCCTTCACTTATCTCACCAGGAGGCATGGTTTCAACCAGAGGCAGTCGGACAGCACGGATGAAGATGTCAAAGCTGGCCAGCCAGAATCGGAAAGGCAAGATACGCCTTCATCAACCTGAAACCAGTTTCGAAGTTTTCTGCACTCCGCCTCAGCATAAACAACAAGATTCGGATTTTCATCACAAACGTCAGTGAAGTCAGTCAGTCACTTCTTCTATACGGGTCAGAAACTTGACCAGCGTGTCACGAAAAGGATTTCCAACAGGCCACTGCAGACTTTCATCAACAGATTCCACCTTCACTGACTGGCTCCATACTGAAGATCAAACGGCCAGCCGGCCAGCCAGAAATAATTAGCAACATGGAACTCTGGCTGCTCAACAAATATGTAGGAGAAAATGGAGATGGATTGGGCATACGTTGGGGGGGGGGACTGTCGAATGACATCGCGCTCAATGCAGGCCATCGCTCAAATGGAGTCCCAATAGGAAGCGACGAATGGGTCGTCGGTGCGAGGGTGACATGGAAGATATCGTGTGTTGAGGAGCAGATGAGAGATTATGAGCAGCTGAAGAGGATAGAAAGAGATAGAACAAAGCGAAGATGTGTTGTTGAAGCCCTATGTTCCACTCGGAACCCATGGGAATAATAATATAATATATAGATATATGATGCACTTTTGTCTGAAGTTATTGTTCTTAAATCCACTGACTTCTGATATTTTCGGGGCTCAGTGAAAGGGGAAGTATTATAGATGAATGGTTATATTCAATATGTATATGGAGTGCTTCGTTGCATTCATTAAGGTTATACTCAAATAATAATCTATTCGGTCATATTACTTTGCAATAAGGTTTTAAAAGTGATTAGGTAATCGATAGCATGTTGGGTTACTTAACTTAATTTAGAGTGGTTTTAGGATCCCATCGTGAGCTGTCATCAATTAGAAAACCACTGTGAAACCTGGGAGTATTGGACAGCTGTTTCGTCCTGGTGGTCGCGCCATATCATGAATTGGTCAAAGTTCGATTTCACAGACCATCAGATCGGGTCCCAATGGTCTAATGGTCTACGAGCTAGCTAGCCTTGTAACCAGAAGGTCCTGGGTTCGAACACCGGTCGGTGGGTGTGTACTGATGAAGAGTCCCAAACTAAGCTGACGAAACAGTTGCTGTCCATTACTCCCATGTGGTTTTCCAATGGTTCTCTAACTGATGTCAGCTCATGATGAAATCCTGAAACCAGTCAAAACCCTGCAAACCAACGCTTATTTTAAGTGTTGTAAACTTTTATCGCGAGAGTTTGATCAATACTTAAGGTAGCCAACAGTAATTAGTACTACATCAAATATACAAACTAATATGGAATTATAAACAACAATAATAATACCATAGTTTTACTTTTAAATCAATCTCCCACAGTCAGTTATTCCTCAACGGTACTGTCTTTTCTGTTTCTCCTCATATTCTAGTTCATAATAAGTCACTGATGGAATTGGTCGACAGGCTTACCTCATAAATCTCGGACATCTTGAGTAAGTTCCCTAATTGGTTGATAGTTGACTACTCCTGAAGAGTGTCAAACTAGTACGAAACTGTATTGTCCAGAACTTTCAGGATTTTAATTCTTCTCTAACTAAAGTCAGTTCGTCATCCAACTTCAGATACAATTCTTCTCTAAATAATTCTATAAAGTGCGACCAGATATAAAATGATTTTATTTTTTCTCTCTGTTTCAATCCTTTATTTCATTTATTTTTATACTACCTTCAAATTTAGTTACATATCAATTTTTGAAAATCATGTTTCTACGCATTTACATTCAATCCACATGCATTAGATTGAATAATTCAATATGAGAATTGATATGGTACACAGAGTGAGCCTTTGGAGGAAATCAATAGAGAAGGAGTAAAAGGTATCTATGAGTAAAATAGAAATTGTGAAATACGAGTAATTTTCAGGAGTTGGTTTGTAAGGAATAAATTTGTTTTTACGAGTTTGACCACGGATTGATATGAGTTGGAGAACCATTGGAAACCAGGAATTACTGGATATCTGTTCTCTCCTCTTAGTTTGGGACTCATTGGCAGTACGCACCCATCGACGAGGTTCGAAACCAAGACCTTCTGGTTACAATTTCAGCGAGCTCGTAGACCATTCAGCCACTGGGACTCGATTCAATAGCCAGCCCATGAATTCTAACTTCTACCAATTCGTGATTTAGCGCGACTGACACCAACCAATGTCATCGGTGGGAACTCCATTCTCACACAATTGACTGGTTGGACCTCACTGGTCACGAATTCCCACTAGGACTCCAGGAAACTCCGTTGTGTAGCAAGTCACTAGGATGAAACAGCTGTCCAGTACTCCCTGGTTTTCAATGGTTCTCCAACTGATATCAATCCGTGGTCAAACTCATAAAAACGAGAAGTCGAAAGTATTTAACAAATACCAGTTAACACACTCTGACTTGTCTCTTCAATGGTGGGATGAAATGAACAGAATTTTAGATGTGTAGTTCTTTGCACAAAAGTATACGGTTTCAAGTTGCCATACTTCATAGCAAAGAAACTTTAACAGACGAAGAAATTGTAGAAGAATGAATAAGTACACGAAGGATAATCAGAATTTGATGAGTCTAGTAGATCACGAAGACAGAATTCATCTGAACCAGTGTGAAAAAAAACTTTGAGCCATCTCACCAACATACTGCAGTCATTGGATCTTAGTGTATCAAGGAACCCACCCAGCTAAGTAGTCTACACGTCTTTATGTGGCTCAGACCAATGGTAAAATACTTGATCGTTTTTGTAATAGACAAATTGTTTAGAGAATCCCTCTTGGACGATCTATTAATAATAGTTATACTTATTTAGTCATCTTAACTATGTAACTACCTGGGAAGCATCGTTTCAACTACAGGCCGATGGAACTGACGAGGATATCAAAGCAAGAATCGGAAAAGCAAGACAAGCTTTCACTACTCTCAAGTCTGTGTGGAGGTCAACAGCACTCAGCATCAAAATTAACATCCGGATTTTCAACTACAATGTGAAGTCAGTGCTCATATACATGGATCAGAGACTTGGGCAGTGCGTCATAAAGAGCACCTCAAACAAACAGACCTTGAATAACAGTTGTTTTCGCTCAATACTCAAGATCAGATGGCCGGCCAGAAAAGATCAGCAACAGAGATCTCTAGGAGAGAACCAACCCAGAAGGAACCGACTGTGAAACAAATAGGCAGGAAGAAATGGAGATGGATTGGCCATACTATGAGGAAACCATCAAGTGACATCACTAGACAAGCCATTGCTCGAGTGGAACCCGAAAGGGAAGCGACGAGTTGGTCGTCAGTGCAAGGGTGACTTGGAGGAGGTCATGTGGAGAGGAGATGAAAGCATGTGGGCAGACTTGGAGCCAGGTGAAGACTCTAGCAGAGAACCGAACGCAATGGAGACGCATGGCTGAAGCCCTATGCTCCTCTAGGAATTAAAGGAAACAATAATAATAATAACTATGTAATTAGTATGCGTATTTCCTCCTGGACTGTGTATCATTAGTTTGACATCTGCATACCATATATTGATTTTTACCTTTACTATTTGCCTTTATCCTTGTTTCATCCTTAATTGTAATACTCCTCTTTGTGGTTGTGTGATGATGTGTTATTTAACGATATGAGTTTGTTTGAGTGAATGAAGGTCATTCTGATCAGGGTAGCCTTACTGTGTGACTCTTGTGAACAGAGCTCTTGATTCCACCTTGTTGGGAAGATCCTGTTAATTCTAAGATCCTTTTTTACAGCTGAACATTGGTTAACTAATTTTGTCCTATAATACTTGTTTTGTATTTAGAAAGGTACATTGCCTGTATAGCTGCCTCATGGAGTTGTTGTTGAGGTAAATTTGAGTTTTTATTTTATTATAGTTTTAATAGAACCACTAAAATATTGGAGACTGATCGACTTTTCTCTGCCTTTGGAATATTTTATGATATCGCGTACCTCAGCGAATTTTTGTCGGCTATACAGTAGAAAGTAGAGCTCTGTTTCTTCAGATCATGTCATGACCGAATAAATCTCGTCGTTACAGTTTTGAAACGGTGTTTTGTTTTAATCATCCCTCATTCTTTTCCAATTCAATCTTATGATGGCTAACGTTGCTTGGCCTGCATAATATGTGTCCTAAACACCTCAGCCTATGTAGCTTCACAGCCTCATTGTTCGATTTTACCTTCTCACCTAAAACTCTACGTCTTATCTCAGCAATTGTAGTGACTAAAACCTACTTGTTGTGGTCTAAACGCAAAGAACCTATGCTTCCGTCCTACCGTATAGCTGTCCGAAACTTCCTTGAGAAACGCACAGTTAGAGAACGCTTCAAAGGTGGCAAAAAGACGATTGTTTAGGATTGCAATCTATGTGTAGTTCTAATTAACAGTAAATGACTCCAGAGGTGTTTAAAGATGGCGGAGACAGATTACTGTCTGCCTTAACTAAGGTATTAAGCAGCGTCTGGGAATCAGAGGAAGTCCCGTCGGACTGGTATTAGTCATTGATTATCCCGATATACAAAAGAACAAGTCTTCCTGTAATAAACACAGGGCGACTAGCCGGACTAATACGGTATCTAAAGTTCTAGGCTCACTAATAATACGTAGACTAAGCGGTCCACGGGAGGAACAAACACAAGAGAACCAGGTAGGCTTTAGACCAGGAAGAAGGTGTATTGATCATATCTTCACCCTTAGACAGATTTTGGAACATAGGCATACTTACCGGCGTCCAACAATCGTTATATTTCTTGACCTAAAGGCGGCATTCGATTCTGTCGACTGAGAGGTACTATGGCGATGTTTGGCTGTGAAGAGAATGCCGAGAAAAAACGTTGCACTGATCAAGGCACTCTACTCTAACTCACGCAGCCACGTGGGATCTTACGGAGAGTTGTCATCTGAAGTTTTGACAACCAGTGGTGTCCGTCAGGCATGCCCGCTGTCTCCATATCTATTTAATTTCATCATAGATGTACTAATGGGATTAACCCTAATTGACGACTTCAGCGACTCAGGGATTTACTTGTCACCAGGGAATAATAGTCCCTTTGACTTAGAATATGCAGATGATATAGTCCTTCTAGGTGAAGACGCTGACATAATGCAGAGTCTTCTGAACACCTTGAGCTGCAATCTTTGCATGCAATTCTATCTTGTTGTTAAATGTAAGATGATGCCACAGGACTGGACTGCATCAACTCACTCCTAGCTTAAAAATAGGCAAGAGTGAATTGTTAGATTGTGTTGTTTATCACTTCACTTATTTGGGGAGTTACATCAGCCAACGCCAGTGGGTTAATCGCTGACGAAATCTCAGCACAGTTGCAGAGGGCTAGTTTCGCACATACCGGTTTACGCCACCTCTGGCATAGACGTGATATGCGGTTGGCTGTCGACCAAAGAGTGTGTGTTCTGTTCAACAGTCCACTCCGTCCTCCTTTATGTCTGTGAAACCTGGCCATTGAAGGAGGAAGACATGAAAAGCCTGGCTAGTTTTGATCACAGTCTGCTCTGTCTCCCGTGTCAGGTGATATAATGTGGTGAGCAGTATTGAGGTAAGGCTTCGGTCGAGTGCTAGGTAAGAAGGGGAAATCGATCAACGATGCTGTGAAGTTACATCGATTGAGATGGTTAGGACATATGTTATGTATGCTTAGCCATCGACAGGCTTCCTCACGGGCAATGTTAGCTGACATAGGGTCAGGTTGGAAAAGAGCTAGTGGTCAGTGAAATCCACAACAGTTAGTTTAAGTAGCCAGCCAGCCAGCCACGTAAGGAGGTGTAGACTTCCTGACTGGTTGGGATCCTTGGGATGGTAAAAACCAATGAAGGCTGGAGACAATTGGTGATATGGCTCAAAATCGCTCTCACTGTTGGCTGGTGCAGATGCATTCACTCTTTATGATTTCTCATATCCAATAAAATTCTATTGTTCTTCCATATTACTATTCTTTTTGCCTCATATTCCTGATTATTATCTCGCTTCTCTTGCTTTGTGTGCAAAGCGAAGTGTGGCGACTTGAACTGCTGCACATCTGTGGAAAGTTCTACTTTGAAACCAGCCCAGTCAGTCAGACTTAAAAGTAAAACTACCTCATCGGTGGTGTTAGGCAGCTATACAGACAATATAGATTTCTAAGGTCAGAACACTTACTTTAGAACAAAACCATTTAATCAAAATTCAGCTGTCAGAAGTACCTTAGAATCAAGTAGAATATTCCTAACAAGGTGAGATCAAAATCTCTCTCTCCACAAGAATTACACACCAACGCATCTCGCAGAAAGTCCAAGGTCAGGGTAACCTTCATTCACTCGAACAAAGCCACAGTCTTAAAACAACACATTATCAATATCACCCACCACACAACCACATCCAGAAGCATTAAAATTAGAGATTAAACAAGCACAAAGACAAATAACAAGGATTGAATCAATATGTGGCATGCAAATACCAAAATTAATGACATATATAGTCTAGCAGAATAACAGATATAAAAATTACAAAGTTAATTGAAACATCCAAATATGTATAAATATTGTAATTAGATCATTTTCCAAACAATTATTCCGTTACTATAGTACTTACCTATATTATAGTACTTAACATGCGAGGTAGAGTACAAACATCCATGGTCAAGGTCAGCTAGTATCTTTATATCTTTTATTTTAAATGATTATATCTCATAGCCGTAAAGAAAAGAACGCAGAGAACAACACTGTTATGCAGTACACACGTTACACTTGATTTATGTGAAAGTTTATGAATTCTGAAAATCAAAATTCACACACACACACTTCTAATCGATTGAAAAACAGACAATCCCTCTCTCTCTCTGCCATATCTCATCTTTGAAAGATAAAATCATAGAAACTATTTCATAAATCACTGGAAATTGTAAATAAAACCAAAGACTAACATTACATTTTCAAGTATTGGTTTTGTAGGCAATTTTGTTTTGATTTCATCATGAACTGACATCAGTTAGAGAACCATTGGAAAACCACCTGGGAGTACTGGACAGCCAACTGTTTCGTCAGCCTAGTTTGGAACTCTTCAGCAGTGCGCACCCACCAACAGGGTTCGAACCCAGGACCTTCTGGTTACAAGGCCAGCTAGCTCGTAGACCATTAAGCCACTGGGACCCGATCCAATGGCCAGTCCGTGAAGTCTAACTTCTGTCAATTCATGACATAGCGTGACCACTTCGCAATGTCTTCTTCGATCAGTTACTGCCTCACCTTCAACCTGCTGTACACTACTAGTCACGGCTTCCCACTAGAACCCCAGGTTAACTGCCTGAATAGGGCCAGTCGCTTGTAAGCGTACTAATGAAGAGTCCCAAACTAGGACGAAACAGCTGTCCAGTACTCCCAGGTGGTTTTCCAAAGGTTCTCTAATCGATGTCAGCTCATGATGAAATCCTCCAGCCAATAACATTACACTTGGTTAAAGATACCCATCATATAAATTTCAAGAGACTGAGACTAGTGAACACAGAATATTTGTTTTCGATAGCTTTTTCTTGATCAGGTTCTACAGTTGTATAGTTAAAGAATAATTGCTGAATATACACATGGATCATAAGGAAAAACGAACAGATGGTTGCAGTCCGTACCGTGAGTCCTCTTGTAAAACGCCCTCAGGAATACTATCCAGCTTGGATAGCAAAGGGAAAACATAGTTGTGTTTACAGCTGGCTAATACAACATCTGGTGAACTGAAGACACTGAAATCATTTGAAAAATCCTTCAAAGTCCTATACAACATTCGATCAAACCTCTCGAACAGAGTGTGATCAATACATCTGGGCATAGATGAAGCGTTAGCAATTCAGAAATTCAAGCCAACGCTATGTTTCCGAAAGAAGTACGTCCAATCTTTGTCTTCACCATGACCATCATAAGCGGTCAAGTCTCTCAAAGTAATTATTATCCAATTATATTTCTTATTCGAACATCCAGTTTATTTTTTGTATTATGACGTTTCTAATCCCTATTTGTATTACATAATTTTCACCTTCGACAGGAAATAGTCCAGGAACTTTCTCACCTCTTTGTCATATCTTCACGAATGTACAGTCTAGTTGATGACTTCATCGTGAAGAATAATTGTTATTGATAACAAGCCTCGTTGTGATGAAGTACCTAGGCAAGCCACCTCTTCATGTATTTATCAATTCAACTACTCCTTTAGATATTAGATGGTTGGAGGCAATTGGCAGGAAGCCTTGGAGCTAGGTTTCGTGCTAGTTGGCACTCATCAGGAAGGCATATCTGCCAACTAGCACGAAACCTAGGTCCAAGGCTTCCTGCCGATTGCCTCCAACCATCTAATACCAACAATTCACAGTGCACCGTAATGGCGAGCCACCTAGCATGGTGGCCACATTGCAAACATGACTGATAGAATTCAGTCTGCACCGAAGATGGGACTAGACACATTACACTGGTTACTGACTAGTGTGCAATCAAAAATACTCCTTTAGAGCCAACTGTTATCGCCTGTTGCTCTGGGAATTTGACTTTTCTTGCATGGAAACACTCACTAGTGTGATTAAATAAAGGTGTCATATAAAAATCAATAACAATTCGATATTAGAATACTTGGTTTAAACAGGCCACAAAGGTATAAGTATAAAACTTGGGCACTGTGGTAGAGTATAATTCCATAATGGTTAAGATTTTATTTTGATAAATCACACAGTGTAGTACAGTTATATTAACTGATGACGTTTCGAGCACAAGCTATTGCTCATAATCATATCAAGGCCACAAAGGTAATGCTGCAGAATCCCTTTTAATAATAATGATAATAAGTATTATTATAATATCTTTATTCTGGACAGTATTTATAAAATGTACAGAATTTTCAGAGGAGTTTATTGCATGATATTTTCCCTTCTTACAATATCTTCAAGTAAAATATTAATTGACAGTATATCCTGTGACACAATGCTCTCTGAGCTGAAGCAAAAACTATTCCATTATGATATATCTGCTTTGTCTCCTTCAAGAAATCCACCCACGATATCTAGTTGAAAGCCAATTGTAAGATGTTCAGAAGTACATTTTGAGACCCAAGGACATAACTGAAGGACAGCTATCTCATGTATTGATTGGAACACGTTACCATCCACAATCAGGCCTTTTCTCACGTTTAGTAGGCATCTGAGAATCAGAAGCTTATAAACATTTTAAATACACACAAGAGTAGAAAGTACCATTAGAGGTCATATCTTAATCGATTAAAACGAGAGAATTCTATCTGCAATAGAGAGATGGAAGTTTGTGGTAGCCCAAGTTTTAAGCAGGCCTCCAGGTACCGATAGAAAATGAACTGTCATAAGCCTCGTGATACTATGCCATAGACACTGGCTTAAAACAACCGAAGCTCTGAGTGCGAAAGAAATAGGTACTGCACTGATGCACATTATCACTTCCAGATGCTTTTGAAGCGCAATCTAATTGATTCAGTGTTGTTTAAAGCATTGATTTCAATTTTCATCACAAACTGATAACTATTAGAGTGTAACGACAGAAGACAAGGGCCAGGCAAAAGATCGTTTATTTAAGAAATCAACAGATATTTATAGATTTTCATGTACATTATTATAGATTATAGTAAGCAAACAGAGACAGTCTTTTGATTGGTGGTTTCTCGCTGAACGCTAATCTTTCATCTCTTTGTGGCCGTTTAATGAAGGTCAGATTATCTATCTGCCAATTGTATCCGCCCTCGCAAAGTCTACTGTGATTGATTGTTGAGTCAGTCTTTGTTCTTATTTTTCTCATGGCCAATATTGGGGACGTAAACATTGACGTGTGCATCGGTGGCATAACGGTTGGGACGCTCGCCGACCATGCACATGGTCCGGGGTTCGATCCCCGGCCGGCGCACTCCTTTACCTCCTTTACCTCGCTAAGCCACAAATAAAAGTTGGTGAAAAGGAAAGGTTGGGCATGAGGCTAGCAACCCCATCCCGTAAAAATAAACACTGCTAAAGAAACTTCAAGACTCTAGCTTGAAGCCCTATGTTCCACTGGGAACGTGAAGGAAATAAAAAACACTGACATAAATTACTGTCTACCAATTTGGCTAGCAGCCAGCTCTCATCACAGGAGGACCATTGGAAGCCGGAAAGCATCCACAATCTAACCGGGGAATGGATCCAGGACCTTCAGATTACGAGGACAAGCTTGTCGACCATTCAATCAAAAATAAAATGTCTACAAATTAACTCTTCAAAGTTAATTCACTGTTCGCTAGTGAATAGCTGTCAGGATGAAGTCATCTGGAGTTCTAGTGAGAAGTTATGACCATTGGGAGCCACCAAGTCGAGTGTCAGGACAAATACTTGCCTATAACATTGACTGGCAGTTGCGCTTATATATTGTGAATTGACAGCTGTTAGAATTCTCGGCTCACTAAATCCCGGCTCAAGCGGATGAATAGTCAGTGAGCTTGGCCTCGTAACTTGACAGTCCCTGATTCGATCGTCTGCGGTATCGTGCATGCGTAATGATGAACGGTGTCACAAACTATGACGAAACAGTACTGTCCAGTAAGCCCTGGTTTTCCAATGGTCTTCTAACTGATATCAGTCAGATCCCAAACTAACTTTGAATAGTAAAACATCAGTGTTGCTAATAACAATAACTCTATGCCCTAATATGGATATATTTATGTATAATTGTAGAACCTGCTCAAGAAAAGAAGTTATCGAAAAGCAAATACATTATTTTTTTCAGATCTCAAATCGAAAATGATTCAGCTCTGTTACTGATGGTGTATTCGAAGTCCTTTAGTACGATATTGAAGGACTCTGTGTAGCACTGTGAAACATTCATGCAAGTGGGGATGCTCGATGTCCAGAGTTGACAAGGTGTTCGAGGATGGAGCTGCGAGTATTCTTCTTTTCTCCTCTGGCTAGCTAACCAAGCTAGACAATGTTCCAGAATACGTTTGTGGACTTGACGTTGTGTACGGCTGATATACTTTGCTCCACACGAGCAAGTAAACTGATAAATACACAGTGAGGTGGCCAAAAGCGGTATCTTATCCTTAACGTTAAACTGGATTAACTGTCTACTGGAGAATGTGATACGTAAGGTGGCTGCTTGAAATGTCTTCTTCAGACATTTAAAAAGGCGGTTTCTAAGAATTTCTGTTTCGATGTCATCTTTGAATTCCAGGTTCATGGAGAGAGTTTTCATGGGAACAGTTGTGATTTTTGGTGACAGAGGCTTTTCTTTCATGTTTCTCTAGTAAGGTTTCACGTGATAAATTTAATTCTTTCTCTATCATGTCTATTTTTCTAATCCTTGAACTTAATGTACGTACTAGGTTTTGCTTTCGGACCAGTGGGACGAAACTCTGGAAGTTGATAAACTGTCCGATCCATGTTGGCTTTGCTGTATATTGATCTTCGGATCACGCAGTATTGTCTTCTGGTAAGTAATACATCCGGGAATGAAAACGCCATGTTCGATTCACGTTCTAAGGTGGATTTTATTGATGGGTGTGCTGAGTTGGTTTTGAGGAGATACACTAAATCAACTTTTTCATCACAAATTACGAACTTATCATCTACATATTTCCTGTATAAGTGCAGTTGACTGATCAAAGAATCGAGCGTGTTGTTTTGGAGATTTGCCATGAAGCAGTCAGCTAGGAGTGGACCGAAAGGAGACCCCATGGCTATACCATCTTTCTGTACATAGTAGAATTTTTCATTGAATTTAAATTGGCTATTAAACGTACATCTGAGAAGTAATTCCTTCAGATAGTTGATGGGAAGAGGAACTTCTAGGTTGTTGGTTTCTATGTAGTCACAAATGAAGCATATTGTTTCAGTCAGGAGGAATGCTTGTGAATAGAGAGGTGACATCTAGTGAAAGCATTTGTCTCTCAAACACGCTGATATCTTTCACTAAGTCGATGAAGTCAAATGTACCGGTAAGACTATACTTTATCATATATTTTCTTACTGGTTCAAGGATATCAGCTAACCATTTCGCTATCTAATGATATGTTGAGTTGACCATGTTTATGATAGGTCGAAGTGTAACGACAGAAGACAAGGGCCAGGCAACAGATCGTTTATTGAGAAAATCAAGAGATATTTATACATTTTTATGTACATTATTTTTAGCGGAGAAGCAACGTCTTCTGACCGGTTGTTTTCTCTCTGAAGTTTATTCTGTACTACTTGTGACCGTTTCTCAGAAAGTTAAGCCATATATCTGCGAATCGTATTCAAACACGTTAAATTAGCTGTGAAAAAGAGAAGACGTTCAGCGAAGAGACTCTTTTCGGCGAATTCATTCACATAGCTGTACAATCGCATTTATATATAATTATTTGAGCGTGTATGTACATGAGGTTTGTCAAGTTTAGATAATTGATCAGGTAATACAAGAATGATCTAATATAGAAACAAGGTTAATCAGACAGCAACTAAAGTAAGATTGAGTATGTGAGTTAGATGACGTAATATAAATGATTAAATGTTTCAACTTAGATCACGGTAGCAACAGAGGTAATTACAGGTAGAAACTAAGTAGAAGTGAAATTGAGCAAATAAGTTGGATGACGTAACATAAATGACTAGAAACTGAGCGTTGTTCAAGTCAGTAACAGTGGTAGTAAGGTGTAGAAATTAAATAGGGTGGGGGTAGAGAACAAGAAAGTTGAAAATGTAAAATATTACAATTGAGAAGACAAAATAATAATAATGAAGAGACAGAAAAAAAAGATAAGGTAGAATTTACTTGTCGGCTAATAAGATAGATTACGTCCATTGCAAGTGTAGTGATTGAACGAACTTCTTCTGCATGCAGAGTTCAGGACTTAGCAAGTGAATCACCATTGCTTCTGCAGTCTGAAGAAGTCTGATTTGTACACCTTCAGGAAGACTACTTCTTACTCTGTAGACGACTTTGAAGTTTGTTTGCGGTGTCCGGATTCTATCAGATGTTCTAAGATGGAACTGCGGGGGCATCGATTTTCTCCTTTGTAAAACCATGTTGGTAAGTGTTCGGTGATACGTTTGGAAAGCGAGCGCTGGGTACGGCCGACATACCTGGCTCCACACGAGCAGGTGAATTGATAAATACACACTGATGAGGCCAGCAGCGGTAGCTTATCCTTCACTTTCATACAAATCATAGGTTTTGTGGAGAAGGTTAGTCGTAGTTCAGCTACGAAGGAGGTCTTCTTAAGTGAGCGCGACAGTCGACGTTTTAGAGTTTCCGCAGATATGTCTCCCTTGAATCGAAGGTTCATGTAGAGTAGTTTTTTCGAGACGCTAAGCATGGGCGGCTTTTCTGGTCTAGGATTCATAGATTTTGCAATAAATCTTTCTGGATAACAATTCTTGACGAGGATTCTCTTGAGATTGTCCAATTCATCTTCTATGGTGTCCAGGGTGCAACTTCTGCGAACACTGTAGCTGAGTGAACGGATCAGGTTTCGTTTGGTGCATAGGGGTACCCAACTGTGAAAGTTAGTAAGCTGTCCATTCCACGTCGACTTTCTGTGGATAGACCTTTTCAGTGTTCCATCCTGTTCTCGTCTTGTTATCTGGACGTCAAGAAGGGATATTTTGGAGTTGGACTCTTTCTCCAGCGTGAACTGAATCGCGTGGTGGCAGTTGTTAAACGACTTCAAGGTGTCGTCCAGATTTTCTTCGTTGTTGACGATAATGAAAGTGTCGTCAACGTATCTCTTATAGATTTTGAAGGTATCGAACATTTTCTTCAGGCATGTGTTTTCGAGTTTTGCCATGAAGAATTCTGCAAGCAATGGGCCTAGTGGTGAGCCCATAGCTATATCATCCTTTTGGCGATATACTTCGTTGTTGAGTTAGCTGTGATTGGTTGGTGAGTCTCTCAAGGTTAAGCTTTGTTACTGTTTTTTTCTCATGACCCTGATTCGGGACGTAACACTGACGTTAATTACAGTCTACAATTTTGGCTTGTTAGCAGCCAGCTCTCACCACAGAAGTGGAACACTTTTTTCTTCTTATGCACTTCTTTCTTCACCAATCTTAGTCTCTCTTTCTGTCAATAAAATTTCGATATATATATATATTTAGTCTAGAGTTAAAGGACACTAACTTTTATTTCAGTAGTGCAAATACCAATTACTTCTTGTTATTTGATACTCTAACTGTGTGTTTTATGATTTAAAATAGCTAAAAAAATAAGGCAAAAACGTTGTACAGCTCTATTATGTCATGTGACCAAGTAATCATTTGATGTACTATTAATACTACTACTTCTACTACTTCTAATAATGATAATCATATCACAGAATGTAATATCACGAGTTAATGTTATAGGAGAGAGAGAAGAAACACAGAGAGAGGTAATTTATTCTCTAGAGGCTACTGCTGTTTACGGTTAGTTAGTGTTAATCTTAGTGATAGAAAAGGAAGGGAAGAATCAATGAATGAATCCATGAGTGGTACTTTTTTCTATTCACTCACTAATGTAGACCCCCTACCTATCTGCTTACTTATACATGTGACAATTAACACTATTCAATTAATTTATACCTTTAAGCATAAAAGTTGTATAAGGATGATTTTATATTATATTACATCATATGAAAATGCAAAGAAATTATGGTAATTTCTATCACATTTTACCACAATATGATAATAAGGATGCTGATTTTCATATATATGAAAGTACAAATTAAGCTGTTTATCATTTTCAATATGGCGGCAATAACAGTAATCATAAAAATGGTGTATATTTATACGAAAGAAGAAATCATGTGTGGATCAAATTGTAATTGTATGCCACATCATCATCATTATCATCGAACAGAATGGCAGTCAAATCAACTACCTCAACTTCATGGACTTTGAAAAGGTCTTCAACAGTAGTTCCCCAAATCTTTATCAACCTCATTCAACAGCTGTATGATGATGACACGTGTCAGAGAAGCCTTTGAAGTGGAGACAGGAGTAAGACAAGCTGCCTGCCTATTACCACCGATGATATTCATAATAGTGGTGAACTGGATCGTGTGGAAGATAGTGAGTGGGGAGGCAGAAGACGGGGATTATATGTTGGACCAATAAGAAGACTCTGCCAGATCTGGATTTCACAGAAGATTTACGTCTCAGGTATATAAACTCGAAGATCTACAGGGGAAGATCAACAAGTTGGCGGAAGAGGCAGGCAGTGAAGACTGACGACAACAACAACAACAAGCATCAATCACTGTTGACGGAATCAATCTAAAAGAGGTTGTTTCCTTCACTTATCTAGGAAGCATCGTTCCAGCTACAGGCGGTATGAATGAGGATGTGATAAACCAGAATTGGAAAGACAAGACAGACCATCATCACTGTGAAATCAGTTTGGGAATCTTCTTCACTCAGCATAAAGAAAAAGATTCGGATTTTCAACACCAATGTGAAGTCAGTCATTTCTTCCACATATATGGGCCAGAAACTTGGCATTGACATCAAGAAAAGCATTTCCAACAGACAACTACAAACTTTTATTAACAGCTGCCTTCACCGGTTCCATACTGAAGATCAAATGGCCATCCAGAAAGAATTAGCAACAGGAAACTCGGGGAATGAACTAACGAAGAGCCTATTGAATTTAATTGGTGGATGGTGACTAGCAGTGGAATCCAGGATGCGCATTTCATCCTGTTTGGGACTCGTCATCTGGATGTACCTGCATTCTCCAGTGAGTGATGATGTTCCCACCGAGGCTCAAACCCAGTGCCCATAGTTTCAAACGCCAAAGCGTTATCCACTAGACAGACCACTTGGGCCACTGACATCATTTGAAGAGGAAATGAAAGCTTGTGAGCAGTCGTGCAGTCAGCTAAAAACAACTGCAAAGGACCGAGTACAGTGAAGATGTGCTTTTGAAGTCCTATGTTATATACGGAAAGAATACTAGTGATTTATTAGAACCCCGAGTTATTGTACAACCATGAACTGAACTGAAACATATGAACTCATCAATGTTGTCTACTGTTGTAGGCATAATGTAGACTAACTTTTTGGGGAGCAAATTTACGGATATCTGAAAATTAATCCCATATTCATAAATTTAACCGGTGAGGTTCACCAAGTCACCAAAACCATCTGTTGTGAGTGGCGTTATATCATGAATTAGCAGAAGTTATAATTTCAAACCGTTAGTTGAATAATAAAATGCTCGCTAACAACGCATGTGGCTCAGGTTCGATTCCCGACTGATTCACTCCTAAACTCTGTCTACTTTACAGTACAATGACAGAAGATAAGAGAAGAGGTAATGGAGTTTTTTTATTAAGGAAAAATGCATCATATTTATACATTTTTAACCACATTAAATGTCGGCTAGGTCAGTGGACAATAGACTGTTCTGATTGGTTGGTGGTTGGCCCAAGGTTAAGCGAAGGGACAAAAATTTGTCCAATGAGATTATTTTCTGACTACAACGTAAGGAATAAAAACTTCTACCTCTGCAGCCATTGGCTTAAAATGTTGATTTCAATTTTTGATCGTCTCTTATCAATCTGCATCTCTATATAGCACACGTCACAGTAGTAAGCCCAGAAAAGAAGGAAGGCTGAGCGTGTGAGGCTAACAGCCCACCCACCCCCGCCTAAATAAACAGCAACTTCAAAGCCTGGAGTCATATATTTCATTCAGAACTCAAAAGAGTGAAACAAATATTGAGTGGTGTATTGCAACCAACGTAAATGTTTTGGATTCAATCTCTGATACTATTGTGGTTTTTCTTTAACTAATGCGATCCCATTACGAGATGTCTAAAGGCTGAAAGATTATTTCACGCATATTTTCCACCTGTAAAATGAAATTCGAAGGAGATAAATATCCCGTTGTTTTAAGACAAAGCAACTAACATCAGTGTTAAACTGTTTATATACACTATTCTCATTTTCAAAAAAAAATAATTAAAATAACGATGAAAATCAAAAATTTATCGATTGCAAACAAGAGCTCTCTGTTTATAGATGAAATAAAAGTCAGCTTAACATTTAATATTGAAAGGAAAAATCACTGATTTGATGATGATATCACATTGAAATCTTTTTTTTACTGAGAATACATTTTGTCAATAATATGAGTGAGATTTATTCAATGGAGCTTCTATAATCAACGTGTTACCGACAATTTGTGAAGTAATCGACAATGGATCAATTGCCTGTGGAATTTCATACGAATGAGTGAATTGTGCAGATGGTGATGATGATGTTCTGCGTAGACGTACACCGTCTCCAGCATGTTTTGTATGCTTTCCAGATACAACAAGACGATTGTTAGGCTCAACATTAATGCATAAATCTTCAGATTTGTACATTGGATCAATTGGTATTTCTACATGAAGTCGTTTACCTCTGTAACCGTCGTCAATTATTGTAGGCCCGGGAGTACCTGTTGACAGGTAGAATAATAATAATAACAATAATAATTTGCTTTATTCCAAAACAGTACTTGTGATACAGAATGGAATTCTCAGCATTTTTTACTACAGTATTGCATCCAGTTTGTACATTATCAATAAATAAAATTTTACATAGATTAAGGTAATCTCAGTTCATTATAAAACACAAAATAATCGAGCAAAGAATATTCTTTTCGATAAATTCCTCTTCCAGGCTCTACAATTATATATATATGTTTATATACACAGAATATTTTAAATTAGTAGTTAATAACAATATTAGCGTTTTTTAAATAATATCGATTTGTAAAGTATGATCAATGCTATTACAGTTCCTTAAAGATGCTTAAATTATAATAATAATAATAAAGATATAACAGCGAATAGAATATCAACTAAAATTAGGGAAATTTCACAAAAATTGAGGATCATTCAAACCTAGATGGCCAAGGTAATGATAATGACTGAACTAACTTCTTTTGGGTGCATAAATTAGGCTTATTAATATGGATCCCCACAGCCTCAGCAATATTTAGAAGTCGAACTCTTAAAGCGAAATTGAGATTCGTAGGTATGCGGTAAATGACCCTGAA
Source organism: Trichobilharzia szidati (assembly GCA_944472155.2). Taxonomy (NCBI): domain Eukaryota; kingdom Metazoa; phylum Platyhelminthes; class Trematoda; order Strigeidida; family Schistosomatidae; genus Trichobilharzia; species Trichobilharzia szidati. Next base: position 86,111,060 of record OX235271.1, on the reverse strand, counting down.
AGCACGATCAACGTCAATCTTGTGTTCTGTCTCCACAAGATGAACCAGAATAGCGCTGCGAATAGATTTTGTTTGTCCTTTGCTTAACCAGGCAGGGTGATGTTCGGAAATTCGACGCGAAACACGCCTAATTGTACGGCCTATGTAACTGGCTCACTCCACAGGAGCAGTTAAATTGGTAGATACACATGGAAGAGGCGAAATTAGGCAGTTTGCCTTTTATTCCCGAACGCAGAAGAGGAGTGGTCTTAAAGATACAGCGTAATTCAGCAGAAGGGAATGCTCTTTTTAACGCATTTCTAAGGCGCTGTGTTAGTATCTCACTGGTGTTGTCTCCTAGGAACTGCATCTGTAAGAACAAGGCCTTTTTTGGAACTGTTGGTAACTTGGGCTGTTTTGGTTTCAGATTCATATTCTTATCAATAAACTTTTCGGGATAACCATTCTCACTTAGCAACCGTTTAATATTGTTAAGTTACTCGTCAAGACATTCATCCGAGCAAATCTCTCTTGCTCTGTGGACCAAGCACTTTATTAGATTGCGTTTGTATTTCAAGGGCACAAAGCTGAGAAAATGTGTGTACTGGCCTGTTGATGTAGGTTTTCTATAAACACTTCTTCTTATTGTGCCGTCCTCTTTTCTGGTCATAAGGACGTCTAAAAATGAAATACTAGAGTCTTTTTCTTTCTCATGTCAGTTTATTATGACAACAACATATCGGCAAGTCGGTAGCAAAGCCAAAATTGAACAGAGTGTTTGAAGGTGTTAGAAAAGTAGATGCTAGCATATTTACTGGCGTAAGCGGTAACAAAAAGGTCGAGATATACAGAGTGTGAAAGAACGAAGAAGAATGTTTTAAGTAGAGTTTGTAAGGAAGAGAGAAGCAAAACAGCACATAACAAAAAAGAGAGAGAAAGGAAAAGAAAGAAAGAAAACGTTGTACCTATAAATGATATGAGTTGGAAAGACGAGATCCAATTGTTCTACTGACTATTTAATAAGTTATAAGTTTCACGCCTAATGCTTTCTTTATCGCACAGAACACGAGCTAAGTAGGGTATGGTTGAGTTTTTGTACTTGCTAGTGCGAGCATATAGTTTTCTATATAGGCTTCTGGTTTTGCCTGATGAGATGCAAGGGGAGAGTTGTGAGTGAAGAGGGTGGTGTGAGTTAGATAAAATGGATTTAGCCCATTTTTCACATGAGTCCAAGTGCCTGTCAACCAGAATATTAACAAGCTGGTTAAGTGGCACATTGCTTACCCTGCTGACAACCTTTAACACCCTATGTAATAAGATATAGTCCTTCTTCAGTAACCCTGGAAAAACTAAGGGGGAACAATAGAGAATAATAGGCAGAATGCGAGAGTTAACGAATTGTAGGAGTAAGGGTTGGGTTATACCAGAATGTCTTAACTTCTTGATGTAGAAGGTAAGACGGAATATTTTCTTAGAAATCATCAAGATATGAGACGACCAGGAAAGATCAGCAGATAGAATGACGCCTAGGTATTTAATTTCCGACTTGGTTTCTATTTCAGTGCCATCTATGTTGCACACCTCGTGAGTGCTAACCAGTTTGTTTAGGTCAGATTTATGCCTAAAGGTGAAATTGACTGTTTGGCATTTGGAGGGGTTTAAGGTAAGACCGTTTTCCTTGAACCACTGGCTGATTTCTGATAAAAAGCCATTTAGTAGAAACAGTGTTATATGTATATTAAAAAAAGGCGATCTCACCTTTTAAGACCAAAGGTTTTGCTGGTGATCTACGACCACTTCTAGGCGTAGTCGGCGTGGACAAATCAGATTTAGGTCGAATAGCAAGTTGATGTTTATCGTTAAATGTCACCGATTTGTGATCATTATTTTTCAATGGTGCTTCTAACAATAAAACACCATCCTAAAATTTAAAAAATGCGAAATTCGAAAATCAAGTACAATTGGTTTGAAATCTATTCATGATATGCAGTAAAAATAAAGCGACATTAATTACAATTCACTCAACACATAGAGATTCCTAAGTCATGACTTGTGATCTATTTTCTGGCTATTCAAACATGAGGAGTAGGAGACATGGTTAAATGTTCTGTTGATTAGCTAAAGTTCAAGTACAAACAGAAATTTCATTTTTATTATTTATTGTACTAATATTCCTTAAGGTTCCGAGTGAAACATAGGGCTTCAAAACTAGTGTAATGTGTCTAGTCGTATCTTCGGTGCAGACTGAATTCTATCAGTCAAGCTTGCAATGTGTCCACCATGCTAGGTGGCTCGCCATCATGGTGCACGGTGAATTGTTGGTATTAGATGGTTGGAAGCGATCGACCAAGGGAAGCCTTGGACCTAGGTTTCGTACTAGTTGACACTCACCGCGAGTCAGCAAGGCGTATCTGCAACCTTGAAGGAACTCATGTCCCACCCTCTGAGATTTGAACCCGCGTCACTCAGTGAGAACTGCAGTCAGAGACGTTACCACTGAGCTATTCAGGCTCGTGATTGACCTCCTGTAGGACTGTATTGGATATTTTTGATTGGACACTTGTCAGTGACTAGTGTAATGTGTCAGAAGGGACATGAGTTCCTTTGAGGTTACAGATACCCCTTGCTGATGAGTGCAAACTAGAACGAAACCTAGGTCCAAGGCTTCCTGCCGATCGCCTCCAACCATCTAATACCAGTACATCACTATTTCATTCTGTCCTCTGAAGTCATTTTCAGCTGATTCCATGATTGCTCAATAGTTGTAATTTCCGCCCCACATCATGATGTCCATGTCATATTCGAACCCACATCCAACTCGTGTTTTCATGTTTGAGTCCTCTCGAGGGTCTGCCCACAGTGTCATATCACTCAGTGATCTCCCCAGGGTGAATGTCCAATCCATCTGAAATTCCTTCTGCGCATTTGTTGAGCTATAGGCTCTTTCTTCGTTCATCGGTTAGAGGATCATTGGAAAACCAACAGGGAGTACTGGAAAGCTGTTTCGTCCTAGTTTGGGACTCTTCATCAGTAAGCACCGACCACCAGAGTTCGAATCCAAGACCTTTTAGTTACAAGGCGAGCTTGTAGTCCATTAAGTCACTGGTACCTAGTCCAGCGGTCCATGAATTCGAACTTCTGCCAACTTATGACATAGCTTGACCACTAGCGAATGCCATCCGTGGGGAGTATTTGTCCTCACACCCTCAGCGTTCTTTTCTGTTTGTCCTTCCTGGCTGACCATCTGATCTTCATTATCAAAAGAAGATAGCTGTTAATGGAAGTTTTCAGCCGCCTGTCAGAAGCGTTTCTGGTGGCGTACATTAGTGTTATAAGTTCGGGTCTTGTTCCTTGCACTGAGTGTAGTAAATTTCCACATTGATTTCAGAGTAATTAAGGTTCATCTTGCTTTTCAGATCCCGACTTTGTCTTTTTTGCCAACTTGTTGATTTTCATCAAAAGATCTAGTATGTGTGACACTCGACGTAAATCGTTTGCGAAGTTCAAATCTTCTAGAGTCTACATGTTGGACACTAACACGTGTCCGTCTTCTCGCTCCCTGCGATTTGTTGTATTGTAACGATAGAAGACAAGGGCCAGGCAACAGATCGTTTATTGAGGAAATCAAGAAGTATTTATATATTTTATGTACATTATTATTCGTTATTACTAGCAGAGAAACAGCGTCTTCTGATTGGTTGTTTTCTCGCTGAAAGTTAATCTGTCATCTCTTTGTGGCTGTTTCTTTGAAGGTCAGATCATCTATCTGCGAACTGTATCCGCCCACGCAAAGTCTTTGTTCTTGTTTTTCTCATGATCAAGATTTGGGACGTAAACATTGACGTAAATTGCTGTCAAACAGCTCTCACCACAGTATGATCTAGTCCAGCAGATTTAAGAAGATCATCATTGATGTTAAACAGTCTTGTTCTACCCCTATCTTTCCTTTAGACACTTTGCTAAGTTTTCCGCTGTGATACATCATCATACAGCTGTGGCTGAATGATGAGGTTTATAAATGTTTGCGACACTGCACCGTGTAGTGTTGAAGGAGTTTATCAATTACTTCGCTATCGAAGGCGTTTTCAAAGTCAATGAAGTTGAGACAGACCATTTGACTGTTATTCTATGCTCTTTTCATCTAGCTGAGATTATTTCACACCAGCTGTATCTACTAAACAGTATTGGAGTATGTTGTCAAACAAACCACTTCATTCTACTTTACGGAGCTAAGACACAACTGTTGAGGGCAGATGAAATGAGAAAGTTTAGTGGTTTCCGATCAAAGGTGTTGTGCACGGCTAGCCAACTCTTTCTTCATCCATCAGTTTTAACCGAAATAGGACTGAATTGACAAAGAGTTATGGAGGTGTAAACTGTCAAGTAGGGGCTTCCATGATCCTAAGAATCAATGATTAAAGTCTCGACGTTATTCTGAATGTCACAGATGTCATTCCCCACTGAAAATTCCAACCAATCTTCATTTAATTGTTTATTCTCTTTATCGAATATCTTCGCTTATCGTGCTTTCAATAAATTTCTTTTCTCTACTTCTTATTGATGCGTATTAGAAGCATGACAACTACAAACAATCCATTTTTGAGAGAACTTTCTTTGTGGATAAGTCACTTAGTTAGTCAATCATATAAAACATTTAATTTAATTTTAGAAAAATTAATAAAGTCTACGCTTACGAGTTTAGTGACGAGGGGACATTAATCAGAGAACAACTGTCAGCCATGGGTTACTAGACAGCTGCTTCGCCACAGTTTGGGACTCCTCACAGTACGCACCCACCGGAGTTACAAGACGAGCACATAGACCATTCAACCACTGGGACTCAACTGAGTGTCCTGTGAATTTTAACTTCTCCCAATTCGCAGTATGCGTAGGGAAACCGCTAGCCTGTGTCACAGGCGAGTTGTCTTACCTGACTTGGTGGAACCTGCCGGTCATGACTTCTGAGGAACTGACAGAAGTTGGAATCCAGTGGGCATCGGTTTGAGTTCCAGTGGCTGAATGGTCTACGACCTCTCCTTGTAACTTGAATATTCTGGTTTCGAACCCTTCTGGAGGCATACTGCAAAAGTGTCCCCAACTAGGATGAAACGGCTGTCCAGCACTTCTTCATTTTCCGCTAATTCTGTCAACTCCTGTTCAACCCTGTGAACAGTCAAATCTCTGCACACCAACACTCTTAATAATCCCTATTACTTACATCTGTTAAATGACATTCCAATTTTGTTTGTTCAATTGACTGTGGAAGTTCAATCATTCGACAGAATTCACGGGAACTTTTTGATGTATTTGTTTGTGTCACTTTTTTAGCACTAACGACAATACCATTATCTGTAGTTTTCACATTAATATCCTCTGGTGAGAAACCTTTCACATCGAATCTAACCTTGAAATGTACCTAAAATTTAAAAAGAATAACAATAGTAAATATTTAAAAATAAATATAAGTTTACAAGATGGTGGTCTGTTATCCCAATATATATATACACTTGTGTTCTCCTTTCGCCAACCAGGGTAGATAGTCTTCCCAAGAGAGCGTAAGGTTCAGCCAAAGTATTCAGCTCCACAGGAGCAAATAAACTTGTATACGTATTTTAATGTAGGGGAACGAAAGTATAGCTGTAATTCGACAACAGAACACCTCAAGATTTCTTTTTCATTCCTAGGACTTCAGGCTTGAATCTTTGAGGTCTCAGTAGAGATGCTGTAGTGTTTTTATTGACAGCTTGGATTTGCCAGACCCTTACGTCCAACCTTCTCTCTTTCCTTGGCTTACTGTCAGCTAGTAAACTGGGTAAGATTTAGGATTGCATCAGTCGGGAGTGGGACTTAGTGAGTTGACTCAACACTGGAAAGTTTTGAGTATACGAGCAGTTCAGTGTCTTTCATTTTTCGTTCAAGGAATCTGTCCAACTTCACCGCAGGCTACTCTAACTGTATTAGCTCCTTCAGTGAATGGAACTGATATTAGAATTGCTCATTTCCATCATGACCTTGATGTCAATGCTTCGTTTGATACTTGATTCAAGTGATATGAAGCATATTTCAAATTAGATTTTGCTGACTATGAAAATTCCTGGAAAGTACGTCTCCTAGAAGTAATTTGGTGGATGTTGACTGCCATTGGAATCCAGGATTTACATTTCGTCCTATTCGGGACTCATCACCTGGATGTACCTGAAGCATCCTCACTAGGAGCCTGTATGTCAGCAGAGGCCAAACATTTCGGTACAATTAATCAACGGGAAAATCAAAATTCAAATAAAAATAGTTACTAACACCCGTTGCACAAGAGGCCGCTCTCATAGTCTAGTGGATAATGCTTTGGCGCCTGAAACGACGGGTACTGGGTTCGAGCGTCATTGGGAACACCATAACTCACTCGGGGTGCGTCGGTGGCACAGTGGTTAGGACGCTCGCTAACCATGCACATGGTCCGGGGTTCGATCCCCGGCCAACGCACTCCTTTACCTCGCTAAGCCAGTAATAAAGCTGGTAAAGAGGAAAGGTTGGGCATGAGGCTAGCAACCCCATCCTGTAGCTTGAAGCCCTATGTTCCACTGGGAACGTAAAGGAATAAGAAAAAAATAACTCACTCGGGGATGCAGGTGTATCAGATGACGAGTCCCAAATAGGACAAAATGCACATCCTGGATTCCACTGTTAGTCACCACCCACCAAATTACTTCAAGTTAAATCCTCAGACATCGTTGAAGCATTCGCACATGGAGCCGACATGTTAATAGAGAACGAACTCTTCAGTCCAACTAAAAAGTGGATCCATCTGTGGTCGACAAATATTGTTATATAATTCTACCTCAAAACCCTTTTGAGTGTACTTTTGATGGTAGGTACACTGCAGGCACTTAGACAACACTTTGGTAATCCTTCATCCCTGTTTAATTCTCCATATCGTTATCTTAAGCTAATCATGAATGAAAATGATGGCTTCCTCTCTGACTCTGGTATGGTCAACTGTGAACGTGAAGGATTTAAATTGAAATCTTTGACGGATGATCAATTTAAAGCAGCCTACTGTTACCTAAGTATGCTGACATCAGAATACAGTGGCGGAACCTTTTAGAACAATAACCGACGGATACGCTAAATAATATCACTGCTGAGTACCAATGACTTACACACATCCAGAATGATACGAGGTTAGTTCAGTCCAAATACCAAGGTGGTGTACAGTCAGCGTGAGCATTTTACCACTGAGATACTGGCTCTGAACTCAAGAAATTCATCTCCATTCAACTGAAAGATGAAGTACCTAGACTAGCCACTTCAAATTGTATTTATCAATTCAACTGCGCTTGTGGAGCGAGTTATATTGGCCGTTGCTCTAGGAACTTGATTTTTCGTGCTCGAGAACATATCCCACTATGGCTAAGTAAATGTGTTTTTTTTATCCTTCACGTTCCCCAGTAGAACATAGGGCTTCAAGCTAGTGACTTGAAGTTTCTGTAGCAGTGTTTATTTTACAGGATGGAGTTGCTGGCCTCATGCCCAACCTTTTCTCTTCACCAGCATTATTTCTGGTTTAGCGAGGTAAAGGAGTGCGTCGGCCGAGGATCGAACCCCGGACCATGTGCATTTTCGGCGAGCGTCCTAACCGCTATGCCACCGAAGCAAAGCTGTAGTTAAAACTATTAACAGCTCGATATTAGACCATCTGGTGCAAACCGGTCACAAAGCCAGCGTAGAAGAGTCCTTCTCTATAATATACCGGGTGCCTAACAAACTACCAAAATCATCGAAGCACCGCATGCTCCAAACAGCAGAGGCTATTGCAATTCGCCTCAAACAACCAGTGCTCTGTGTCCAAAAGAAACAAGTCCAGCCCCCACTACTGCCCTGGCAGGCCTTCAGTAGAGACTATAAACTCATGAATTTGTACTATTACCTTTCCTAATTCTTCTGACATTCAGTTTATTTTATGTTGATGCTGTTCAGCTGTAATTTATCAATATTATTGATTTGATGTTATTTAAACATTAATGTCGTTTATAAGACTAATTCATTCATTCATTATAATGTATATATAATTGTAGAGCCTGATGATGAATTTATCGAAAAGAGTACTCTTTGTTCCGTGTCTATTAAGTAATTATTAAGCGGAGAGTAAACGAAATTTCAAAAAAATATATAAGTGTCAGTCAGCCTCACCTTTCCATCTTTGCCAACTTCATAAGGATCACTTAAGAAATCATTGAATGTAGCTTTGAATGGTGACATATCAGATATACCCATTCTTTTACGCATATCTTGCATACGTTGTTCCATTTGTCGGATTAAACTATTCGGTTCATGTGTATCCCAATTATCCATACCAAAATCATCTATAGGCTAAAAGGGTATAAAAATAAAAATAAAAAGAGGAGTATGAGAATGACTGCACATATATATTTTATACAAAATTAGTTCCACTTAATAAAGTTGTTATGGTGGGATGAACTGAATTTAATAATTTATAACAAAGTAAATAGAAGTGATGGATAGTGACTAGCAGTACGTTTTTTCCTATTTGGGACTTGTCAGCTGGATGTATCTGCATTCCCCAGATATATATATATATATCGGTCCAATCAATCGAGGAGAAAGTAAAAACCGACTTGAAAATGAATCACCGCTGATGCCCATTGTCCAAGAGTTGACTCTGGTGATCCAAATGGTCTAGTGGCTAAGGCTTAGGCGTTTGAAACGATGGAAGTGCTCTTGGAAGTGTATAGGCGGTTGTTACTTCCCGGCTGCCCACACCTTGATTGAAGTTGATTGATTCTTCGGGTGCCTGAAACAGAAAGTGGGTTAGTGTTGCGTGACCACAGAGTCCAGGGGACAACTGCTTGAGGCCGGTCACACACGGCCTGTATCAGCTGGTTTCTTGGGTTGGTTGCGTATTAGTAAACTTACCTCCGGTTACGGACCACCGTAGGGTAAGTAGGGATGTACAATTGTTGGGGTCGACCTTTTCTAACCCCCTCTCTCCAGAGTGGAGAGACAGCATAGCTGGCATGCTGGTCATCTGAGGGAAACACCTTACTGCTGTTACACCCCTGTTCCCCAGCAGTACAACTTCGCCCTCAGACCCCCAGCATAGTGTAGGAAAGATTCTTACACAATGCCGGTAACTGCTTTTAGTTTAATCGCTATCCTAACAACCTTCCTGGCATGACAGGACCTGCAGGAACATTAGTTCCTGGTACTACCAGTGGTCACCGCAATGAAAAGATAACCTGATAGGTAGTTCCTGAAAGATTTAATCACCAACAAATATTTTCATTCCCACAGTGAATACTGACAACAGCTAAAACATAGGTTACTTACTTCCTAGAAATTTATCTGCTTCTAAAGTACAAAAATGGCACAGTTATATAATAACACAGATGAGGGTATTAAAGGCAGGATAGGATCGGAAAAGCAAGACAGACGGCTGTTAATTGCTTGGAAATCACTTTGGAAATCTGCTGCGCTTAGCATAAGGAACAAGTTACGTAACTTCAATACTAATATCAAGGCACTCAGTACTTCTGTATGGTTCAAAGACTTGGCGCACAAATCACCGGGAGCATTTGCAACTGGTGGTTGCAGACTCTTAAATCAACACCCGTCTTCTCTGCCTCGATACAGAATATCAAATGACCGATCAAAAAGGATAAGCAACTAGAAAATCTGGTCATAAATCAACCGACAACCTATCGCCGAACGAATATGCAGAAGATAATGGAGATGGATGGATGTGACATACCCTGAGAAGGTCGTTCGACGACATCACTCACCAGGTCCCCAAGTAGAACCTGAGTGCAGAGCCATAAGTTGAACGTGGGACACCTTATAGGGAAGAAATGGTGGAGTCAGGTAGAAAAGACTTCAGAAAACGGAGTGGAATGGACATGTCCCACTGGAATCCTATGTTCTACTTGGGATCCAAGGGAATAATAGTAAAAATATAATCATAAATATCAAATAGTTATCCTCCAAGTAAAGACAGGAATATACAGAAATGCAATACTGTATATAACAAAATGTTTAATGGGTCACATTTCCATGTACATGTATAAAAGGAGACAAAAGTAACAACAGGCACACATAGTTAACCCTAAGTGGTGAGCATTTAAAAAAAGAAATAACTACTCATCAAATGAAAGTCACAGTTGGTGAGTTGTCATGTTATTTTTGTCTATTGCAATCATAAGCTGAGTCTCATATCTGAGTTAGTAGAGTGCTGAATTAGTGATTTAGGGGTTGTTTCTTCCAATCTTGTCACAAACCAGATTTCTACTCCTCCTTCCATCGTCCCCCGTTGCATCAATAACAGTCTAATTAATTCAAGACTATCTCCGGTAGTCTCACAATCAGATAACTACCGCTCAAGTGTCCTTTATAGCTGTATCGATCAGTATATTGATCAATGAGGTATAATTTGACTGATTTATTTGATAGCTGATGCAAATTAGGCTGAACGCACTCTAAAGCAATTTATCGTCGACCGTTATATGTACGTGTGTTTGTGTGTGAACTGACTGGTGGGAGTAGCTGAAATGATAACACACTCACAAATTATTTTTGAAATTTTAACATCACACTAGTTCGTTCAGTTTCCTTGCGTTCCAGATATAACATAGGGCTTCAAGATTTAAGCTGTGAAGTTTCTGTGGATGCGGTGTTGTTTTTCACGGACGGGATTGCTAGTCTCATGGCCAACTTTCCCTCTTTACCGGTCTTACTACCGGTTAGTAAACTGAGCAAGATTTAGGAATTCGTCAGTAGGGAATCGAACCTGAACCTCCTAAATAGTTGGCGAGAATTCTATCATTGAAACACTGACGTGAAACTGTGATTTTACTTTGATAAAACTTTTGAAAATAAGTTATGTTACATAGTCTTCATTTTTCTACCTTATTTCATCTTGACTAACAATCAGATCCAGGAAATGAGGTTCATCCCTTTTTTAACTCATCATCTTGCTGGGAACTAGTAATCTTAACCACCAGGCTATATATGCAACAATTCTGCTGAAGAAACCCAAATAAATTGATTGAAATCATCATAAAATATTACTCCATTTAATAAATACAAGTCGAAACATTTCCATGTGATGGAATAGTTGAGAAGATTTGTAGCTCATACTAGTGGCAATGATAGTTCTCTAATTCTACTTTCTGAACTAACTAGCCTGACAACAAAGCATTCAGGATGAAAAACATTTGGCCTTATTACAAAAAACTGATCTGTTATTATTTAATGATCAGGGATACAAATATTGTATGGATTTAGACATTTGTTCAGATGTTCAATAAATATAGAAGCTATTCAAGTATTGGTTTGTAAGGATTTGATCGATTGGTTACAGGATTTCATCATGAACTGACAACGGTTAGAGGACCATTGGAAAACCACGTGGGATTACTGGACAACTGTTTCATCCTAGTTTGGGACTCTTCAGTAATGCGCACCCAACGGGGTTCAAATCCAGGACCCTCTGATTACAAGGCGAGGTCGTAGACCATTAAGCCACTGGGACCCGATATGTCGTGAATTGGCAGAGGTTAGAATTCATGGGCCATTGGATTAGGCCCCAGTGGCTTAATGGTCTATGAGTTAGCCCGCCTTGCAACCAGGAGTTCCTGGGTTCGAACCCCTGTGGTTGCTTGCTGATGAAGAGTCCCAAACTAGGACGAAACAGCTGTCCAGTACTCGCAGGTGGTTTTCCAGTGTTTCTCTAACCAATGTCAGCTCATGATGAAATCCTGTAACCAAATACAGAAGCATTTAGAAGATTAATGAGTGTATTCGTCTGGAAATTACTAGACTTCTTCTATTCAACGGATCTTGATTGAATTCAGTAGTGAATTGAATTTTCAACGTGTAGAACTTTGCACAAAACTTCAGCAAGTTCAGTTACCACACGCATCATAAATGTACACATTAAAGGTGAAGAATGAAAAATTACCTGTAGAGAAACTGTAATAAATGGAAACACGTAACCGAAAAAATAATTTCCCGAAGAGGTGTGAAGATCTAATCAGTTTGGATGAGGATATCAAAGCCTTGATAGGTAAGGCAAAAAACATACCATGATTAATACGAAATTAGTGTGGAGCACACTCTTTGATACGGATGAGAAGGAAAAAGAAGAAGCGATATCAAACACTACTGAGACTCTCAAGCAAAATAACTACCCAAAGAACTTCATCAACGAAATCAACACCGACATTAAATATGGTCGAAAACGTAATCCGAAGACATGGACCTCAGCAGTTATCACACCACATAGTTCAGAAACGTCAGACGATATCAGAAGAGTACTCAATAAACAAAATATCAGATTTTTATTCAAGACATTAGACACACTAAAAAGCAACCTTCTCCATGTAAAAGAGCAAATCCCTAAGGATTTTCAATCTAATTGTTTCTACAAAATAAAATGCTTGGAATATGACGCGATATACATCGGAAAAACCTCAAGAGAAATCACGATCAGAAGATATAAACACCACAGATCATCTGTACGATCACCGAGAAATCCACTTCAACTAGAAAAGCTTCAAAAGTCATCAGCCATTGGTGGTCTACACGCTATAGAATCAGGCCACAAAATTGATTTTGACAATATTGAAATAATCCAGAAAAACATTTCAGGAATCACAAAGAACGTCTAATATCATCAGAAGCACTTCATATCAAATGGAATCCAAATTGTCTGAATAGGAATGATGGACTAAAACAGAATTTGATCTGGTTACAACACCCCCTCTCCACCCATGAAATGACAAAATCAACACGAATGTGATAACCAATTTCATCATGTAAACACATGCTACTTTTATAATTTTATACACTTATCAAATCCAACAATCTACGCATGGTTTTGTTATCTTTACCAATTGGCCAACTTGACAATGTAAAAAATTACCCCATGCTGAGGAACGAAGATTAAGTTGTTATATATAAGTTGAGATTTTGTAAATTCTAGTTTAATAATACTTTGATAAAGCTATTAGCAGGATTAAATAGCGAAACGTCAGTAAAAACAACAATATCGTTTTGTTTTTCATTCATTGGGAAATACAAAAAACCCTTAAATATATTGAATATCATACACCGAATGCCTAAACTTTTTCAAACTTTTGAAAGTTAACTTGGTTTGGATGTATATATAAACAAATGTCAAGTCATTCAGTGCTTCAGCATGGTTCAGAGAATTGCCTTCGCCGTCACTAAAAGCATTTTTAATATTTGACTGCAGACTTTCATCAATAACTATCCTATCTGCCTCGATACTGAAGATCAGACGCCCAACCAGGAAGAATATGCAACTAGGAACTCTGTCAGGCAGTGAACTAACTAAGAACCTATTACCCAACAAATATTTAGAACACAAAATAATTGAGCAAAGAATATGCCTTTCGATAATTTCCTCTTCTGGCTCTCCAATTACATACATGTTTATATACATAGAATATTCGAGATTAGTAGTCAATAGCGATATTAGTGTTTTTTTAAATAATATAATAATAAAGATATAGCAGCAAATAGAATATCAACTAAAATTAGGAAACTTATACAAACATTCAGGATCATTCAAACCTGGATAGCCAAGGTAAGGATAATGTCTGGACTAACCTCTTTTGGACGCACAAAGCAGCCCAAGGTACCAACAGTTCCTAAAAACGCCTTATTCTTACAAATTCAGTTCCTCGGGGACAACACCAGCGAGATACTAACACAACGCCTTAGAAATGCGGTAAAAAGAGCATTCCCTGCTGCTGAATTACTCTGTGTCTTCAAAACCACTCCTCTTTTGCGTTCGGGAGTAAAAGATAAACTGCCTAATTTCGCCTCTTCCATGTGTATCTACCAATTTAACTGCTCCTGTGGAGCCAGTTACATAGGCCGTACAATTAGGCGTGTTTCTCGTCGGATTTCCGAATATCACCCTGTGTGGTTAGGCAAAGGACAAATAAAATCTATTCGTAGCGCTATTCTATCTCATCTTGTGGATACAGAACACAAGACTGACGTTAACCAGGCTTTCAGAGTCACTTACCACATACCAACAAATCTCAATTTCGCCTTAAGAGTTCGACTTCTAAATATTGCTGAGGCTGGCTGTTGGGATCCATATTAAGAAGCCTAATTTGTGCGTCCAAAAGAAGTTAGTTCAGACATTATCCTTGCCTTGGCCATCTAGGTTTGAATGATCCTAAATTTTTGTGTAATTTTCCTAATTTTAGTTGATATTCTATTTGCTACTATATCTTTATTATTATATTATTAAAAAACACTAATATCGTTATTGACTACTAATCTAGAATATTCTATGTATATAAACATATATATAATTGTAGAGCCAGAAGAGGAAATTATCGAAAGGCATATTCTTTGCTCAATTATTTTGTGTTTTATAGATGTCTGAATGAATATTTTCGCTATATTGAAATATTTAGAAGAAGATGGAGATAGATCGAACATACTTTGAGGAGACTGTTAAGTGAAATCACCCACTAGACTCGGGACTTGAGTGTAACTCAAGTGGGAAACAACAAGTTGAGCACACTCAACTCGTCCAAGGTTCACCTGGAGATGAGAGCAACAGAATAAAATGGATATGTGCTGCAGAAGCCCTATATTCCGCTTTGAACCTAAGGGAATAGTAATATTACATAATATATACATGATGAATCTGGGAGATCATCACAAGTGAGTACCTCTGAACCCCGAGAATAATTTTGAGCTATCTGATCAACACTCTCTCACGCCATTGATTTTTAGAGTATTGAGCACCCTCGGTAGATAGTCTGCACCTCCCTACATAGCTGGTTCAAATTAGCAGTCAAATTCTTCATGCATTGAAGTGATGTATTGGTTTGATGACCCCCCCCCTTCTAACTCTTTTCTTTCAATTCACTTCTGTATCAAGCAAGGGTTTAAATACTACCATGATCAAGTTCAATTATTGATTTCATCGATTATATAATCAAAATAATCATAATTAATGTTTTCTATATATATATTAACAATACATAACTAACCATTAACTGAAACATTCCACGTCGTATCCTGTTCATTTCATCATTCCAATGATCCCAAGATGATTTGATCCAGTCATCAACTTCATTGAACCAATCATCATCAAAACCATGTTGACGATACGGCATAATAGAATTTGAATGCCTATTCCCATTGCTGTGAAAATTCTCTAAACCTTTGAAAAAATCTCTACGATGTTGTTCAAAGGTTCGAGTATCACGATTTACAGGGATAGCAATAGCTCTATCTCTTGACATATTATTATTATTTATGATCACTCCAGATAAAATATTATGTAATTAATTGTAAATAAATAAATAAATAAAATAGTTAAAGTCAGAATAATCAAACAGCTGGATGAATAGCTGATAATTTATTGTTACGTTTGTAATCGAACTAATCATATGATTGGTGTTTCATTTAGTTGGCGTAGGTAATAACCAATCAGCGATTAGCAATATCACGTGATCAAGTGAGTTAATTTATTGATTTACTAGCGTTATTGTTTAAATGTACGTTTTGGATTGGATGGATATTTTGGAGAGTTTTTTGGTTGGAAAGACACTGCTGTGGTGATTGTAGGCGGTTTTTCTTCGTTACATTTTTCGTTTTTTTGGTTAGGTACAGGTACACACACAAAAGAGAAATTTGTAAAATTGGCGGAACAAAAGAATAAATAAATAAATTAGTATTCTAAAGCTTTCTCTTGGTAAAAATTAAAAATAATTAGATCAGATCAGAATAGAGTTCACCATGGTGTTTATAAAGATGACTAGATGTGTTAGGAATTCTTCACATTCAAAATTCACTAATTAACTATTTGAGGTGGAAGAATGTATTACTCATAGTCATACGATTCTAGGTTTATATGACTATGGTTTTAGTCCATTTTTATGCTTTTATTAGATGAATTCAGTTATCAGTAGATAAGAATAGTAATGTCCAGTAATCTGAGGGAGGATAGATATTTACTTATGGCATTCAGTGGAGCTTACGCTATATGTAGGTGTGTAGAATTCGCGAGCCGGCGATTATACCTTATAACCTGAGATTCCTAAGTTTGATCCCCTGTAGGATAATGGGTCTATACTACTGAAGAGTCACAAAGTAGGACGAAACAGTACTGTCCAGTAATCTCTGGTTTACGGTTTTACTTTAACTAGTGTCACCTGGTGGAACTTACTTGAAACCATTCAAATCCCTTCAGAGTAACCTCAAATATCAATTATCCATTCAATGCCAACCGTTAAGAAAAGACTGGAACTGATTTCTTGGTAAAACACTGAGTGTATTAGTGTTGCGCGACCACATACTCCAGCGGGAACTTGTTTCAGGTCGATCACATACAGCTGGAATGAGCTATGTCCTTGTGAAGACTTTGTCATCGATTATGGACCACCATAAGATAAGTTGAGATGTAAAGTGTTTTTCGGAATAATCTTTTCTAACTGCTGTTCTTCAAAACAGGAGGAAGTATAACTCTTTCTGGTCGTCTGAGGGAGACACATTACTGCTGTTACACTCCCTGTTCACCAGCAATACGACTATGCCCTGAAACACATAATATAGTGTAAAAGACTTACACTATGATGGCAAGTGCTTTCAGTATAAACATTGTGCCATGGTAAGATCTACGGGGACATTCTTTTTAGCTAGTGCACCTCTATGGATCGAGATAATGAAAATCAAATGATCCTGGAAAGTGGTTTTGCTTGTGTATGGGGCGCGGGGTGGTATTCATTGAGCCTACATCAGTGTTTAGACGGGTCATTGAATTCAGGTGTACTTCTGGTATTTCGAGAAGACAATTTTCTTGGAAATCCGCCACAAACTCCTCGGATTACATCATGAACTCATTGTCATTTTCTTCAGGAAGGTGTTCAGATCGGTTAGACTAAGCTCACATGTCATTTATGCGCAGTTTCGCTTTTTAAGGTCTTTACTTTGACGTGGTGTACATTGTATGTTGCTTAGATCATGAACTGACTCCAGTTATCAGGGAGTACTCTACAGAGGTTTTATGCCAGTTCAACAGTCTTCAGCATTAATTACCCATCACCCCACTGGGGAGTGATCCAAGAACCTTTGGGTTACAAGGTTACCTCGCTAATCATTCAGCTAGTGGGATGTATCTTTAGAAACCACCCATCTGAATAGCTACAATAGTTATGTCACTCCTTCCCCAATATTATTAATTATTATTCCTTTCTTTAGCTCCGAATGGAATATATGGCTTCAAAAGCCCAATCTTCATAGTACTGGGTTCTCTTGGTGGTCATCTTGAGCCGACACGATGATTGCCTACAAGCTTTAATTACCTGTTCATATGATCTCTTTCATGTTACCCTTTGGTATCTAACTCGTTGCTTCCCGTTCGGAATCCACTCAACAACCTGACATCTGGTATCTTCTGAGTTTATTCTTAGCATATCGTCAGTCCATCTGCATTTGCTTCGTCATATTTGTTGGGTAAAAGTTCACAAGATGTTTCGCTGTCTGACAGACTTTCATTATCAAACGAAGGCGGCAGTTACTGATGAAATGCCTCAGTAGTCTGTGGAAAATGCTTTCTCTGACGCTCACGTCAAGTCTCTCAACCATATAGTAGAAGCACCAACCAACATGATATTAGTGTTGGAAATTCGGATTTTTTTCCTTTTCGCTGTATGCCGCAGATCTTCCATCTGACTTTTAATAATAATAATTTGCTTCAATCCAGAAACAGTACTAGTGGTACAGTGTGGAATTTTCAGCACATATCTACAATATTTGCATCTAATTTTATCCAACGTTTAAAAGGAGTATTTTAAAAAATATATATGAAGACAAAAACAACAACAACAAAAAAACAAAAATTATAAAAAAAAAGTGCAAACAAATACCAAGAAGTAGAAAGGAAAACAAACAACATAAAATAATATCTTAGTATTGGGTAGTGGAAGCTATGATATGATTATGCATGGTGACAGTAAAGCTATAGTCATACAAGAAGTTATGAAATGATATTTAAGAATGTTTATCGCCAAGATGATCAGTTAATTTGGTTGAAACAACACTAAACAATCATAAAATAACATTTCAGGGTTGTTGTTTTTTTATTGTCAGCTGTAATGCGGTGTTTGTAGTGGTAGTGTGAGTAATCCTGCAAAATACAAAATTTTAAGGTGGTGATAATGGCGGTCACAACGCCATGATGTCTTTGATTTCCCGATCCCATCCCGACATCCTCATCCATCAAGACTGTAGGTGAAACGATGCTGGCTGTTCGGTTAAGTAAAGGAAGATGCCTTCCCCTAGATTTCTCCCACTAATAGCAATTAATAATTGTTGTTGCCAGTTGGATTGGGTATCTTCACCGTCTCTGTCTTCGCTATGTTCACCCGAAGTCCTGTCTTCGTCTGTAGATCTTAAAGTTGTTTGTGACGCGAAACATAGACAATCTGTGAAATCTATATTCTTTCACATCCTTTTATATATACCTATACTACTTATAAATAATATATAAAAATTTTAAAAATATTTACTTCCTTTTTACTCAGTTAACCACTTTTATCATGTTACTTTTGAATAAATAAAGTTTTAGTGTGTGTTCTTTTTGTTGTTGTTTATTGAATCAAATGACGAGATGTGTCATATGCTCTCATGTATAACTTAAGACCAACTAACTTCATATCATTTTGTCATACTGTTTCATTTTAAAAATTTAAAATCAAGTCTTTTGTATATATTTTTATCTATTTATTGATTTATTGATTTTTATTGACCAGTTAGTCAGAATCCTATTATAATATAAATAAATTGTTTACAGAATATATTAGGTAACAAAAAAATCATGAAATCTGTAGATTATATCATAAGAGGAAAAGTAATTATTAGTCCACAGGAAATAAAATGAAACAGTGAAACTAAAGCAAAAGGGAGTTTACGATAGCAGCTGGATCAAAACTTTTGATCTTATTTTTCCATTCCTT
Source organism: Trichobilharzia szidati (assembly GCA_944472155.2). Taxonomy (NCBI): domain Eukaryota; kingdom Metazoa; phylum Platyhelminthes; class Trematoda; order Strigeidida; family Schistosomatidae; genus Trichobilharzia; species Trichobilharzia szidati. The sequence goes on along the minus strand of OX235271.1, from coordinate 86,092,059 downwards.
TTGTTGTGTTCTGTGTGGAATATAGGATTTCAAGTTTCCAGTAGAGAAAAAATCCCCAATCAGACATTTAGAAAACAGAAAGATTGAGAGAAGAAATTGATTACCAAAAGTGCATAAAATTGGTTTGTTCACCAATGTATCGTTAATGAAGACAGTGGATTTTATATGTGATGAGACTACTACACGAAACATAGACATCGGTATTTCTGTATCCTCCTTGGAGGAACTTATTCTAAGATGGACAATGAATGTTCATTTCTTATTCAATAAGGAATATTACAGACAAATTGATGGTGTAGCTATGGGTTCCCCATTAGGTCCAATCCTAGCTGATGTTTTTCCCGCTAAGTTAGAGAATGGACCACTGAAAGGACTAATTAGTGACTTGGATTTCTACTGTCAATATACGGATGATGCATTTCTGGTTATGAAAAACGCGAATGATGCAATGAACATCCTTGATGAGTTTAATGATGCGCATTCAGCAATAAACTTTACCATAGACAAAGAAAGTAATGACAGTATCTCATTCCTAGACATTCTCCTGGCAAGGAAAGATGGAACAGTAAGAAGGATTGGGTATAGGAAACCTACAACAACAGGTCAGTACACTCATTTTTTGAATTTTTGTGCCTTTGAAATATAAGCGTAACCTGGTAAAGTGTCTGGTTCATAGAGATAGGTTAGTCTGTTCAGACGATTGTCCCAATAAGGAGCCTAAGATTATTAGAGAGTTACTTAGAAAAAATGGTTATCCAGATAAGTTCATTGAGGGAAATATGAATTCAACAACGAGGAGAGTCAGTATGGCAACAGTTTCGAAAAAACCAGTGTTCGTAAAACTGCAGTTCCTCGGTAACAACATCAGCGAAATAATAACACAGAGCCTGAAGAATGCAGTTAAAAGAGCTTATTATGCAGAAGAGGTACGTTATCTCTTCACAACCAACCCTATTCTACGTTCGAGAAATAAGGATAAACTGCCTAAATTTGCCTCCTCTATGTGTATCTACCAGTTTGACTGCAGCTGCGGAGTCAGCTACATTGAGCGCACAATTAGGCAGGTTCATCATCGTATTTCTGAACATCATCCAACATGGTTAAGCAAGGGACAAACAAGATCTATTCGTAGCTCTATTTTAGTACACCTTGTAGATAGTGAGCATAAGGTTGACGTTAATACAGCATTCAAAATTATTTATTTTGATTTACAAGTCCGTTTTCTACATACAGCTGAAGCTATAGGAATCCACCTGAAGAAGCCAAACCTGTGTGTTCAGAAGAAATTTATAAAGCCACTTTCCTTACTTTAGCGTTCGCTACATGAATGTATAAACCGGACTACTTCGCTCCTCTCCTCCTAAACGTTTAAAAATTATACAAATTATAACTGTCCAAGTTATTTTATTTTTATTCAAGTGTTGGTTTGTAGGGATTTGATTGGTTACAGGATTTTCATCATGAGCTGACATTATTTAGAGAACCACTGAAAAACCTGGGAGTACTGGACAAACGTTTCGTCCCAGTCTGGGACTCTTCATCAGTACGCACCCACCGACCAGGGTTCGAACCCAGTACCTTCTGGTTACAAGGCGGGCTCGTATACCATTAAGCCACTGGGACCTGATCCAATGGCCCATGAATTCTAACTTCTGCCTATTCACAACATAGCGCGACCACTAGCCAATGTCTTCGGCGAGTATTTGTCCTCACGCCCGACCTGCCGCACCCTACTTATTTTTTCTGACTACTTCATCTTTAATTACGTGTTATCTTTGTAAAATTATTTTATTCTTATGACCACTTCGACCTTGGTTACAAGTCATCATTGTCCAAATGGTTTATTTTCTTTAACAATCTGTTGCGTAATCAACTTGTGCACACGCTTATTCCTTAATTACTCTTCATTTTTCCAAAATTATGCATTACGCAATCCATGTGTTGCAACCATTTCTACCTTTTAATTGTGTGTATTAATTTTCTTCGTTAATTATCACCCCACTGACATGTTGACATTGACTAATTATTGTTAACAAACATATCACCACTTGATTGGTAAATTGTTGTGTATTGTAATAAAAATGCTATATATATATATATATATATATATATCAGAGTAGAGCCAGAGATAAGGGTCTAATTGAAAAGTAAATATTTCTTCGCTCAATCTTTCTCATTTCAAGTTTAAGCTTTAAAGCTGCTGTTGGGGGGGCCTGGCAAGCCTCATGCCTAACCTTCTCCTTTCTCCGAGCTTATTATTGACTAGTGAAGTAGGCTAGGTTTTAGAATGGATCTACCGGAAGTCGAACCTGGATCACGCGTATATCTGAGGAGCATTGAAAGATTAAAGTTTCAACGCCGGAACTTTTGACTAAAGCCTCTTTAAAACCAATATCAGATGCATAAGATTAAAAATTCTTCAGCAGTACGCACTCATGATCTCATCAGGGTAGAATCCAGGATCTCAGAGTTACGAAGCTAATAACCTAAAATAAGAGGAAAAAGATGGCAAGAACTCCCTGGTTTTCAATGGTTTTTCGAATGATATTGAAACGGTAGGAGAAGAGACACTTAGCAAAAAAAATGTTTGTTTGGAAACTGGGATCTCTATACCTTATCTTCAACGCAACATTTGAACAGATCTCTCGTCTTGTGCTACTTCTCGCCTTCCCTCATATTGTGTTTCTTTGTGTTCCTTTCACATTTCCCATGAATCTCCGCAATACTGTATCATTTGCTTTCTCTGATATTTTTTTTAATTCGATGAACACCTCTTTCTATACTACTTATGAATCTTATCAGTAGCACTTACCACAGTATCGATTCACTGTGAAATCTTAATTGAAATTAATCAATCCCTGTCAACTAATATTTGATGTGATATAACAGTTTTTCATGTGGTTGTGTTCTCTGAGCTGGATGGTTGAATAGTGAACCTTTTATTATCTCTCCAGACAACATCTTCAGCGTAGACTTCAGCGCAAAGTGAAATTATTCGAATTCTGCATGGATGAAGTGTAATGACGGATCTCTTAAAAACATCCATCTATCCATCGAAAACTTACATGGAATGGATGAAGAACTAACTTCTGTTTCCAGAAAAAGAAATCTGGTTCATTCTTTGTGCTACACGAGAAGAAATATTTTTAGTTCTGACTGCGTTGATGCGGAATCTTATTTTGTAAAAGCTAAATTTATTGAAAACGGTCGCCTAAACCGATTTTATTGATAAAAACACAAAAGTTAAACATTCTAAACTAGTTACTAACTTAGTTCCAGGGAAAGCCATATTCATGAAGTTTTGGAATTCAAACGTGATCAGTCTTCAAATATGCTCAGAAATCATCTTTCTAAATCAGTCAGTAAGATATTCTTTGAAGTGGAACGCCAACTGACCTTCACCAACTGTTAGTTGTTCTGCGTTTGTATAAAAGATAAGCTTCCTCATCTGGTCTCCTGCATGTGCACCTATCACGCCAATTGCTCTTGTGGAGCAAGATGTATGGGCTATAGTGATGGAATTCCATTTCACACGAATACAAGAACATATTCCGTCAAGGCCGTGCAAGGAAGAAAGGAAGGATGTGAGAAGCTCTATTCTAGAACACTCGATCAAATTCTGTCATTCAACCAACCTTGATCACGATTTGAAGATTATCTATTGAATTCATGCTAGCCTGTCACATTTTCTTCATCCTTAAATTCTAAACATAGCAGAGAACTTGGCTGTTCACAAAGTCAAGCCAGATCACTGTGTACAGTCGTAGAAGGATAAACATTTATTTTTCATTTTGTTTATTTGATCTATGTACCTTTCCTATATTATCACGACTGTTATTATTAGTTTCGCCTTCATTTTGAATAATTTCCGGTATTTTTTCACGTGTCTAATTTACTATTTTGAATCAGGATTGCCCACGAACTGAAATCAGTTATAAAACCATTAAAAACCCAGCAGGGAGTACTGAAAAGCTGTTTCGTCCTAGCCTGGGACTCTTCATCAGCACAAACCCACTGAGGTTCAAATCCAACACCTTGCAGTTACAAATCAAGTTCATATACCATTCAGCCACTGGGACCCGACTCAATGGCTTATGAATTCCATTTTCTGCCAATTTGTGGTAGATATTCAGCGCAACCGCCAGCCGATGTCACACGCGAGTAACTATCCTCTTGCTTGACTTGGTTGATCCTGTTGGGTAAGACTTCTCACTAGAACTCCAGGTAACTTCCTACATAGGGCTAGTCACTAGTGGCCATCAGACTGATTATCAAGCGCTGATTATTGTCAAACTTCTCACCATGTCACATAATGTTTTGCTTGCCTTCTAATCCTATTAATTTTATATTCCTTTCCAAGGTCTATCTATGCATTCTACGAACTATTTTTCATGCATGACATTATGTGATTTATCAATTGATAGTGAACTATGATTGCCATCACAAGTACTGTATCACATTTCACACTGTTATTACAAGTATTCACGCCTTTTATTTAAATTACCACATGGGATAAACTCTCTTAAAAATTACACATATAAATATATGATTGCTTGGCTTGCTAATAATCTCGGAATATGAAGTGATCAGATAATACTTGATTTGAGTGGTTCATTCTCATTGACTATTTGTAGTGGTAGTAATAATAATGATAGTGATGACTCTATTTCAAACGGTACATTTGATACAATGTGAAATTTTCAACATGTGGTACAATATTGCATCTGATTTTCTGTTTATATTACACACAACGAAAGGGGAAAATAGTTAACACGGCACTTACATTGATAATACTGTTTAATAAGTATATGAATGTAAAATTAAAATTCAGCAGAAATAGTGACAACAATAAATTAATCAAAGAAACCATAAAAAGAGCCATTTACTTGCTGTTTCACAGTAAGTTTGTAGCTTCATGCCCTACACTTTTTCATGACTCAAAATGTATCTTAGAATTCTTAGTTCTCCTAGCAAAAGCTCTCCTAAAGTCACCTCTAGTTCTATCTGATGAGAGGTAGGGGAGAGTTGTGTATAGAGTGAGAGCTCAAAGTCCAACAAGATGATATTCTCCGATTTATTGTACGAGTTCAAGTATCTGTCCACAACATTATGAACGAGCTGGCTTAACGGCACCATATTTGGCCTAACAACACCTTCTAGTACCCTTCGCAATATAACGAAATCTTTCTTAGATAGCCCAGGAAAGGTTAAAGTGAGGGGGAGTTAAGAAGAATCGGGAGAATACAATGATTAACAAACTGTATAAGTAGAGACTGAGTGATACTGTGGTGAGAGCTGTCTGCAAGCCAAAATTGTATGCAACAATTTACGTCCATGTTTGCGTCGCGAATCGGGGTTGTCAAGGAACTTAACCCTAAGTTCCTATTATTTGCGAAGACGCTCCGAACCGATAATTTCTACGACTGATTCTCGACTTTAACTCCAAAACACCAGTACTTGTAAGAAAGAAGTTGTTGAGGGGGACGCGGGTTCGAATCTCAGAAGGGATATGAGTTCCTTCAAGGTTGCAGATACGCCTTGCTGACTGGTGAGTGCCAACTAGCACGAAACCTAGGTCCAAGGCTTCCCTTGGCCGATTGCCTCCAACCATCTAATATCATCAAATCAATGTGCACCGTGATGGTGAGCTACCTAGAATGGTGGCCACATTGCAAAACCTGACTGATAGAATTCAGTCTGCACCAAAGAAAGGACTAGACACGTCACACTAGTTACTAGTGTCCAATCAGAAAGAAGTTGTATTGTTTGGCAATTAAAATCAAGATTAGTACATAGTCTGTAAACAAATGTTTTACAATAAATATAATATACTTTTATTCGTATTCTTTCGTCTTCTTCCAACTTGTACACGATTGAACCATTCGCGCCTTCGAGCTGCCCGCCAATGGCTACCAGTTCCAATAAACAAACGTTCAATGTTCGTGTTCATTTACAGGATTCATGAGAAAAAAACACTAACAGAGCTTAACCTTGAGGAACTCAACAACCAATCACAGCAGACTTAACGTGTGCGAATACGATTCGCAGATATACGGCCTGACTTTCTAAGAAACGGCCACAAAGAGATGACAGAATAACCTTCAGCAAGAAAACAACCAATCAGAAGAGGTTGCTTCCCTGCTAACAATAACGAATAATAATGTACATAAAAATCTATAAATATCTTTTGATTTTCTCAATAAACAATCTGTTGCCTGGCCCTTGTCTTCTGTCGTTACAATACCACATTGTCTTAACTTAGATGAAATATCATCATGTCGAAAAACCAAGTAAGATCAGAGGAGAAACATAATCCAAGGTATTTAACATTCGAATTAGTTTCAACTTCGGTACCATCTATGATACAAGAACGAACCACTTCATGTAAGTCGCGATTGCTTCTGAAGGTGAAATTAACAACCTGATATTTGGAGAGATTTAGCTTAAGACTATTTGACAAGGACCACTGAAAAATTTCTGATAAAAGGTTGTCTATTTTTGGACGACATGATTAAGAAGTAACCGGCATGGAAACAGTCAGTTCATCAGAATGAGGCAAATAATCTAAGAAGAAAGAAAACAGAAAAGGGGAAAGAACAACACTTTGAGAGACACCGGCTACAGTAAGTAAAGTAGTGGAAGACCTTCCTTTATACACAGTGTACTGCTTTCCATCAGAAAAATAAGAATGCAACCGTTTATTAATCCAGCAGCCTGTTTGTGTCACACCAAGCCCCTTTAACAAAAGAAGCCTAGGTACAGAGTTGAAGGTAGATATGTTATCAAGGAAGGCACAATGAAGGTTCAAGGTTAAGTAAGAGCAATGGTGAGGTAATAGCAATACGTCTAAATCCAGTGCATGATCCACTTGATAATTTAGGCGCCGTAGCAATGTTAATGTCTTTCCTAGAAGCAGGCATAGCATTTGTGGAAAATAATGGATTGAAAATATTAGTAAGGAGATGACATAAAATTGCACACTAGAAAGACCGCTGCTATTTGTCTATAGTACCTCAATACACGACATTATATATAACTGATCACCAGTATACTATTCCCGTACTGAGAAGACGCAAAAGGACAGACTGTGATGACAAATGACCAGAAATGACGGCTATTCATATAGTTATTTCATATGACTAATAACTTATAAACGGCAGTTTGTTTGAATTACTGGGCTATCTAACTTTTTCATCTTTATCAAAATGCATCATGTTTACTAACTTTCATATTGCTTTCATCATCCAATCACATTCATGAATCGCAACCTTCATTTACTTACACATTCAGATAATTAGATAGTTGGAGGCAATCGGCAGGAAGCCTTGGACCCAGGTTTCGTGCTAGTTGGCACTCAACAGTCAGCAAGGCGTATCTGCAACCTTGAAGGAACTCATGTCCCTTCTGAGATTGGAACCCGCGTCACCCAGTGCCACCTTCAGTCAGAGACGTTACCACTGAGCTATTCGGGCCCGCGATTGACCTCCTGTAGGACTGTAGTGGGTAGTTTGATTTGACACTAGTAACTAGTGTGACGTGTCTAGTTCTTTCTTTGGTGCAGACTGAATTCTATCAGTCAGGTTTGCAATGTGGCCACCATACGAGGTAACTCACCATCACGGTGCACATTGATTTGATGACCGATAGAATTCAGTCTGCACCAAAGAAAGGACTAGACACGTCACACTAGTTACTAGTGTCAAATCAAACTACACTCAAATAAGTTTACATCTACCTGCTATGAATTTTTGAAGGAAATGGAGAAAAAACATTACGGAGTATTGAGGCGTGCTTCAGATGGAACAATATGAATTTAAATAATATTTTAGAAGATGAAGCATATCCGTGGATACGCATGGTACGCTTATATGCAAACGCAAGCGCATATTCTACAACTCCCGACTTAATTCTCCTACATAGACCAGACAACTGTTCAGAAGTCAAATCAGAAGAATGAACTGATCGTCCAAAGTGTGAATTGTCAGAAGCTGGAATTCACTGGCCATTGAATCGGGTCCCAGTGGCTGAATAATCTACAAGCTCGCCTTACGACAGATGGGTCCTGGGTTCGAGCCCCGGTGGGCTCATACTGCTGTAGAGTTCCAAACTAAGACAAGCCAACTGTTCAGTACTCTCAGGTTTCCAAATGATTCTCTGACTAATGTCAACACGTGATAAAATCTTTGACTAAAATATGAAATATATTTCAGGATTGTAAACAACTGGCACTGATATCAGCTTAGCTAGCCGGAGGGCATTAACAGGCAACCGAGCGTAACACTGTCAAATAATGTGAATGCTAAACCGCACACCGCACCTTCAGCATAACCAGTCAACCTAAACAATGAAGGTCATCACACAATGCTGTATGAACAAAGCTGTAGACTAATTTTTATTTGGGGAATAATTTACCGCCACAATGTATTTTTGATTATTGTCAAGAGGTTGGAAGTAATCGGTGGGAAACCTTGCGTGTTGGCACTCGTCAGCAAGGCATAATTGTAACTTTGAAGAAGCTCATGTCCCAGTGCCATACTCAGAGACATTATCATTGAGTTGTTCGGGCTCGTGATTGACCTCCTGTAGGACTTTAATGGATATTTTGGCTGAAAGCTAGGTAGCAGCGTTTATTGAATGATATTTTCTCTTCTCCTGTGATTGTCAAATGAAATATAAATTGATAGTAGATCGCGTGACACAATATTGTCTGACCTGAGGTGCAAACCGATCAATTATGATATTTCTCCTTTGTATCCTTAGAGAAATGCACGACATTTGATTGAAAGCTAACTGTAAAAGCTTCAGGAGTACATTTCGAGATCCAAGAGCATAACTCAGGAATAGCTATCTCATATATTGGGATACTTTGCCACCTCCAAGATTTTCCTTTATCTCAAGTTTAGTAGAAACTTGCAAATCCAAAGGTTTCAAACATTTCAAATACTCGTGAGAGTAAATAATACCATTAGAGGTCATATTTTAATAGAATGAAAGGAAATGAACTAGAGAAATTAAATGCAAATATATAATGATGGAGGATTTCGGTAACCCAAGTTTTAAGCAGGCTGCTGCAACTAATACCGTGCGTCTAGCTCTTTACTTAGTGTATACTGCATCCTATCAAACCAGTTTGCAATATGGTCATCATCCTAAGTAGCTTGCTGTTACTAAACGAAAGACTGGAAACTTGACAAAGGTTCATTATAATAAAGGTTGTTTTTGTATTTCCCAATGAATGAAAAACAAAACGATATTGTTGTTTTTACTGACGTTTCACTATTTAATGCTGCTAATAGCTTTATCAAAGTATTATTAAACCAGAATTTACAAAATCTCAGCATATAAAACAAAGAGTTAAGGGGTGAGAAAGTAGGCTAAGGTCAAGTTAAAAGGACATAGTGAAAGTCAAAATAACAATGAAAATCACTAAACTAAATAACAAAGGTAATAGTACATCTGCTATGGTATCAAAACAAAGTTTACTAACGTGATCATCGTTCGTTAGTATGGGGGCATTTTTCGTTGTCAAGTTGGCCAATTGGTAAAGATAACAAAACCAAGTGTAGATTGTTGGATTTGATCAGTGTGTAAAATTATAAAACAGTGTGTGTTTACATAATGAAATTGCTTATCACATTCGTGTTGATTTTGTCATTTCATGGTGGAAGGGGGGTGTTGTAACCAGATCAAATTCTGTTTTAGTCCATCATTCCTATTCAGACAATTTGGATTCCACTTGATATGAAGTGCTTCTGATGATATTAGACGTTCTTTGTGATTTCTGAAGTTTTTCTGGATTATTTCAATATTGTCAAAATCAATTTTGTGGCCTGATTCTATAGCGTGTAGACCTATGGCTGATGATTTTCAAGCTTTTCTAGTTCAACCGGATTTCTCGGTGGTCGAACAGATGCTCTACGGTGTTCATTTCTTCTGATTTTGATTTCTCGAGATGTTTGTCCGATGTATATCGCATCACATTCCAAGCATTTTATTTTATAGACACAATTAGATAGAGAATCTTTAGGGATTTGGTCTTTTATATGGACAAGGTTGTTTCGTAGTGTGTCTGATGTTTTAAAGAAAACTCTAATGTCGAGCTTATTGAGTACTCTTCTGATATCATCTGACGTCTCTGCTCTATATGGAATGACAACTGTTGAGGTCCATGTTTCCGGAATACGTTTTCGACCATACTTAATGTCAGTGTTGATTTTGTTGATGAAGTTCTTTGGGTAGTTATTTTGCTTGAGAGTTTCAGTAATGTTTGATATTTCTTCTTCTTTTTCTTTCTCATCCGTTATCAGAGAGTGTGCTCATCTAAGAAGACTTGAAACAACTGATACCTTTGCGCTGATGGGGTGTGATGATCCGAAGTCTAAATATTTATTGGAGTGGGTTTTCTTCCTGAATATAGATGTACTGAGATGTCCGTTTTCTCTCCTCTTGTTGTTTCAAGTCTTCTTAGACGATCACTGAATAATAACATGCCTGAATGCTTACGACAGATTCCCGGTCAGTGTATTCTTAAACCTTGCCGCCTAGTTTACTAGTCCATAATGAGCCCGAAAAAGAGGGAATGTCGGGCATGAGGCCACCAATCCCATCCAGTAAAAACCAAGTCTTCAAGCCTATAGTTCTATGTTCCACCCAGAACTCGAACAAACGGAGAAAAACCAATATGTTTCCTCTTTGTTCAAACATAATTGTTCAGTGTCAGTAAGAGCTTCATGATGAACAGACTGTTATTCATTAGAAAAAGCTAATTAGTGAATTCAAGTTTTTGGAAGATCAAATGTGATCATGTGTATACGGCCAGCACAACATATGATTCTTTAAGAGATAGCGTATTCAAACAAACAAGTTAAAATATGCATAGTGTGTGGTCTGAATTTCATTTGCATACAAGATTAATAGCTACGTGTGAGTAAAAAATATGGTTTTCCCGTGATTAAAACTCAAACACGGGATTTGTTTTTTCAAACGTAGTTATTTCGTTTACTACTTAAGAAGTATTTAAGTAGTCTGGGTGAATTTACAAAATTTGTTCACGCAATAGTTAAGAGCATGTGTTTAATAACCAGTGATTCCTAGTGTAGGATAACTGTTATCCGGTAGGTTTTAAGGCAATTCCTTCTTATGATGGAATACCACCTGATGTTAGACGGTTGGAAGCAGTTGGTAGGAAGCCCTGTCTGACTCAGGGTGTCGTGCTTTTTGGCACTCGTCAACAAGGAGTATTTACAACTTTCAAAGGACTCATGTCCTTACTGAAATGAGAACAAGCGTCGCCCATTGCTGCAGTCATAGACATTACAGCTGATTTATTTAAGCTAGCGATTGACCTCCTGTAGGACTGTATTAGATACTTTGATTGAATACTAGGCAGGAGATAGTATTATGTGTCTAGTCCTTTGTTTGGTGCAGACTGAATTCTGTCAGTCAAGTTTGCAATGTAGCCACCATGCTAGATGGCTCACTGTCATGGTGTCCTCTGGAATGTTGTTATTAAATGGTTGGAGGCATTCGTCAAGAAACCCTGCTTGATCTAGGTTTCGTGCTTGTTGGTAGCCGTCAGAAGGATGTATCTGCAGTCTTGAAGAGACTCATTTCCCCTATGAGAATCAAACTCTGAAAATCGGTCACATTCACACAGACATAACAACTGAAATACCAAATGGTTCAGTTTTATTTATTCGGTTGTGTCTAATAGTGAAGTCTAGGATATACGTCTAGTCAGATGAATCTGCCTGTAATTCAGTGATTAGTGCTCAGAAGGTTAGATGCAAGGAAAATAGAGTCAAATTTACAATTTGTAAATTATGTAGTTCATTGTGCGAATCCTTATCTATTCCTTTTAGGGATTAACAAATATTCAGATCAAAAAATAGGTTATCCTTTTGTTACTGCAAACGGAGATTAAGAAATAAAGCAAAATTGGATGAAAGAACATACTACTAACTGTTTGACATGAGTAATATAATGCCACTCAAGTCAACCAGCCTTGCTTGCTTGCTAGGCTAATCATCAGCAGGGTACGCAACTCAGACAGTCTAATCAGTTCACAACATCCAAGTTCAGCCCCAAACGAGTGAAGTAGACTTCTGGTGTATTTTAATATCAATTAGATCTAGATTGCAAGCACTACTAATTGATGCGAATAATTTCCGACTACTTATAATAGTCAATAGTAGCAAATACCCAAGTAGTAAACTTTTGTGAAGCTGAAAGATGGAATTGAAGTGTTGCAATTTACTTTATAATAATTTAGGAATACTGTTGGTAGACTGTCTAGTATAATGGTTAGTAACGTTTAAAATGATAGCTTGGCAGTACTAATATTGATTACAGTGAGGATATGGTTCGAAACGTTCCGCGTCACATATCTTTGTCTCGCCTTATATCGTCCCCCTTTAAATCTATATTAGGTTGCCAATACAGGACCAACTCAGACAGTTTCACGATCAGTTGACAACTTGCTCTTCTCCTTCTAATCCAGTATGACCAGGATTTACTGCAGGGAAGACGTAGTTAGTCTGATGGTAGACTGATAGTAATATTTTTTTATGAAATGAAATGATGTAATGCGTTTTTTTCATTCCTTTGAGCCACAAGCAATCACTTTCAACGGAAGAATTTTGAAGGAGGTCACTATACTCACTTACCTAGGTGGCACTGGTTCAACTGTAGGTCCTGGCATGAGTGAGGATGTCAAAACCAGACCTTTATTACACTGACGTCAGTTTGATAATCCACTGCAGTCAGAATAAATAACAAGATTACGATTCTCAACACTAATGTCCAACCAGTTCCTCTATACGGGCCAGAAACCCGGTGCATCACGAAAAGCCTTTCCAACAGGCTACTGCAGACATTTAACAATAACTATCTTCGATGATATTAGATGGTTGGAGGCAATCGGCAGGAAACCCAGCCTGACCTAGGTTTCGTGCTAGCTGGCACTCACCAGTCAGCAAGGCGTATCTGCAGTCTTGTAGGAACTCATGTCCCTCCTGGGATCCGAACCCGTGTCCGCACCTAGGATAGGACTAGACACATCACACTAGTTAGTTACTAGTGTTCAATCAAAATAACTATCTTCGCTGACTCAGTACTGAAGATCAGATGCCCACAAAACAATTAGCTATAAGGGACTCTGATAGGCAGCAAGCCAGCCAAGAAGCTATTGCTCAACAAATATGTAGGTGAAAATGGAGATGGTTTGGACACACGCTGAGGAGATCCTTAAGTGACGTTATGCGGTGGCCATGGGTCTAGTAGAACCCGAATAGGAAACGATCAGTTGGGCGTCCGTGGGTGTAATGGAGGAGATCGTGTGAGGAGGAGATGGGTGACTGTGGAGATGTCTAATCAGGACTGCAGAAAACAAGACAAAAAGCCTATGTTGCTTTCGCACCCCAAAGGAATAATCATAATAATTCTCATTCCGAGTCGCTAACTTCACAGTGAACTTTCCCTGTTTACCGAGCTTACTATTGGTAAGGTAAGTTTTGTGAAGTTCGTCGGACGAAAATCGAACCCAGACCTCCCGCGTGGCTGGTAAACACTCTACCAATGAATCACTGACGTACTGGTGTATTATTGTAGTATTATCCGCTTGGGTTCAAAGTGGAACACAAGGCATCAGTAGAACATCTCGACTTCACTTTGTTCTCTGTAGTCTTTCTAACTGACTCTACGATTGCTCATATGCTTTCATTCCCCCCTCACACGAATTCCTCCATGTCATACCCAACTCGTCGTTTCCACTTCTATTACATTTGGCATATTTTTTGGGCTAAAAGGTTCTTGGCTACTTCATTTCCAGACTTCCTTGTTGCTTTTCCTTCCTAGCCAACCGACCATCTGACCTTCAGTATCAAAACAGTGGAAGTAACTTTGGATTGAATCGATAAATAAGAAAAATTAAGGGTAAAATCCAGGTGTTGTGGAATACTTTTTACAAGTGAACGGTCGAATAAACATGCCATTATGAAAAGTTGACTTTCAAAGGAGTTAACAGTGTTCTAGTTTAGTAATTTATAGTCGACTGGGAACGAAGGAAGGAAGGATTGTACCACATTGGAGTGAATATTTGGTCATTTTTAACTTTTAAGGTAATTTTTTATTAATAGTGAATATGTATTATAGCACACTACTTAATCCATGTGAGATGCCAATGTATCATATGCATACTAACATATATTGATATTTTTTCTACAAAAATTTGACATATCATGTTGTGTATAGCGATCAAATTGATCTCTTCTTCTACTTTCTAATCACATTTTCTATCTTATGGTTAAATGAAGAGGAAAAACTGACAAAATGTGAGAAAAACAAAAGTGTAAATTGAAACACTTGGATACTTTTGAAGCTTACTCACGTTTCCTCTTGATTGCTTTTTATTAAAAACAAAAATTAAAGAATTAAATTTAGTGTGATCAGATGTGTGTAAGGCAGTGTGTGGTTAACTGCAGCCGACAATTACTCACACTCCACCGCTATGCGCACATGAAAAGAGGTGTTAAACACATGAACCATACAATTATTGAGAAAAAGCCTCTCAAGATTAAGAGAAAGTGTGATTATAACAAGTTTATGTAGTCATTAAATCATTGTGATTTATGCTCACTATTATTATTATGATTATGATTACCACTTAGCATGAGAATATTAAGTACGTGTAATTAGTGATTGATGTTTTAAGCGACAACGATCAAATAGCACATGAAATAAGAGCGTAGAATATAAAATATGCATTATGTAATAAAAAAAGGTAAAGTATTGGGAACCAGATAAGGTAGAAGCTGTCGCCTAGAAAATTGGGCAAAATCCTAATAGAAAATGAATTTCCACCACATTTTTTATAGACAAGAATATACAGTCAAATCCTATGAAATGTGCTTATTCGTACCCAAGAAAATGCTGTACATGAGCTTCGAATTCAAAGGTGACTTAGCTTCCGATATCATGAAAAGAAGGGTATCACAGTTCCTGAAAAGAACACTCCCTGCTGCATCTCTGAGAATAGCCTTTACTAGTCGACCATTACTGTTCAATAACCTGGAGGACAAGATACCGCTGTTGACCAACTCTAAGTGCGTTTATCAATTCACCTGCTAATGTGTGGAGCTAGGTATATTGGTCGTTCGAGTCGAGTTTTGTCCAAAAGGGTGCAAGAACACTATCCTGCATGATTACGAAGAGGTGGAAGTGGAGCAATAAGAAGCGTGATCATTGGACATCTGGTCGATAATGATCACCCTATCTCTACAGCCTCCACCTTTAAAGTCATCTACAAGGCAAAAAGTAATTTACCCAAATCATTATGTCAATGGAAGCGAACATTGAACGTTTGTTTATTGGAACTGGTAGCCATTGGCGGGCAACTCGAAGGCGCGAATGGTTCAGTCGTGTACAAGTTGGAAGAAGACGAAAGAATACGAATAAAAGTACATTATATTTTTTATAAAACATTTGTTTGTAGACTTGCACTTTGCTAGACTTTAATTGCCAAACAATACAACTTTCTTAAAGTACTGGTGTTTTGGAGTTAAAGTCGAGAAAGTCATAGTAATTATCGGTTTGGGGGCCTTCGCAAATAACAGGAACTTAGGGTTAAGTTCCTTGACACACTACGTACCCGACGTATCTGTATTGCTGAAGCTTTGGCTATCGAAACAGAAAAGCCAGATCTCTGTATACAGAAAACGTTCGTTCAACCCCTCCAACTTTCATGGTCTTAATCCCTCTATGCTAAAGTATAGTAATCCATAATCATATTTTAGCTCTACCAATTTCTTCGTTTTGTTTATTCAATTTGTATACTCTTCCTTTATCACGTCAATTGTTACTATTACTATTCTCACTTTGAATTGTCCCTGGTATTATTTCACTTGTTCCACTTGTCGTTCTAAATCAACTTTAAATTCTTTGTTATCAAATTTCAACAGTGTTACGTAACGTTTTTATTTTATTCGATTTGCCTACTAATCCTATAATTGCACACCCCTTCCAAGTTCTATACATCCTATGAATTGTTCTATATATGAGATTAATTGTTTTGCCACTTCACATTGAACTATGATAAGTGAGAGATTAATTCTACCCTGCTTCTCTATATATCGAACTGATTGAAAGCATACTACTGCGGTTGCTTCAAAAAAGCGTAGTACTTCTGACATCCTGTTTGCTGACATTCTGTTTTCTAGTACAAATCAACCACTTCGGCACAAAAATATTTATCAAACAAGAAATAAACAAACAATAATTTCAAATGATTAAAGATATCCAATATAAATTTCAAAAGACTGCGATTAATTAGTGAACAAAGAATATTTTCAATACCATTAGACAGCTATACAGATAATTTTCCAGTACAAAACATGTACTTGGGAACAAGATTAGTCAACCAAAACACCAACTCTAATCACGAGGAATATTTCCAACAAGATGGGATCAAAACTCTGTCAGCTAGAATCACGTATCAAACGCTATACGGTAGAAGCCGAAAATTGGTTTCCGGAATTCAGACGTCAATTTTGAGGGTTGCAGCCTAAGCCGAAAGTCCTGGCTAGAATCACGTACCAAACTCCTCCCGCAGACAGTTCACGTCAGAATGACCCTGACTTCACTCGAACAAAATCTCAGTCATAAAAGAACACATTGTCAACACCATCGCACAACGGTAAACAGAAGCATTTAACTGAGAGGTGAAACAAGAAGAAAGACAAATAATAATGATTACGTCAATAGATGATGTGGAAACTGTAGAACAATGATATATAGTCTTTTTAGAAAAGAGGGAAATAATTGAAATGTTGGTTGAAATATGCAGATAAGCGTGAATACTGTAAATGGATCTTTCATGAGAGATTTTCCAAACAATTATTTCATTACACAGAAGAGATGGCTAGCCTAGGTTCTTCGTTTTTCATTTCTAAAATCACAGCTGGGGAAGTTGTCAATAGGAATTATTCTCAGACTACTTTGGATATGTACAACTGTAGAACATGGTCACTAATAGAGATTTCGAGTTGAAAATATTCTTTTTTCACTAATTAATCATGCACGTGGTCCGGGGTTCGATCCTCTGCCGACGCACACCTGATATCTATGGTCGGCCAGTAAAATTCGGGCTACTGATATCACATACTGAAAACTGCATACCTGTACCAAAAATATTGTGTGGAATCAAGCTGTAATCGAAATTAAAATTAATCGCCGTTTTTTGAAATTTATATTGGATATTCATATGAACTGTGATCAAGATTTGACAAGAGTTGTTCCTTTTATATATCAACCTCTGTTATGTCAATTTCGATTAATTTCCCTGAAGAAGTTCGGACCAGATTGCCGAACGAAACGTTGGAATTAATCAATTCAATTTCGCTGACATTTTACAAATATAATTTTAAATTGGATATCTTTAATCATTTGAAATTATTATTTGTGTATTTCTTGTTTGATTAATATTTTTATACCGAAATGGTTGATTTATAGTAGAAAACAGAATGTCAACAGACAGGATGTCAGAAGTACTACACTTTGTGGAAGCAACCGCAGTAGTATGCTTTCAATCAGAAACAGGGTAGAATTAATCTCTCACTACTTTGGTGATTACATTTTAATTTTGTTCGCACTAGTTGTCTAGTTCTTTACATATTGATCCACTCGTTTCTGAGAACACATTCCCGCAAAACCTGGGACTAAAATGTCGACATTCCTTTACCAGTACAACTGACTGACATGTAATCAAATCAATACACGAAGTGAATATTCTGACCGATTATACCACAAGTTAAGAAACTCAGCTTACGGAGTTTTTTGCTGTGAAGGAGCTTTAACTCAAGTTTTGTATACAAAAAGAAACTTCAGTTAGTCTTAGCTCACTCTGGTAACAATCATTTAACCCATGACATCATTACGCATGCTGTTTTCTACAATTCTTCTTTCTTGACACATTGATTTTAACTTCCTTAACTCAATTAGGATCACTTCTAAGTGTGTTACGCAATATTCTACCTATATACTGCTGTTTATTCATTACTGTAATGTTCATGCTTTCGTACTACTCCCTTTACTGTCACGTAAAACTATGATCTTCATGACTAGATTCTACCAGCCGAAAAAGAAAAAGCCGCATGTTCTTATTGCCATAATCTTATATATATATATATATATTCAATTATTGGTTTGTAGGAATGTGATTGGTTAATTACAGGATTTCCCCATGAGTTTACATTGGTTAGACAACCACTGAAAACCTACAGGGAGTAGTATACATATATTTCACCCTAGTTTGGGACGCTTCAGCAGTGCGCATACACCGACAGGGTTCGAACCCAGGACCTTTCGGTTACAAGGCAAGCTCGTATACCACTCAGCCACTGGGACCCAATTCAATGGCCCATGACTTCCTGCGGGATGCAGTTTCCTGGAGTTCTGTTGAGAAGTCGTGACCAGTGAGGTTCATCCAGTCAGGTGTGAGGATGGATTTCCCACCGATGACATTGGTTGGTGGTCGCGCTAAATGCATCACGAATTGGTAGAAGTTAGAATTCATGGAATGGCCATTGAATCGAGTCCTAATCGCTGAATGGTATACCTGGTCGCCTTGTAACCAGAAGATCCTGGATTTGATCCCTGTTGGTGGGTGCGTATTGCTGGAGATTCTCATACTAGGACGAAACATCTGTGCGATACTCCCAGGTTCTTCAATAGTTCTCTAAACACTGTCAGCTCATGATGAAATCTTATGCATATATTATAATTCCAACAACAACAAACGGTATAGATGATGTTAAAACCAGTCGAGTTAGGAAAAGCAAGGAGGACCTCCATTAATCTGAAATCAGTTTGAAAATCTGCTATACTCAGTAACAAAACGAAGATTCGTATTTTCAACACAATTGTTAAATCAGTTTCTCGATACAGTTTATAGGTTTAGCACGTCACGTAAAGCATTTCCAACAGCCTGCGACAGATTTTTATGAACATGTGCCTTCACTGCCTTGATATGGAAGGTCAGATGGCCAGCCAGGAAGAATTAGCATCGAGAAACTCCGAGAAGCAAGCGACTAGGAACTTATTACCTGAAAATACTCAGAAGGAAATAGAGGTGTTTCAGACATACTCTGAGAAGTTCCATGAGTGACACTTTGCTCGACGAGTTGGGCGTGTTTCCGAGTGTAATATGGAGAAGATCGTGTGAGAAGGAGATGAGAGCTTATGGAAAATTGTGCGGCAATATGAAAGGACTGCAGAAAACAGGGTGAAATGGAGATGTGCTGTTGAAGCCTTATATTCCACTTGAAAGTCAAGGAAATAACAATTATACATATCCATCTATGCTAGTCGAAGATTATACAATGCTGAAAACACCAATTTTCATCCAATCACTGAAGCTTGTACTGGTTTCGGTGGCAAATATATAAGAATTAGAAGGGTATTGTCCATTCCTCGCTGAAGTATAGGAAGCTACACAGAAGAAATCATTGATTGGATTCCTGCATTCAGATTGAAATACTTGAGTTTTGGTCGTTACAAGAGTAGCATTTAAGCTGCAGTATTCTCTGCTTTTTTACTTCATCACTTATTTCCTAATTTCGAACTCTTCACCAGTGCCTGCCCTCGACCCCACCAGGAATCGAGCCCTGGGCTTTTCAGTTATGAGGCCAAGTTCGCTGGCCATCCGACCACTTAGGCCGGAATTGAAATCAAATGAAAATCCGCACTATAACTCACATTCTAAATATTAATCTCCAGTTCCGTAATAGCTGCTGGATCAATGTTATGAAGCTGTACTGGGAAGTCGGGGCCAGTGTGGTCCAACATGTCAGGGTGAAGTGGACATTTATCGAAAGCAATGGTTGAGGGCAGAGCTATATTACGAACTGACAGGAGTTAGAATCTGCGGGTCACTGAATTCAGGCCAAAGAGGCTAAATGGTCAGTCAGACTGGTCTCATATTGACTGACATGACTAGAACACGTAATACGCATGCCAAGACACAGCCTTCCTAATCAAGAAATCTTGGTTGACATAAGATGAAGTTGGAAAAGAGTCAGGTGGGGTCAAACTAAAACCTGACATCAGTCCTGGAAGTCCCCCCCAGCTATGTGGGGAGGTGCAGAAAAACATGTTGGAGTCACCCTCGAGACGCTGAGGATCATTGAATTGTTACTGCTAGTGATACGCCTAAACATTGTTCACTGTGGCGCAGATGCATTTACTCTTTGATGAAGTCTACCTTATGTCCTCATGTTTCTCTATGTAATTGTTTTTTCTCCTATATATTTCTGCTGATTATGGTTCTTTTGAATTTCATTTTACTCTACCATTGTGTGGTATGTGGAATGTGGCAAGTTGAAGTTGCGCACTTCTGTGCATAGATGTATGCTGAAACTCACTCAGTCGGTCATATTGATGGTTTACCTCATTTGGTCGTGAGTTAGGTGACATTACTCTTAACATTTACCTGGAATCTTGTCACTCTGACAGTAAAAAAGATAGTTAACTGTTTGATTTACTAGTTTGAATGGTAAGGTGTTAGGTTGGTAATCTGAAAACGGCCAAGTTGAACTTTAAGCGCCACTAACTACCAATGGACTGCATCCACACCATTGACCTTGGATGGCCCAATGAATTTTATTCTCATGAGTTAAAGCATCTGTGCCGCTTGATTCGAATCAGAGAAGGTAAACTGATGATTCTCATATTTCGTACGAACATATTTTGCCAGATCCCATCTTTTATTAACCCACATTTTGTAAATTTGTAATTACTGGGTTTTAAAACAGCTTGTGGGAGGTGCAGCTGCTGAAACCGAAGATGGTCCCGTATTAAAACGTCCAGTGGTAACAGCACTCGAGGGGTATCGCATCCTGAGAAACGGAGAGGCTAACTCCCCCATTGGAAGGAGAAAGTGCCGTCGTATATACAGATGAAACTGTCTTATCTAAGAAAAAATACAACCGTGGTCGAGAACGAGTGAATGATGTTTCGGTGATTGGTTTATATGATACCTCTCTACAGAAAGGATTCGTCGAGAGGATAGCGGATAGAAAGTCGAGTACTTTATTACCTACTGTTACTCAACTGGTCAAACATGGATCTATAATACACACAGATGGAAGGAAAAGGGACCCACACCAATTCTATCGAAGGTATTTTTTGGCGGAGGATTAAAAACCCGGATTAGAGCCATTAATAGATAGCAAAGCAATGTCATTTATAGTCATTTTGATGAATGCATGTATAGGATGTGGTGTAACTTTTCCATTGATACTTCTGTGCTAAACTGGCAGATGTTTTTATCACATGTGAGAGAAAGGTATCCTCTATAAAACTTTTACACAGCTTTTATGCAATTTTTCCCACAAATATCTGTATTCCGCACACAAAAATATCTCCTTCCTGTGATTGGTGCTGATTGGTAGTTTGTGGAGTTTAAAGTTTAATTTTGCCCTGAAAACAATTTATTCACATAATACTACCACTAAGGTGTCGCTTTCAACCTCAGATATAGTCTTAATTTAGGAAAAAATTACAGGTTGTTCATTTTTTTTGAGATACTCAAACTACATAGCCGAAACTCAATCATTCACTTAAATCCTCTCTTTAGAGCTAAGCTTTAATTTCTTTTTAACATTGGAAATGATTTATTCTTTAACTAGGGATTATCCTTCGGTTTTCATATCGTTAAATTTTACCGCCAATTTCATTACTAAGTATTCGTTAGTGATGTGACGATAAAAAAAGTGTCTGTTTTATGGTTGATGGCAGGTATTCAGTGACGCCTGAATTCTAACATCCGTCAACAATATGAGATATAGCACTATCGCCGAAAAATGTCATCAATGAGCATCCACCTTAACGTGGTGATACAGTGGAACCCACTGACTACGACTTTTGATGAGAACTTCAAGATATCCATCCAATATTTAGACTTTAGGTTTTTTTAGGAATTTGGGCTGGTTTCAAAATACATTGCATCACGAGCCAATATCAACTAGAGAATCACTACAAACCAGGGGGTATTGGAATACTAATAAGAAGTTATGACTAGTGGAGTCCATCAAGTCAGGGTAAAGTAGATACTCAATAATGACATTTACTGGAGGAAGCGCTTTAAGGAAAGCGGCTTACTTTGATTTTCACTGGCTCGACTGAACTCAAAATTCATCTTCCAATTTACTTAACTGTAATATTCAAGAGTTGGTTTGTAAGGATTAGATTTGCTTTTTCGAGTTTTACCATGGATTGATATCAGTTAGAGAATCATTGAAAACCTGAATGGGAGTACTGGATAAATGTTTCGTCCTAGTTTGGGAATCATCGGCACTACGCACCCACCAACAGGGTTCGAACTAAGGACCTTCCATTTACAAAACAAGCTCGTAGACAACTCAGCCACTGGGACCCGATTCAATGGCCGATTCATGAATTGTAACTCCTACCAATTCGTGATTTAGGGCGCCAACCAATGTCATCGGCGGGAAATCCATCCTCACACCTGACTGGATGGACCTCACTGGTCACGGCTTCTCAACAGAACTCCAGGAAACTCTATCCTGTAGGAATTCGTGGGCCATTGAATCGGGTCCCAGTAGCTTAATTGTCCACAAACTAGCTCGCCTTGTAACCAGAATGTCCTTGGTTCGAACCCTAGCAGTGAGTGCATAGTGCTGAAGAGTACCAAACTAGGGGGAGGTTTCCCAATTGTTCTGTAACCCATGTCAGCTCATGGCAAAATCCTGAAACCAATCAAATCCCTACAAACCCACATTTGATTTTCAGTACTAGATTGGTAAATTTCTGTGCTGTATTAAATTGCTATATATTAGAGTAGAGCCATAGATGAGGGTCTAACTGACAGGTAAATATTTCTTCACTCAATCTTTTTGTCTTCTAAAGAATTTTACACTGAAACCGATGAATTTATCGGCAGGCTTTAACATCAGCTGGAATTTTGACTGAAAGTGACCAGACTTTTCCTTAAAATAACCATGAAACTCTCAGTAGCCACTGGAATCATTGAAATCATCATAAAATGAATCTATATCAAAGGAAAAAGCAGCTTTCGCAGGAAAATAAACCATTTTAGTAGAAAATATCACCCTGCAATTATTATTCCTCTCTTCTTATATTAGCAGAATTTCAACGCAACGGTTCAGCTCAAAACATACTCTCTGAGCTGAGTGAAACCCGATACATCACAGATGAACTCGGCCCCAAACGAGTGAATTGGTCGTCCGGTTTGTCGATCTGGCCGGCAAGCATTACTAGTTGATTTGAGTGGTATAGAATTACTCATTCCAACTAATCAGTAGTATATAATTTTTCACAAAAAATTACTTGTATTTAAATATTTCACTTTGGTACAATCAGATGATAGGACAATATACTGGTTACAAGCAGTCGAAATTTTAGGAATTTAAGAATAATTGTCATTACTGAGTTCAGTTTTTTTTTCGAAAGAGAGAGGAAAGTACAAACAGAGCAAAACATTGTCATAATTTTGACAGTTAAGAGTAGACTCTTTGTCAATTAAAGTGATTTTAATAAAAAGTATATAATTAATTCTTATTTTCGATTATCGGTGCTTCAACTATCAATGTAGACCCAGATATCTGAACAGAGGGAGATGACTGGTCCACTGCCTGTGTAATTTCAAAGGATTTTTTAAATTCAACAAAATCACCAGGTGACTGCTCCTCGTCATATCGTCCAGTAATTATAATGCGATTCGACTCAAACTTTACACTAATCTGTTCACTTTTGAACACTGGATCCACTGACATTTCAATATGTATTACCCCACTGTCATGTGTTTCTGAGAAAATATTCAAAAAAAAACAAATTAATTTGAATTTTAGAAATAATTTAGATAGGGTAAAGTAAAATCAGTATAAGGATAGGATATACATAAAAGGTTTATTGACAGAAACATCAAGAAAGAAACCGTCCTTAGCCGAATCACAGTGCCAAAGAAGACACTGTTGCTGAAGTCATTAAAAGTCGTTCATCTAAATGTATTAAACGCTCTTTTTATGCAGCTGACTTACATTTAGTATTTACCAGCCGAAATATGATTCGACAATGCGTCAAGGATAAGTTACTGCTTATGTCCACCTCTATGTGCATATAATCATTCACATGCTCGTGTGGAACTGATTACATTGGACGTTGTAAGCGTGTTCTCCGTAAACGGTAGTGAAATACCGGTTTGGTTAATGAAAGGTGAGCAAAGGACGACGAAGTCTTCAATCTGTGAACACCTTCTAGAGTCAGGTCATTCAGTCCCACATGATTTATCCTTCAAAATTATTTACAGGACCAAATCCAATCAGTTCAAAAGCTTACGTTTTCTCCACTTATGCATAGCTGAAGGTCTGGCTATTCATAGACAGAAACCAAAATTATGTGTTCAAAAACCTTTTGTTTACCCCCTTTCTTTACCTTGGTGATAGTAATGTTCTTTTATTTTATTCTATTTTACCACTTGAATTCATTCGACTTCACTTCATCTTCGCTGTCCTTATTGTTATCATGGAAAATTCCCATTGTAACATATAGAAAATCAAAACAAATGATTCAGCGAAGAGACTCTTTTCAACGAATTTATCATCAAGCTGTACAATCGTATATATATGGTTTTTAAGAATTTATATCCGGTGAGGGAATTGAATCATAGGTGTGAATGCATAAAATAATAATAATAATATGAAATGCAATTAAAACTAAAGTGTTTGTGATTATAATCGTAGATAAATGTCAAGTGGCAAAGCAAATTAATGTAATATATAGAATAATTCATACGATGGATAGAACTTGAAAAAGGTGTGCAATTATAAGATTAGTAGACAAATCGAATAAAATAAAAACGTTACGTAATATTGTGTGAAATTTAATAGCATAGAATTTAATGTTGCATAAAGGAATTGATTTAGAATGACAAGTGGAACAGGTGAAATAATACCGGGGGCAATTAAAAGTGAGAGTAGTAATAGTAACAATTGACGCAATAAAGAAGAGTATACAAATTGAATAAACAAAAATCAAAAAATGAAAAATTGGTAGAGCTAAAATATGATTGGGGATTACCATACTTTAGCATAGAGGGATTAAGACCATGAAAGTTGAAGGGTTTGGACGAACTTTTTCTGTATACAGAGATTTGGCTTTTCTGTTTCGATAGCCAAAGCTTCAGGAATACAGATGAGTCGGGTACGTAGTGATTTGGGTAAATTACTTTTTGCCTTTTGATGACTTTAAAGGCGGAGGCTATAGAGATAGTGTGATCATTGTCGACCAGATGTTCAATGATCGCGCTTCTTATTGCTCCACTTTCACCTCTTCGTAACCATGCAGGATAGTGTTCTTGCACCCTTTGGGGCAAAACTCGATTCGAACGACTAATATACCTAGCTCCACACATTAGCAGGTGAATTGATAAACACACATAGAGTTGGTCAACAGCGGTATCTTGTCCTTCAGGTTATTGAACAATAATGGTCGACTAGAAAAGGCTATTCTCAGGGATGCAACAGAGAGTGTTCTTTTCAGGGACTGTGATATCCTTCGTTTCATAATATCGGAATCTAAGCCCCCTTTGAATTCCAAGCTCATGTAAAGTATCTTCTTGGGTACGGTTGATAAGTCACGTTTTTTTTATTGTTATCAACTTTGTACTGTTAATTTCTTAGAGAACACTTGACCTACAATTTTAAAATCTCTATGCCAGTTCACTTATTCAGTAATCTTTTAAAGTTTTATAATTCATCCACTTCAACTCTACCCTCTGAATACATCATTTTAATTATCTTTACCCTTATCATATGTGCAATACTGACTGAGCAATTTCTAGTGCCATTTAATGCCTTATTTTTCCGTAATATAAAAATACGACTGTACAGCTTGAAAATGAAATCATTGAAAAGAGATATTTCTTCGTTGAACAAAAAAACTGTCTTTTTCGTTATACATAAATAGCCTAACTTTTATGCTTACCTTTTCCAACAGGAGAATGTGATACGCATGCAGTATTCAATACATTTCCTGATTTTAATCGATCAGTAATCTGAATATTTTCCATAGATGAGTTTAATTGGTCCTTGATGTTTATATCTGGATCCTCAAATTTTGAAATTCCATCCTAAAATAAATAAAGAGTTAGCATAAACAATTCAATGGTGATTGGACAGTGAAAACTAACACGCATAAATTCATTTGAATTCTCCAATAGTCTCATCAGTTGTTTCCCCTAAATGATTGTTTTCCAGATTTTGAGGAAAAAGATGTTTTGTATTTTGCAGTACAGTGATGCTTATATTTTCCTCCACCCAACCCACCTTTGAATCCCATTGGCTGTTAAATGTTTTAACTTATCAAATGTAGGTCACTTAAATCAAGGTCATCTAAGTCTACATATTTATATATGGAAATACTGTCAAGTTTATTTCGCTATTGAGTTGAAGGTTTGTCTTCTTCCTTTCTTGTGTCGCGTGCCAGTGTGGTACTGTGTCTTTGTAGGTGTCATTGAGAAAATGGTGATTAGGAAAGTAGACACATAAATCTGTGGCGTATGCTACTGATAAGATTTATCAGTAGTTTATAAAGAGACGCTCATTGACATAGAAACATCAAATATCAGAGAGATAGATTTGACGTAAAAGACAGTAAATGAACTAGCATTTGGGCAAAACATGGGAGATAAAGAAACACAATAAAAAGCACAGAAGTAGCACTGTAACAACAGAAGACAAGGGCCAGACAACAGATCGTTTATTTAGAAAATCAACAGATATTTATAGATTTTCATGTACATTATTATAGATTATTGTTAGCAGATAAACACAGTCTTCTGATTGGTGGTTTTTCGCTGAACGTTAAGCTTTCACGAGTTGATCACGGGCTGATATCAGTTAGAGAACCATTTAAAACCTCAGGGAGTACTGGACAGCTGTTTCATCCTAGCTCTTTGGGAATCATCAACAGTACGCACCCACTGGGATTCGAACTCAGGACCTTCCAGTTACAAGCCAAGCTCGTATACCATTAAGCCACTGGTACTCGATCCAATAGCCAGCCTGTGAATTCTAACTTCTACCAATTCTTGATTTAGCGCGACTCCAGTGGGTGCGTACTGCCGATGATTCCCAAACTAGGATGAAACAGTTGTCCAGTACTCCCTGGTTTTCAACATTTCTCTAACTGATATCAGCCCGTGATCAACTCGTAAAAACATAACTAACCCTTACAAACCAAACTATAGAAAAGTTAATCTTTCATCTCTTTGTGGCCGTTTATTGAAGTTCAGATTATCTATCTGCAAATTGTATCCGCCTACACAAAGTCTGCTGTGATTGTTGTCTTCTTTCTTATTTTTCTCATGACCAATATTGGGGACGTAAACATTGACGTAAATTACTGTCTACCAATTTGGCTAGCAGCCAGCTCTCACCACAGCACAACACGGAAGATCGGCGCAAATGATGATTTGAAGAAAAGGTGTACATAATTTGGCTATATAGAGATACCAAATCTACTGCTTAGGAAGTTCGTTAGTGCAAGAGACTCATAAAACTAAAAAGTTGTATTGATTGTCATATCAGGATGTTCTTAACCCGCCTCAAATCCTTGAATCCATCACATACATACTCCAGGCTTGACGGTGAGCCAAGTATTTTACTTTAAAAGTCTGCAAATATTTTGTGTCATACTTCTACACGAATTATAAATAAATCATTTCACAAGGATATAGTCTCATTTGCTTCGATAGAAATAAAAATTGTGTCTATACCGAAATCGTGATCTTCTGTATCAGTTTTTTTTCATTTAGTTGTGCTCTCTGAGCTTGTAAATTTAATTGTGCATCTTTCATCGTCCTTCTAGACAACATCTGGGTTTGAATCTTGGTGGGAACGTACTATGATGAAGAGTCCCAAACTAGGACGTAGGAAACAGCTATCCAGTACTCCTAGGTGGTTTTCCAATGGTTCTCTAACTGATGTCAGCTCATGATGAAATCGTCCAACCAATCAAACAAAATTCCTATAAAACCAATACTTGAAATTGTCTTCTGTTTCTCGAAGGAGGGCAATGAGGAAATAGGCATAAAATGGACTCACACAAAAAACTTGGAGGATCTGGACTTCGCCGATGATATATGTCTGATTTCCCACAAACTGGAAGATATGCAGGCGAAAAGCAACAAGTTAGCAGAAGAAGCATCCAAAGAAGATAGGACTTCAGGTGAACATAGAGAATACAGAGGTGATGAAGATTCCTGGCCAACACCATCAACAGCAACAACAACAACAACTGACAACAATCAGCATAAATGGGAGGAACCTGAAAGAAACAACCTCCTTTACCTACCGACCTGGGAGGCATCGTTTCAACTACAGGCGGAACTGATGAGGATATCAAAGCAAGAATCGGGAAAGCAAGACAAGCTTTCACTACTCTCAAGTCTGTGTGGAGGTCAACAACACTCAGCATCAAAAATAACATCCGGATTTTCAACTCCAATGTGAAGTCAGTCAGTGCTACTATACGGATCAGAGACTTGCACTGCGCGTCACGAAGAGCACTTCGAATAAACTACAGACCTTCATTAACAGTTATCTTCGCTCAATACTCAAGATCAGATGGCCGGCCAGAAAAGATCAGCAACAGAGATCTCTGGCAATGAGCGAACCAACCAGGAACCGATTGGGAAACAAATAGGCAGGAAGAAATGGAGGTGGATTGGCTGGCCATACTCTGAGGAAACAATCCATCAAGTGACATCACTAGACAAGCCATTGCTCGAGTGGAACCCGAAAGGGAAGCGGCGAGTTGGTCGTCAGTGCAAGGGTGACTTGGAGGAGGTGATGTGAAGAGGAGATGAAAACGTGTGGGCAGACTTGGAGCCAGGTGAAGACTCTAGCAGAGAACCGAACGCAATGGAGACGCGCGGCTGAAGCCCTATGTTCCTCTAGGAATTAAAGGATACAATAATAATAATAATTGCGCTTCAGGTCAGATAGAACTGTGTCACACGACCTAGTGTCAGTTAACCTTTTATGTGAAGCTCCTGGATGATCAGAAAATAGCATGCAGTAAGCTCCGCTGAAATTTCTGTACATTACATAAATATTGTTTCAAAATAAAGCTGTTCCTATTATTATTATTATATGTTATTTTTTTATTAACTTCAGTTTTTTCGATTTTATTACTTTCACCATTTTCTTTATTCATTTATTTGTAAAAGAAGACAAATTGTTGCAATATATACAACGCTGAAAATTCCCATTTTTTTGGAATAAGGTGATTATTCTTATTATTAACATGTCTTTCTTATCCCTTTCCGTTCCCCAGTAGGACAAAGGGCTTCAAGCTTAAGGCTTTACTGTTTCAGTAATCAGGGTGTTGCGTATCTTCATGGGATGGGATAGCTAGCATCACAGCTAACGTCCCCTCCTCACTGGACTTATTACCATCCCGGGTAGGCGAGATTTAAGATTGCGTCAGCCGGGAATCGAACTCTGGACCGATGTAAGTGGTTCATGAATATTTTCCCACTGAATCATTGAAGAATTTGTGGCACAGACTGTCAGTTTAGTTATAAAATATTCATATTTCTTAGTACGACGTATTTATTTGAAATGCTTTCTTACCTTATTGTCTTCACCTGTTCCATTAAAATTCTTCGGTATATCATCTGCTGGATTCATTATCGGCGATCCTGATCTCTTTGAGTCAGTTTTTTTACGAATATCATTTATAGTACGTGCCGCTTGATTCACTAATCCAACAGGATTAATAATTCCAAAACCTATTGTTTTTGTTGGCTGTAATACAAGATAGAAAACATATATATGTATACATTGAGAAAAGCGTAGAATTTAATTAGTGAACAGTTAGGCGAAAAATAAGATCCGGATTTTCAACTCCAATGTGAAGTCAGTGCTACTACATACGGATCAGAGACTTGCACTGCGCGTCATAAAGAGCATCTCAAGCAAACTACAGACCTTCATTAACAGTTGTCTTCGCTCAATACTCAAGATCAGATGGCTGGCCAGAAAAGATCAGCAATAGTGAGGGATCTCTGGGAGCGAACCAACCAGAAACCGATTGTGAAACAAATAGGCAGGAAGAAATGGAGATGGATTGGCTGGCCATACTCTGAGGAAACAATCCATCAAGTGACATCACTAGACAAGCCATTGCTCGAGTGGAACCCGAAAGGGAAGCGGCGAGTTGGTCGTCAGTGCAAGGGTGACTTGGAGGAGGTCATGTGAAGAGGAGATGAAAACGTGTGGACAGACTTGGAGCCAGGTGAAGACTCTATCAGAGAACCGAACGCAATGGAGACGCACGGCTGAAGCCCTATGTTCCTCTAGGAATTAAAGGATACAATAATAACAATAATAATATAATAATAGGCGAAAACGTCTCCCTGAAACAAGCTGGATCCAAGAAAAATAAATCATGTGAGGGTCAGATAGCAACTCCAGTCATCATCATCATGATCATCACTGAACAGACCCTAGCATGGCAGTTAAATTATCTATGTCAACTTCGTTGACTCTGAGATGGCCCTCGATAGGGTCGATCGTAAGGTGATTTGGAGACTGACTCAATACTATAGAGTGAAGTGGCATAAACACTTATCAACCTCATTCAACAACTATGTGATAATGTCACACAGTTGAAAGCTCAGTGAAACGTTCGAAGTGAAGATAGGAGTTAGTTAGACACTGTTGCCTAATATTACCGACAGTATTCCTGACTGTGGTGGACTGGACCATGCAATAAACCTTGAAGAACGAAAAGATGGAAATACATTGAACTGGTGAGAAGACTCTAGAAGATCTGTACTCCAAGGGTGGTCTATGTCTTATGTCACAAAACCTCAAAGATCTACAGGAGAAAACCAGCAAACTAGCAGAGAAGACAAGACTCCAGGTGAACATACAGAAGACAGAGGTGATGAAGATGTGTAACCAACAAAAACATCCGTCGGTCACCTGCAATTGAAGGAATATAAAGGAGGTCACCTCTTTGACTTACCTAGTTCGGTAGCATCGTTTGAATTACAGGCAGTACAGATAAGGATGTCAAACCCAAGGTCGGGAAGGCGGGAAATACCTTCTTCACTCTGAAATCAGTGTGGAAAGCTACTGCACTCAAAATGAAGAATAAGATCAGGATCTTCAGGGCTAATTTCAAGTAATGAAAAGCATTTTCAACGGCTTGCTGACGTTTATCAAAATCTGCCCCCTTTTCTTGTTGCTGAAGATTAGATGGCCAACCATAGATGTTAAGAAACCAGGAACGCTGGCAAAGAACCAACCAAGAACCCATCACCTTACAAATATATAGAAGGAAGTGGAGACGAATAATACACACACTGTGGAGACCGTCAAATGACATCATACGCTAGGCAGGTCATCGGGTGGAATCCGAATGGGAAAAGATGAGTTAGGAATGGGTGGAAAATACTGCAGAGAACAGAGTGAAGTGGAGATGCGCTTAGCAAGCCTTATGCTCCAATCGGAACCTAAGGGAATTTGTTATTTGTGAATGAAACAATTCATGGTGTGAAAATGACTCAATTCAAAATATTAAAACTACTACTTAAATGATAATAATAGTATATACATATATGAATAATATTTCAGCTTACCAAGAGTTTAAAGGCTTCTTTCCCAACTTGTTCTACAACGTCACCATGTTTTCCAAATGATGAATTCACCCAACCACCAAGTTTACGTGGTAATTTTCCAGTAAGAAATTCTTCATCGTCGTTACCATTATTTGTCTGATCATTTGTAGGTTTTGAGAAGAAACCATTACTACTACTGTAGCTTTTCTCAGGCTTGATCACCTCCTCAACAACAGGATAGTTTGGCATTGATTATCTTGTAATCTTTTGATGTCTACAGTTTATACTGGGGCAAATGAAATAAATACAATGTATATATTTTAATGTGGCTTTATAAACAGATCAAGAGAGAATACCAGCCAATCATGAGATGACTTTATGATGATAAGTGTACGGCTGAAATGATCTGATTGGTTACTTTATATCAATTAAATTTGTTCAATTGGAACACGAGTGAAACTATCGGCTTAAAAATTATTCTGTATTTCCCAATGTTTGATTTTTATTGTATTGATATACTGAGGAGTACTAATTTGGTGTATTTTTCATGCTACGTTATCTACAACACAGTAATGTGTGTCCCTTAAAGGTTTGAAGTACCAGTGTTCATGGACTTATATCCCTACACTGTTCTTTATCTATCAGTGAGACGGCTGCTCAAGTGTTGATCAAACAAGCTAGCTCTCATCTGCTTACTTATATTCTTCTATATACGGCCTGTCTTTTCATCAATCCTACAACATCCAAACTCATATGAAACAAAGAAAGAAGATTGCATAGTTTAAAACTTTTACTTTTCTGAAGTCAGCCACTTATCGATGGTCTCCGACGATGTCTCTGCCCACGCTCCACATGAAATGCCGTAGACTGCTTTTGTCCCACCTCTCAGCAGCGTCCGCAGTACATCATCTTTGTACTCGGATCCTGGATGCCCACCAATGTAGCAACGCCTTCGAAATCTCGCGGGAAGCTCATAATGTGTCTCCCTCTCCGAATACTGCAAGTCACAGGATTTTTATCTGGTTGGAGTGAGCAACAACCCGGCAAAAGGAGGGAACCTCACGTTAAAATCGTCATTTGCACATGTTCTTCGTTTTGTGCTTCTTTTGCCTTCCTTTCATTGTTTCCATATTGTTTCACAGGAATCTTTCACTTGTTTTCTTCGTGGCTTAGCCTGTTGCCCAGCTATTCAGTATCATTGCAGAAGACACCACACACAGTAGACTACTTATAAAGTCTTATTAGTAGCATAAATTAGTTCGGAGACTGTTGATATCTGTAAGTTATCACGCAGATACATTCAGCATTCTGTTGATAAGTCTGAAATAGGATGCATTAGACATTCAGGATCCCATTACTGATCATCAACAAGTTTATAACAGTGAAATTTTCGCATTACAAAATCCTCTTCCACTAGTATGAATGCGAATACACTTAAAGGAATTATTATTATAATTCCTATGGGTTCCGAATGGAAGATTGAACTTTAACAGCACATCCCCATTTCATCTTGTTCTTTTCAGTCTTGTTTAGCCAACTCCACGATTATACAAAAGCTTTCATCTCCTCGTCACATAATCTTCTTCAAGTCACCTTCCAACCCTTTCTCGACTACTCGTTTCCCATCCGAGGACTTAGGGTGTGATGTCATTCAGCGGTGTCCCCCGGAGTCTATCCAATCCACCCCTATTTTCTTCGGCACATTTGTTGGGTAATTGGTTCTTGGTTGGTTCTTTACAAGAGCTCATGGCTGCCTATCCTCTATGGTAGACCATCTAAACGATCACAACAGACAGTTTGTTTGTGACCCAACAGATTACGAGATAAGTAGAAACATTTATTTTCAACTTGTTTCCAGTGGTCAAGAGAACGACTCCACTCTGCAGAGTTCTAAGTTACGATAGCAGATCAGTAAATAAAAAAATAATATTATTTAAGAGTTTGGTTTGTAAGGATTGTTTTACCACGGAGATATCAGTTAGAGAACCATTGAAAACCAGGGAGTACTGGACAGCTGTTTCACCCTAGTTTGGGAATCATCATCAGTACGCACCCACTGAGGTTCGAACCCAGGACCTTCCATTTACAAGCCAAGCTCGTAGACAACTCAATCCACAGACAAACTCGTATAAACAAATCTAATCCTTACAAATCAAACTCTTGAAAATTAATCTGATGCTCGCTAGTGACTTGCTACAGGACGGAGTTTCCTGGAGTTCTAGTGAGAAGTCGTGACCAGTGAGGTACATCCAGTCAAGTGTGAGGATGGATTTCCCGCCGATGACATTGGTTGGTGGTCACGCTTAATCACGAATTGGTAGAAGTTAGAATTCATGGCCTGGCCACCGAATAGGGTCCCAGTGACTGAATGGTATACGAGCTTGCCTTGTAACTGGAGGTTCCTGGGTTTGAACCCCAGTGGTTGCCTACTGTCGATGATTCCCAAACTAGGATGCAATAGCTGTCCAGTACTCCCTGCAGGTTTTCACTGATTCTCTAACTGATATCAATCCACGGTCAAACTCCTATAAATAATATTATTGTAAAATTAAAAATCAGTAAGTGGGTTAGGAACTTTTACTTATATTTACTATTATTCATAGAAAAAAACTTATCGAGAAGATTAAAAACACACTAGTAGGCCGGGTTTTCAACTGCAAGCGATCTGATAAAAATCCTTCAACGTATATTAATATGTAACAGCAGAATTTGACCTATACGATAGAATACAATTCTATATTAAATAAGTTTATTTGACATAATACAGGGATAATCATTTGCCTGACGTTTGAAGCACAGTTTATTGTTTCTAATCACATCTGCTGTAGTTGCGAATGAAAGATGCCAATCCTTCAGAATTTAGAAATCATCTTTGAGACGAGTAGTGACACAATGAAGTTTCTTACGAGCTAATATTCACCACTTTACATTCCACACACTCTACCAGAGTATCCTGTCACATATTCAGATGATCATAATGAAATTCAAGTGTTGGTTTGCAGGGATTTGATTGGTTTTAGGATTTCATCATGAAGTGACATCGGTCAGAGAACCATTGGAAAATTACCTGGGAGTACTGCACTGCTATTTCGTCCCAGTTTGGGACTCTTCACGGTACACACCCACTGGGGCTCTAACCCAGGACCTTCTGGTTATAAGGCGACCTCATACACCACTGAGCCACTGGGACCCAAAGAGTCCTAAACTAGGATGAAATGACTGTCTAGTACTCCCAGGTTTTTTAATGGTTCTCTAACCGATGTAAGTTCATGATGAAATCTTGAGATCATAATGAAAATTGATAGTGGTTCAGTGGTACAGAATGCTCACTAACCAAGCACTTGGACTGGAATCGATTCCGAAACTATAAATTCCTAAACCCCTATTGGTTAACTAGCCGGTAGTAGGCCTGAAAAATAAGGGAAGGTTGGAAGCGAGGCTAGCAATCACACCTAGTAAAAGAACAAGACCACTATTACATAAACCTCAAAAGCTGGAAGCCCCACGTTGAGCTCAGAAAAAAAATACGAAAATGTTATCCTAAGTTTTGAAAATATTGGTGAACGCGCATAATATGCTCTATGATTTTCTTAAAAGTCCACGTCATACATCTTATCATCTCTTATTGTGGTGACATGTACTACACCAAATTATTTATGATTTCAAATATACTACTTTATACCTAATAAGTACCATTGTGCTCATTCATTATTTTTTCAGGTCATATTAAGCATTCAAGAAGTCAGGGAAGACTGGATTTATCGTTGTTGTGTAGCATTGGACCACCCCTACCATAAATGTTGTCCACCAGTATCCACTTGACAGAGAATGCTGAAGAAAAAGATTAAATCATTTGTGAGAGTGTTCACAGTATTTAACTCCATTATGGATAAGATTTTTTGATAAAATCACACAGTGTTATACAGTGCCCAAGTTTTATCCTTATATCAGTAGCAATATATTAAGGAGAATGAAAATCAAGGTTGATTGGGGAAAGAAATCTACGCATTTATTTGACTGTTAAGAATACAGACTAAGAAATTCACTCTGTATGTATTAATTAGCACAAATGAAGCGCAATATAGTATCGCGGCCGAATCAAT
Source organism: Trichobilharzia szidati (assembly GCA_944472155.2). Classification (NCBI taxonomy): domain Eukaryota; kingdom Metazoa; phylum Platyhelminthes; class Trematoda; order Strigeidida; family Schistosomatidae; genus Trichobilharzia; species Trichobilharzia szidati. The sequence goes on along the minus strand of OX235271.1, from coordinate 86,056,293 downwards.
TGCATCCTCATTAAAAAAATACTCAAAGCAGCTTAAACATCTACAAGAGAATGAGGAGATTACTTGGTTAATATTCAGTTATTTCAATTGATTAAGTCTATTTTACTAATAGTATTATTTCAGTGCTAATATAGCATGCTACTCTGAATTCCTAAAAGTGGTTTATTTCAGCCTGTCTCATTCAAAATTCTTTTGAATGATAAATCTTTTCTCTTCTAAGTGCGTTGGTCTTGAATTCATTGTGTTTATTTCATTTAATATTCCGAGAATCTTACATTTTCAAGTCGTCGTTTGCAGGGATTTGATTGACTTCAAAGTTGATCAGGAAGTGATTCAAGATAGAGAACCTGTGAAAACTAGGGATCACTGGACAGCTGTTTTATTCTAGTTCAGGACTCTTCAACAGTATGCTTCTATGACTCCAACTCCAGGGATTGATCCCTGAAGACCAAATATTGAAAAATGATCACTAGTGACTCACGACAGGATGACGTTGCCTGAAGTTCTAGCGGAAAGTCGATGGCATTGGGGTCCAGCAAGTTGGGTTTGAGGACAAATACACGCAGATGACACTGGTTGGCGGCCTTGTTACCTATACCGCTAATTGACAGAAATCACTGTATTCCGTACCAATTTACGGCTTCTACCGTATAGCGTTTGATACGTGATTCTAGCTAATAGAGTTTTGATCCCAACTTGTTGGGAATATTCTTCGTAATTCTCAGTACTTGTTTTGTACTCGAGAAACTATTGGATCTGTACAGCTCTCTAATGGGATTGTTGAGGTAATTTTGAGTTTTAATGTGTCATTATTAAGTAGTACCACATATTTGAAATGTGTATAACTGTTTTTGCCGTCGTCGGGGCACTTTGGGCTCGTGCGTAACTCAATGAAGTTTCGCTTAGCTTTCAGACCATGCTGCGTCGGTTTTGGGCGCTACACCGTAAACTAAAGGTCCTGGCTTCAAACCTCAGCCAGTTCCATGGGTGAGCACTTCTGAAAACTTCCAGTGATACTGAAATTTGATCAGAAATTATACTTCCGTGTATTCAAATAACTTCTTTTCATGAGTATGTGTATCATAGACACAACTTCTCGTTATCTGTGTGCATGCAGAAGTTAAATAAGAAGGAATTATTTAAATTAATTCACATTTCCCGTTGATTGATTGCGCTGGACGGAAAATCTCGGTCCCAGTTAACATGTCGACTTCTGGTACGGTTACTTCGATGATGTCTGTAGATTAATATGATGTTATTGTGGTTGATGGTAACTACCAATAGGCCAGAGATCTAATGGGTGTTTGAAACAACGGATAAAGTGTTCCATTCTTAGACGGAACATCATCACTCATTGAAGATTGCACATACATCCAGTTAACGAGTGCAACCATCAAAACCTAAGTGTTGTGCTCTGTATGCAGGAAACTAATCTTTACGTTGTATTGTATAACTAACCAGAACTACCTTCACTTACGCGCAGTACAAAAATATCCCAATGATAGTAACATGACAGTTATTTCCGATAACAATAATAACATCAAAAACTCAAAATTACCTCAACAATGCCATTAAACAGCTGTACAAATAATTTCCCAGTACAAAACAAGCACTGAAGAGTAAAATTTTTCAACCAAAAATCAACTATAGAAGTACCTGAGAATCAGGAAGAATATTCTCAACAAGATGGGATCAAAACTCTATCAGCTAGAATCACGTATCAAACGCTATACGGTAGAAGCCGTAAATTGGTTTCCGGAGTTCAGACGTCGATTTAATAGTACCAGTGACTGAATGGTATACGAGTTCATTTCATAACCTGAATGTCCTGGGCTCGTTCCTGGGTAGGATCATGGGTGCATACTCTCGAAGAGTTCCAGACCAGAGCGAAACAACTGTATAGTACTCCTTGGTTTCCACTGGTTTTCTAGTTGAATTCTCTTCGTGATCGATCTTGAAATCTGCCTTAGATTTTATTCTACTTATCAGTTTTTGCTATAAAAGTTAAATTACTTAGTAAATCCTAAATGCAGTGCATGCTGATTGAAGGTAAGGTTGAAAACTAGATCGAGGCATTATCTGAACCACTAGGCGCTTGACTACCAGCCCAACAACCTAACACCTGATCTACAAGACTATGATTCTGATAAGCTCAACATTTTTTCTGAAGTCACTGTGGAATTATGTCTAGCTGTCATATGAATGACCGATATGTAACTAACCAGTTATCATCTCACCAGCTGCCTAAACAGTACACTTTATAAACTTTAACAATACTAAGTTGGGGGAAGAACAAGTTACTGACTAGTAGTCGGGCTAAGATAGTCTTGGACTGATATAGCACTATTGATATAATGGGAGGATGAGCGTACGAAGCACCGGACAGTAAATCCAAAGGCTAGTGGTCAGAATGCTGTTGCAGTCTAGACTTCCATTTTATCTTCAATCAACCTAAGACTAGCCCAGATGCCATCACCATCTTGAAAAGAAAAAATATTTTTTGACGCCAACTCTACTGAATTCTTCAACGGCTCATTTATTAGTGACAAGTTAGAAGTCAACGTAATATGATATAATATATTACTAACTGATTGATGTGAGTAGCTGTCTACTGATGATATCAACTAGTAATACTTCCTAACCAGATCGATGTGATCTAAACACTTGATCACTGTTTCGCTCATTTATCGCCGAGCTCTTCAGCGGTGTACCTGGCTTGACTAAACTCAGAGGGCCAAATCAGTAGCTAGTTGGAATTCGTTGGATTCAACAGAGTCAAACCGCGTACTTCACTCACAATCTTGGCCCCAAACGAGAGAAACGGCCGTCCGGTGTTTAAGTCATTTCTATCTGGCTAATAAGCACTACTGGTTGATGTGAGTGGTATAAACCTACTCATAGCAGTCAATTAGTAGTATATGGCGTCACGCATTTACGCTTGCCTTCTTATTTGTCATTTATGGCAAAATTCAGATCACATTTTGTGATCGCAATAATTTCCATTTTCAAAGGGGACGACGGAGAACTTTCACTCCGAAGTGTGTAAATTACAAACCTTGAATTAATTCGCAGATTGTGAATTTGAAAAAAATATATAACAGTGGTTAAAATGGCAGGCGAATCATTTAAAAAATATTGTAACCATCCTTAATGTTTTTCAAAGTATGTTGAACCCTTAAATTTTTTAGATATAAAAGTTTTTAAGTTTCTTCAAAAACTAATTTCAGTTACAGAAACGTTCAAAAGCCAGGGAGTATTGGATATCTTTTCGTCCTAGTGTTTGACTCTTCGTCAGTACATACTCAGTGCACACAGTAGGCAATCAACACTTGAGAATTAACCTAGTGCTCACCAGTGACTCACCAGAAGGATGAGTTATATAGACATAAATTTCCTAACACACGCCATTTTGTTGTTTGTATTTCCCTCACCTCACTTTTGACTTAGAATCCTATTGGTTGCTGATTAACGAAGTATCGAATATTTAATCAATGTAACTTGTGTCTCTCAAGGTCACATATATTTAAAACATAGATATGCAATTACTAATATAAGGATAAAACTTGGGCACTATGGTAGAGTATAATTCCATTAAGGATAAAATTTCTTTTTTGCTCAACCAACACAGCGTTTGTTATACAGTATTATTTACTGATAACGTTTTGAGCACAAACTATACACTGCTCATAATCATATCAAGTCACTCTCACACAACCTTCGACCTTCATTTATATACATGAGTAAAGAATGATGATTAGACATTTGAATAAAATCAATATAAGATAGAATTTCGACTCTGTCCCAACCTTATTGTGTAGTTAATGCATGCAGTGCGATTTCTGAGTTTTCTTCTAAATTACTAATCATCGTGGAATCAATCATTCTAACCTTAGCTAAATTCTTATGTTTTGATAATCTCACTACTCCTAATCTACTAGCTTGACCTATATAGTTGACCTAACTCACAGTCATTGCAAGGTATTTTGTAAATTATATTGTAACAACAGAAGGTGAGACACGGAAGCCAAAGTATATTTTTCATTAATCAAACCACTGTTAATATATCTACAGTTTATATTCGTTAACCAATCACTGAGCGTGTGATTTCGGTTTACATCAAACGACATGAAATACAATGTTCAAATATACACAGTATTCTGTTGCCAATGCAGTATATAACAGTGGGAAAGTATTCCGTCTCTAACATCAAATAGAATTTCCAGATAGATGTATCGTATTCCGTTGCTAATGCCGAATTGAAGTGTAGGAACATGTGAGAATAACATTCCGTTGGCACACATTGTTTGTATCACAACACCACAATATTATTTCTTTAAATTGGGTCCTTTAGTTTACAGAGCTTGTCCCACCTGAGTGAGTTTGTAGGTTTAAATGCCACTCTAATTCCTGCTTTGTTAAGAATCCTACGTAGGGTCTCAGATGTACCCCCTCCTTATATGACAAAACTGCAGATGCCTTATATTCCTTCTTATTTATGTTATCATTATTAGTTCCACCATTATTTTTAATTTGCTTTTGACCTTTTCTGAGATTCCTAATGAATTTTATAGGACAGTTATTTAACACCAACCAGCTATTCTTCTATCTGTTTCATTTCATCGTTTAGGTCTTTTTTTATACTACTTAGTGCTATTGCTCGGTTTGTTAGACACTTAACTAAGCCAGCCTTCACAGACAGACAACGGATGAGATGAATTAAAGTCTAAATATCTATTAGTTGAATGCGTTGACTTTTTATAAACACTAGTGTGCAGTTTACCTTCTTCTATTCGTTTCATTTTACAATCTAACATAGCTAATTCTCCTTGTTCATTTTCCGATTCAAATGTGAACTTTATTCCCTCTACTAGTGAGTTTATATTTGTCAAGAAGCTAGAGATATGTTCTTTTTTTAACACTATGAAAGTGTCATCCATATATCTCCACCATATCATTGGAGTAGGATTAAATGTATTAAGAGCCATATTTTCCTAGCTGTCCATAAAGGTATCTGCCACGATAGGGTATATTGGTGATCCATCCCATTGCTACACCTTCTGTTTGTCTAAACATTTTCCCTGGAATTAAAAGACAATGGAATTGAGGCATAACTGAATTTCTACAATGTTTTTCTCAATGGGTACCTTTATCGAATGAGTAAGTTTGGGATGAGAAGTTAGTTCTCTTTTAACTGCTTCCAAGGCCATATTGATTGGTATGTGAGTATTGAGAGACTAGTTATATCAAAACTAACCATCTTTCATTGTTCTCTAATTGAATGTCATTTAGTTGAGTGACATACTGTGATCTGAATAATTTCCATCGCTTTAACGATGTTATTTCAACTGTTGGCGGCCATCAGTGAAATCTAGGACATGCAGTTCGTGCCTGTTTTCAACTCTTCACTTGGACGTATCTGCATTCTCATTAACTGATGGTGTCCTCATTTACACTTGAGCCTAGCAATCCATTGTTTCAAATGCCTAAACCCTATCCACTAGACCATTGAGGTTCATTGGAGAGGCATCTCTTGTGCAACGGCTATCAGTTATAAATTGTCTTCAGGTGAATTCCCATTTCCTGTTAGTTGATTGTGTTGTACGGAAATTCACAGTCTTTGTTTATATGGATAACGTTTTAGGGTTTGAAACGATGGCTACTGGGTTCAAGTCTTAGTCAGAAGGAAACCAACTGACTTGAATTTATATCTTAACTTCACCTGTCACCCAACATCATCTCAGGTCATCTCATCCTTCAAAGTACAATAACACCTTCTATATCTCATTCATTTACTGGCTTAATTAACAGGTTACAAATACTGAAGTCTCATTTTGTACACTTTCCCTTAAATCTCTGCTCAGCCTAATCATTACACTAAGTATATTTCAGCTAACAATACTCCATTTTCGCTAAACCATACTATCGATTTCATATAACCTTGTCCCGAGAATGACCTTGACCACATCCCATTATTAACCTAATCTTTCATGATGTGTAACTGGATGTTTTTACAAGCTTATCTCAGATATTTTGAATAATTTCATCTGATAGTGAGTGAATACCAGTCAGTTTCAGTATTTGCACTGACATACTGGTATAGTTCACAGTTTTGGTGATTACTCGGTAAATTTTATCAAACGAACCATTCCACGACTGTTCTCAAGCTTCCATTATACCATATCCTCCATATCGCACTACGACTAACGTCCAGCTAACCGATTCCCATCAGGGCGCGTCGTGTGTGATGTCACTCGACGGTTTCCTCAGCGTATGCCTAATCCACATCCTCAATTTTGCTTTTCTATATTTGTAAGCTAATATGCTGTTGGCTGGTTCTCTGCCTTCCACAGTTCCTAACTGCTTGTCATTTCTGACAGGCCATCTCAGCCTCAGTACACAGACAGTGAAGGCGACTGTTAATGAAAATCTGTGACCACTCTTCGTGATGCACGTGTCAATTCTCTCTCTCTTTCAAGTAGATGGAGACACTGACTGATTTGACATTTATGTTGAAAATTCGAGTCTTGTTCGTCGTACTCATTGATGCAAATCTCCACACTGATTTCAGAGTAATAAAAGCCTGTCCGTCTTGCATTTCCGATCCCCACTTTAAAGGCTTAGTTGACGGAAATCTTTTCACTTCTCAATCTGTCTTTAACAACCAGTCATTTCGAAGCTGTTATCAGCTCTTTCAATGAATCAATGAGTGTGTCAGCATATGAATAAATGTATCATCATAAGTTTTATGCTCAACAATCGACAGTAATATATGCTGATATATTTCCCTTCACCACTGAATTATAAATCTCATATTCATCTTCTGTTTATAGTGAGTGACTTTCTAGATCTAAACTACTGACTCGACTCTTACTTCACTGTAAACCACCTATTTTCAGTTGGTATTTGGTGTTAGTGAAAAGAATAAGACTACCAAGGGTAAATCGAATGTGTGAAGTGAGACCAAATTTAAGGGATATAAAGAAAATCAATCAATAACCTCCTTGTGTACTAATTTAGTAACTTGCAAATGATATTTCCCACTTTGTATTGGACACGTTTTGTTCAACTATATCTGTGGATTGATAATAAATTTTTCGAAGCATCTTTCACACTTCGAGTTTGATCACTACTTGACATCAGTTGGAAAACCACTGAAACCCAGGGACTACTGAACAGCCAGCTGTTTCCCCCTTGTTCGAGACTCACCTGCAGTGTGCAGTCATCACTCAACCGTCAGGATTGGAAACAGGCACCTGAGGTTTACATGGCGTGGCCGTCGACCATTCAACCATTGCGATAGCCTATCATTTCTAACGTTTCACGAATTACAGTGTATAGCGCCACTGCTAGCCAGTGTCATCAGCGAGTATCTGTCCACACAGCCAACACGGTTGGTCTCGAATTAACAAGAAGTTCAGGTAACTTCATCCTGCAGTCAATCACTAGTGGGTAATTTCGGTATACTGGGGTTTGACTTCTTTCATGGTTGGTCATGAACTGACTTCAGTTAGAGAACTATTGATGGGCGATTGGATTACATCGCAGTCACTGAATAGAATATGATCTCGCCTTGTAACCTGAAGGTCCTGGGTTCCATCCCTGTTGGAGTGATATGTGAGTACTTGTGAAGAGTCTGAAACCAGGACGAAATAGCTGTCTAGTATTCCTAGCTGGTCACTTCGTGATCAATCGAATCTCTGCAGACCGGAAACTCGAACACTTTCACATTCTTTTCAAATTTCTCTTCGAAGAATTTCCATTGATGGCTTCTCCGGGCAACAGTGAAGAATACACACCAAGCTCAGACAGCCTTGAAACAAGCGAACATATTCTTGTAGGGGAAGAGTGGCATTTAACTTATAAAAGAGTGTATTTAATAGATATATATGTTGGAGGATTTCATGATGAGCTGACATCAGCTAGAGAACCACTGGAAAACCACGTGGGAGTACTGGACAGCTGTTTCATCAGCCTAGTTTGGGACTCTTCATCATCGGGATATGCTCTCCCACCTGAAATGGTTATAAAAACAAATGAATTGTGGAAAACCAATAGACGCAGGTGTCAGACTGCCAACTTCGGCTATAGCTAATCATCTAATCGAGATGAACCATAAGACTGATGTTAACTCAGCCTTTAAGGTCATCAATAAAAATGGTCAAGGGCGCTTATTGAAATACACTGAGGCTATAGCTATTCATAAACTTAAGCCCTTCCCCTTGTGTATTCAAAAACAGTTTATTATTACTCTTAACCTACCTTGGTAATCCTTATTTGATTGGATTACCAAACGTTGTGTTAATCATCCTTAAATCTTTTTTTGTCACTTTTTTTAATTTAATTTCCCTTAATTTTTTCGTATATATTGACTTGACAAGTAAATGTGTGATAATATTGTTCGAGATGTATGGTGCAAATACATCACATATGTTTACAGATCATCTCCGTCTTCTAATAACACTATCCAAATTTTATAAAAAGGACTAATTGTTTTAGACAAAGTTAGTGTCTGAGTTGATTGGTTTAAACGACATCTCAATTCCAACACAGTTACTCTGATCGGTTACAAGATTTCATCATGAACTGACATCGGTTAGAGAACCATTGGAAAACAACCTGGGAGTACCGGATAACTGTTTCCTACATCTCTTTATCAGTACGCACCCACACTGCGGGGTTCGAATACAGGACCTTCTGGTTACAAAGCGCTCTCGTAGACCATTAAGCCACTGGGACCCGATCCAATGGCCAGTTCATGAATTCTAACTTCTGCCAGTTCACGACATACCGCTACCACTAGCCAATGTCATGATTGGCGAGGATTTGTCCTCACACCCGACCTGCTGTACCCCACTGGTCACGACTTCCCCCTAGAACTCCAGGTAACTATCTACCTGAATAGGACGAGTCGACAGTGAGCATCGGATTAATTTCTAAGTATTGGTTACTCTGATGTTCTCTCTTTATATGGCAGTACATCAACAGCTCTTTGAATTCCTTATTGTTTATACATGTCCAAACCAAGTTCACTTTTAACGGTTTGAAAAAATTTGGGCATTGGGTATATGATATTCATTATAATTAAGGTTTTCGTACTTGCATTACAACTCCCTATTCTACTTATAGTTCTCCATACATGTAAGAATAAATTATGGGGCGTAGTGATTTACTATTAATTTAACTGCAAAACACAAGGGTATTTGGTAATGGAATTATTTATTGGTAACTTGATGGATAGATATAGGCAGTATACGCCTGTTTTACATATTAAAATTACAGTTTGAATGTATCTTCGGTATTTTGCTACTTTTGTCTTTCGTATAGAGCTTATTTGTGTCCCTTTCGTGTTTTCCATGTTATTTCACAAGCATCGTTCATTTCTACTCTTCACCATTAAATCTATCTCTCGTCGGTGGCACAGCGGTTAGGACTCTCGCCGACCTTGCATATGGTCAAGGGTTCGAATCCCCGCCGACGCACACCTGATATCATTGGTCAGCCTGCTAATTTTGGGCTACCGATATCACATGCTGAAAATTTCATACTTGTACCAAAATACTGTGTGGAATCAAGCCATAATCAAAATAAAAAAATAGAAAAAATAATAGATATTCTTGCAAATGATATACGTATTTATATCTGCATCTCTGTGCTACTTATTAATCTTGTCAGTAGTGTACACCTCAGTAGCGCTTTCATTAGTTGTTCGATGCCACTAGTTAGGCGGCTCCTAGCTCAACTACATAAACATTTTGATTGACTGTTGGTGTCATCGATGTCTACCCATCAATTCACCAGCTCGTTTGGAGCTAGGTATGTCGGCTGTACTCAACGTTTGCTATCCAGATGTACCACAATAATAATAAAGCTTTATTTTAGACAATATGTGAACATGTAATACAAAACTTTTTAGCATATTTAGTTCCCAAATATTTCCTCTTCATAAAGGATTTACATGTAAAGTAGTAATCTGAAGTATGTCATGTGGCGTAGTGTTGTTGCCGATGAAGAGAGAAACAATTCTGTACATTTTTGTCTTCATTTCGTTCAAGAATAGCACAGCGTTTTGTTGAAAGCTAATTAAATATGTCAGCGAGTTCATGTAGTGATCATTCAATGTATCGCTTGACTAAAACAATGAGAAATGCAGAAGAGTGTAAACATTTTTGGCTGATGAAAATTCTGGTGGAACAGTGATTCAAGCAGACCTCTGTTAATATCACTTACCCTCGTGGTTTTATAAAGCAGAAAAGAGATTTCCCCATAGCTCCATTCTGTAACACTTGATCGACTCTGGACTTCAATGCCAATTCCTAAACCAACTTCAGGTTCATCTAAATCTCGCTAAAGGAGTACAAATTAAACTTCTTCAAACCACAGAAGCGATAACAATCCACATGTTAAATCCTGAACTATATATAAGGAAGTCTATTTATACAGCCGGTTCCCTTTATTAGTTTAAACAAAGAAAGAACGAACATATCAGCAAGATAATACGAGCTTGTTTTATTTCATGGTTTCTCTTCAACTGCGCACATCCTAAATAAATCAATTATATTTGTAAAATCTCAGCGAAATTGAAATGATTAGTTCCAACGTTTCGTTCGGCAATCTGGTCCGAACTTCTTCAGGGAAATTAATCGAAATTAACATAACAGAGGTTAATATGTAAAAGGACATCTCTTGATTTTAAAAACTTTATCCAATCATATGAGTCATGAAACAGGTATCAAAATGTATAATAAACAAAATTGCATCAACTGTGATCAAAATTTGACCTCAGACTTTCAAAAATTAGTCTGCTTTTGTTAAACAATTTAAACAGGTCATCAATAAAATGCTGGTGGAGATATGTAGACGACACGTTAGTAATAATGAAAAAAACGATGTTGAAAAATTCTTCTCACACATAAACAGTCATGTCGACTCAATAAAATTCACTGTGGAAATAGAGAATGAAATTGGAGAACTAACTACCTATGTGAGACTGCAAAATACAAAGAGTAACAGATGGTAGCATCAAAACGACACTGTATAGAAAAACTACACATTCTGGAAGATTCCTTGATTATCAATCTGCTCATCCACTCACGGTAAAATGAGGATTAATACAAGGTCTTGCAGATAGAAAACGCAGACTTACAACAACACTAGAGGACCAGCGTAAAGAAATAAACGTCCTATTCAAAATGTTACTCGAAAACAACTACCCAAAAGAATTTATCAAAGATAATATAAAATTGAAAAAAGAGGGTAAAACCGGAGAATGACAAGACGGAAGAATGCAAAAAAACAGTCACAACACCGTACAAAAATGGTACATCGGAGGCAATTTGAAGAAACCTCAAAAATATTGGGATTCGCACAACGTTTAAACCGACGAATCTAATTAAAATTAAAATAAATCAACTGAAAAATCCCATAAAAATGATGGATAAAAACAATGTGATTTACAAAATATCTTGTGCCGAGTATCCGACTAAATATGTGGGCCAAACGTCCAGATCACTCAAAATAAGAGTGAATGAACATAAACGCCTAACTAAAGGTCAACCAACAGGAACACAAGCTTACAAGAATTTAGAAAAAAATTCATCTATAGCTTCACATGCATGGGACAAAAACTACAATATCGATTGGAACAATGTGTGTATTCTAAAAACTAATATGAACAAATGGAAAGAGAGACTTATAACATTATAAATCCGAATAAATCTGCTGAAGAAGCTGTGGCTTACACAGCGAAACGTTCAGAAAAATCTCGTTTTGATTTTCTTAACACGCTGGGATTAATTTAAATAATTTATAATGAAGAATCTATATTCATTAAGGTCACACCGGATACATGTAACAAGGGTGACTCAGTACAACTGTCAACAACCTGGAATATAATTCTGAATACACAAAAATGAATCAACAAGAAAAATGAACTATATTTATGAGTACAAATCATAAATGTGTGAATAAAAGATGAAGGCGTTCAGCGAAGAGACTCTTTTCGGCGAATTCATTCACTGAGCTGTACAGTCGCATATTTATACAATTTTGTTGTGTGTGTGTAAATAGATTTATAAAGTTTAGATAATTATGTAATATAGTATTTTGTTGGAGACAAACGTTAAGATGGAAAATAAAATAGAATTGATTAAGTGAATTGGATACTATACATTGAGTAGAATTCAGATTAGGTCAGGTTCGCAACAGTGTTAATGAGTGGTGTTTAAAATCAAATAAGGGTGGGGTTAGAGAATAATACAGTTGAAAATAAGTAAGTTAATCAGATGACGTAACGCAGTTGACTAGAAATTGGACGTGGGTCAAGTTAGTAACATTGTTAATGAGGGTAGAGATTACAAAAGGTGGGGTAGAGAATAATATAAGTGAAGATGTGAAATAATAAAATGCAAGAGACAAAATAATACAATTAGTAAGACTGAAATTAAGAAAGATTACGTCCATTGTAGATTTAATGAATGAACGAATTTCTTTTGTATGCAGAGTTCAGGATTTAGCAGATGAATTGCCATTGCTTCTGCGATGTGGAGAAGTTTGTCCGTACACTTTTAGCAAGTTTGCCTTGTATTCTGTAGATAACTTTGAAGTTTATTTCTGGTTTGACTTGGTGTCCAGAATCGATCAAATGTTCAAGGATCGACTGCGGGCGTCGGTTCTCCTTTATAACCATGAAGGCAAATGTTCGTTGAGCGTTTGGATAGCGAACGCTGAGTATCCGATATACCTGGCTATATATAAAAAACGAAACAGTTCCAACAATGGTGTGAACACGGGCAGTAATTTTACTCGAAATATTACCAATAACAAAACTTATCATTGTGTGTAAACTATTGAAATATAATTATACTTTATTGATCTATTCCACAATGCTCAAACTTTTTACTGACATTAATTTAAACAGAGTGTACTTTTTATCAGATTACGTTAAACGAAAAGTTCATGGTCGTAGATAACTGAATATGAAAATATATGTGTATATGCAGTATAAAATGGTGTGTGTGTATGTGTGCATGGGTAAACAGTTGTAAAACATTTGTTAGCTACTCCATAAGAAGATAATAGACAATTGGGAATTTCAATTTCGCTGAAATTTTACGGATAAAATTTTTACAAATGTCTACTTCTCACTCGGCGCCCAATTATTTTGGAACTATTCGGTCAAATCTTGATCACAGTTCATATGAAATCAATTATATGTTTCAAAATTTCTGAACATATTTTTTACAATGATTTCAAGTAATAGGTAGAGAGTATAAGCAACCTTATTTCAAAGATGATGTACGTAGACAATTATTTAGTGTTAAAAGAGTAGCTACTTATATTAGTAATTAAACAACGGGGTAGAGTTCATATTTCGCTTGGAAACAAGGATGAACTAGAGAAATAAAACAAATTCTAACAACAGAGTTGATTTATACATATTATGGTAGAGGATTCAGGAGGGTGAGGGTGAATAGTGCAGTATTGCCGATGATTCCTAAACTAGGATGAAACAGCTGTCTGGCAATACTCCCTTACAAACCAAACTATAGAAAATTAATCTGATGTTCGCTAGTGACTTGCTACAGGATGGAGTTTCCTGGAGTTCTAGTGAGAAGTCGTGACCAGTGAGGTCCATCCAGTCAAGTGTGAGGATGGATGTCCCACCGACGACATTGGTTGGGGTCGCGCTAAAATCACGAATTGGTAGAAGTTAGAATTCATCAGCTGGCCATTGAATCAGGTGGGTCCCAGTGGCTGAATGGTATACGAGCTTGCCTTGTAACCGGGAGGTCTTGGTTTCGAACCCGGGTGGTGGGTGCGTACTGTCTATGATTCCCAAACTAGGATCGAAACAGCTGTCCAGTCCTCCGTGCTGGTTTTCAATGGTTCTCTAACTGATATCCATCCGTGATCAACTCGTAAAAATATATTAGATTAAATAATTTAATTTAGTAGATTTGGAACCTTAATGGTGAGTGTTTAATCACTGAACCTACAATGGACTTGATCTCTCTTAACACTGGAGAGGTTAATTTTGTTCGTTGAAGGCTACTTCTTTTATACAAATATTTAACCAAGCCTACATTTTCTGATTTCGGATGGGATGAACCAAAGCCTATATTTCAGATATATGGTAAATTTCATTACAAAACTAGGGAATAAGGCTGTATAAAGCCAAAAATATGAAGTCGTGTGAATAGATTAATATGATTATATGAACAATAAATTATACTCTAAACGTCAGTAACCTTTATTATTAATATCGTATCACTCACTGTGTGTTATACGTCAGATAAACTTATCTAATATGAAATTATGTTCTACAACGGTGTTCAAATTCACTTCTGATATTATTATAAAAAATTGAATAGTATTAAGAAAATATAAGAAATATATATGAAATATAGAAAGGATTCCTCATAAGTTATCACCCTATACCAAACAAATTCAATTCTGAGAAATACTAATCAAATGGAGCTGTTCTAAATATCCAGTATTTAATTGGTAGATGGTGACTAGCAGTGGAATCCGGGATGCACATTTCGTCCTATTCGGGACTCGTCATCCGAATGTACCTGCATTTCTCAGTGCCCATGACCCGTTGCATGAGAGGTGGCTCTCGTGGCCCAATTGGTCCAGTGGATAACGCTTTGGCGTTTGAAACCATGGGCACTGGTTTCGAGCCTCGGTGGGAACATCATCACTCATTGCGGAATGCAGGTACATCCAGTTGAAGATTCCCAAATAGGACGAAATGCACGTTACCATGGATTCCACTGCTAGTCGCCATCCACCAATTAAATAATAATTACTTTAAGTTTCTAGTATAATAAATGACTTCAAGCTGTTCGGTTAACTGGCTTCCTGGAGGCTTTCAGCAGTTCACTTCATCCAGTTATCTGAACTCCAGAAGAGAATAAATTCATCTTCTATGTCTTTTCTGTGCTTTGAAATTTCTTCAACACCATTGGATTAATCTTCCGTGGTAGAGTCACCAAATCTTCCACTGTCTTCCAGGCATAGGAATGCCTAGTAAAATAGGCTAGGCTCACAGAACTCATAGAGGAACGACATTGATGCTCACATGAAATAATTCGTGTAAAGAGAAATACAGATACTACCACAAGTAACCATTTTCACTGTGAGTAGAATTAACCGTGTCACACAGCATTATTCTCTCATTGTCCTTATACTAGATCAAGTGAGAATTGAACCAGTTTATGTTGTGATACACACAAAAGACACAAGTGAACACTACTCAGATACACTGAATAATCAGTGTGTTGTGTACTAAATCATGAACAAACATGAAAACACATAGGTGTCCTTATCAGATTGTTGATGGGTGAGAGCGAAAGATGGTGAAATTGAGGACACAAGTTGTTGACTGCCTGTTGTTCTGATTAACTTGGCATACATATACAAGAAACTAGTGAACAGGTTGTGAATGTGCTGGCCTAATTTAGTGTTAATCTTAGCTATAGCAGATTACAGCCTTATTACAAAGGAATATAATTTCTGGATTCTTCTATTTCCCTTAAATTGGACAAAGTTAGAAAACAACTTTTATTCTTACACACACCAATACTAGACAGCCTCACCATCAGTCAGTTTGACATAAGATCTAGTATTTATGAAAAGTTGGTGCGTCGGTGGTACAGCGGTTAGAACTCACTGCACATGGTTCGGGTTCGATCCCGACCGACGCACTCCTTTACCTCGAAGCATAATAGAACTGGCAAGGAAGTGCATACCATCCGTAATAACCTGCTACAGAAACTTCAAGCCTCTAGCTTGAAGCTCTATGTCCCACTGGACACGTGAAGGAATAAAAATTTATGAAAGGTTAATCAGATCTTCTTCTATTTTACTTTCATAGGACTTTGTGCTGTTTTCTGCAGTACATTTTAGCTGGCCCCACGATTACCCATAGTTTCTCAACTCTTCTCTATACAATTCCCACCTAGTCACCCTCGGTTGTCGTCATATTTATTGAGCAATAGGTTCTTACTGGTTGGTTCTTTCCCGCAGCTTCTTGTTAATAATTCTTTCTGACCATCTCATATTCTATATGGAGCTAGCGAAGCCATCTGTTGATAAAATTCTGCAGTGGCCTGCTAGAAATGCTTTACGTGACTCGCTTGGCAAATTGCTAACTGACTTAACATTGCTGTTGAAAACTCGAATCGTCTTCTTTATGCTGTGCTTGTTGTTTATTCTGAGTGCAGGAGATATCCAAAATGATCTCAGAGTGATGAGGATCTATCTTGCCTTTCCAATTCTGGTTTTCACATCTTTATCGGTTTCGTCTGTAGTTGAAACGATGCTTCTGAGATAAATGAAGGAAGTTACCTCTTTCTAATTTTTTCCGTTGATAGTAATTGGTGCCGGTTGTTGTTGGTTTGTTTGTTATCTTCATCACTGCCGTCTTCTCTATGTTCACTTGAAGTCCTGTCTTTACTGCTTCTGCTGCCAGTTTGTTAGTTTTCTTCTGTCGATCTTTGAGTTTGTGTGACATTAGACATAAATCGCCTGCAAAGTCGAGATCTTGTAGAGTCTTCTCATCGGTCCAACGTTTACCCTTCTTCTCGCTCACCAGCACAGTCTTCTGCATAATCCATTCCACCACAGTTAGGAATAT
Source organism: Trichobilharzia szidati (assembly GCA_944472155.2). Classification (NCBI taxonomy): domain Eukaryota; kingdom Metazoa; phylum Platyhelminthes; class Trematoda; order Strigeidida; family Schistosomatidae; genus Trichobilharzia; species Trichobilharzia szidati. Next base: position 86,039,654 of record OX235271.1, on the reverse strand, counting down.
CACTGATTATAGAAGGCAGCCTTGTCTATCTTCTATCTTCGATGAGTTTTCCTTCGTGGATCACTTGACACGTGGCATCGTCATATGCCACTTTCAATGTAGATACATATATTTATACAAGTTACACTAATTTATGTTTCCATAATCTGGAAGCAAAGCAGCCCATGGTACCAGCAGTTCCAAAAAAGGCCTTATTCTTACAAATGCAGATCCTCGGGGACAACGTCAGCGAGAAACTAACACAACGCCTTAGAAATGCGGTAAAAAGAGCATTCCCTGCTGCCGAATTACACTGTGTCTTCAAAACTACTCCTCTTTTGCGTTCGGGAGTAAAAGATAAACTGCCTAATTTCGCCTCTTCCATGTGTATCTACCAGTTTAACTGCTCCTGTGATGAGCCAGTTACATAGGCCGTACAATTAGGCGTGTTTCTCGTCGGATTTCCGAACATCATCATACTGCGTGGTTAAGTAAAGGACAAAATCTATTCGTAGCGCTATTCTATCTCATCTTGTGGATACAGAACACAAGATTGATGTTAACCAGGCTCTCAGAGTCATTTACCGCATACCAGAAAATCTCAATTTCACCTTAAGAGTTCGATTACTAAATATTGCTGAGGATGGCTGTTGGGATCCATACTAAGAAGCCTAATTTGTGCGTCCAAAAGAAGTTAGTTCAGACATTATCCTTACCCGCTTGGCCATCTAGGTTTGAATGATCCTCAATTTTTGTGGAATTTTCCTAATTTTAGTTGATATTCTATTCGCTACTATATCTTTATTATTATTATTATTTAAGTATTTTTAGTGAACTGTAATTGCATTGATCTTACTTTACAAATCGATAATATTTAAAAAACACTAATATTGTTATTGACTACTAATCTAGAATATTCTATGTATATAAACATATATATATAATTGTAGAGCCAGAAGAGGAAATTATCGAAAAGGATATTCTTTGCTCAATTATTTTGTGTTTTATTGATGTCTGAATGAATATTTTTGCTATATTGTAATCTGGAATTGTTAAAATAATCATCTAAACATCAGTGATATTAACATCAACATATGTGTCATCATCAACGAAATCAACACAACTGTCATTCATGTTTATTCTTGGTTTTGCAGTAAAAAACTCAATCATAATTCATGTATATATAATGAGTGAGTGAAATAAACGTGTTAATGCATAGAATTTTACTGGAGTAAAAAAAAGACAAACAACTAAAACTATCATCTTTATACAGTATTGATTTCCAATTAAATATTTTGTATTAATTATTCTCCAATGTCAATAACTTATTTGCATAACCCAATGAATAATAGTGTGCTGTACTGTGTTATATTAACGATAAATAAAACGATAATAGTTTGGAGTTAAAGTCAACTAGAAATCCCTAGTCAAATTAGATTATATGAAATCGCTATCTCTGGAGGGAATCGAACCCTCGACATTTGCGTCTTCCACGTGTTTCGAGTGGAAAATAGGGCTTCAGAAGAACATCTCCATCTAACTTCATTCTCTTCTGTTATTTTAAGTTGGCTTCACGATTACTGACAAGCTTTCGTTTCATTTTCACACGATATCCTTCATTTCACGCTCGGGCGACTAATCTATCACTTCGCATTCGGGTTGGACTAGATGTTCTAGCATTTGTTGTCATTTAATGGTCTTCGCAGAATATGTCTAGTCCACCTTCATTTATTTCTGTATGTTTGTTGGGAAATAGATTCATTGATTGTCAGAGTTCTTTCTAGACGACCGGCAGTTTGTTCTTCATTATCGAGCTTAGGAGTTAGCTACTGATGAAAGTCTGCAGATAGCTGAGAATGGTTTCTGTGGTCAATAAGCCAAATCTCTGAATCATATAGAAGCACTGACTGACTTGGAAATTTGGATCTTGTTCCTTGTACTGAGTGATGTGTAGATTTTCACACTGATTTCAGAGTAAAGAACTCATTTCTTGTTTTCCTGAACCAATCCTGGTTAGTTTTACCATCTTGATCTGTAGTGCCTGTAGTCGAAAAGATACTGCCTGTGTACGTGAAGACTTTAGGCTTTTCCTGCTAATGGTGAGATGTCACGATCACCACAGTCTCAGTTGTCTCTTCCAGTAATTAGTTGATTTTCCCCTGTAGAACTTTAAGTTTGCAACAAACACTAAGTTCATACTTTCTAGGCTACTTTTGTTAGTATTGGTATATGTACTTATCATTTATTCTAACAGCCTGTTCACTAATTTCTTGTATATGTATGCCAAGTTAATCAGAACAACAGTCAGTCAACAACTTGTGTCCTCAATTTCACCATCTCTCGCTCTCACCCATCAACAATCTGATAAGGACACCTTTGTGTTTTCATGTTTGTTCATGATTTAGTAAAAAAGCACACTGATTATTCAGTGTATCTGAGTTGTGTTCACTTGTGTCTTTTGTGTGTATCACAACATAAACTGGTTCAATTCTCACTTGATCTAGTATAAGGACAATGAGAGAATAATTCTGTGTGACACGGTTAATTCTACTCACAGTGAAAATGGTTACTTGTGGTAGTATCTGTATTTCTCTTTACACGAATTATTTCATATAAGCATGGATGTCGTTCCTGTATGAGTTCTGTGAGCCTAGTCTAGTTTACTAACCATTTCTGAGCTGGGAAGACAGTGGAAGATAGGGAGTTGGATTGGTGACTCTACCTCGGAAGACGGATCCAGTGGTGGTATGCAAATTTCAAAGCACGGAAAAGACAAAGAAGATGAATTTATTCTCTTGTGGCGTCGAGATGATGAAGTGGTGTTAACTGTTGAAAGCCTCCATGAAGCCAGTCAACTGAAGTTTCTGTTGTTTCAAACAGTTATGCTCCGAACATGATACTATCAATATCCCATTATATAAAGGCATTTATATCGCTTTTAATAATGTCAGCTATAGTGAATTTCAATGATACAAAGCATCTCAAAGTTATCTAGAACCACGTGAAGCACAAAAGCACTGGACAGTTGTTCCGTCTTTGTTCGGGATTCACCCATAAGCCTACTCGGTATCGAGTCTAGGATTTTCAGATTATAAGGCCAGGCAGTCGACCATTCTGTCTCTGGGACTGAGTCTAATGGCTCATAAATGCTAACCACTGTAATATCTAGGAAGTTACCCACCCCAACCCACCCCGAACCAATATCATCGGCCAGTATCTGTCCTCGCAACTTTTCACTAAAACTCGTGAGCACTGAAGTCAATTAGTCAGTCACTTGCTCACTGGCGATTCGAGGGTTTTTGCTTCGATTCTTGGTGAGGTCAAGTGTATGTACTATTGAAGAGTCCCAAACTAGTATGAAACAGCTGTCCGATACTCATCCGGTCTTCAGAGGTTTTGTAAATGACCTCAGTTAGTGGTGTAGCTTGGAACCAGTGTAATCTTTCCAGTTCTGTTATGATGTCACTGCTTTTATATCTTGCAATACATTGAGTTGAATAGGGACACTGAGCTGCACACAGGCGTGGTGATCATGAACATAGCTAGGTTAATGCCAACAACACATATTAAAAGCTATCTGTTTCCCTGCGTGGTGTAATTAAGCCAGAACATGCAACATCCGTCTCTTTAGAAAAGGAAACAATTATATATATATATATATGTACGCCGCCAATGGAGTAGGTGTGAGAGATGTCCATCAAAGGATGTATACCCATCTGTGGTTTATTTCCAGACTGACTTTGTGTAACCGAGAATTGCAATTAAAAGTGTTCTCTGAGCTGGTTGGTTTAGTTGCGAAGCTTTAGATAACAAAATCCCATTTTTAGATGTCTTAATCAGGAGAACCAACACAGGAGATATAGAGACACAAGTTTATAGAAAGTCAACGCACACAGATCAAAAACTCAACTATACTAGCAATAATCCAGTTACTCACAAACGAAACTGTGTGCAGACATTGTTTAAAAGAGTTCAGACACATTGTAGCACTCCAGAGTTGAAAAGAATGGAAGAAAAGTACCTAAAAACGGTCTTCAAAAAGAATGATTATCCACAAAATTTCATCAAAAATTGTTTAAAGTCGAATCAAAACACCAACAAGAAACCATCATCAAAGACCACAAGAAAATTCATTCTACCATACATGAGGAATATCTCTGAAATAACAGCCAGAATACTGAAACCGTTAGATATAGATATAGCACACAAACCAGTAAAATCGCTTAATTCGATATTGTGCATACCAAAAGATCCAACAGAAAAAGGGGATAAAATTAATACCATTTACAAAATAAATTGTATGAACTGTAACAAACATTACATCGGCCAAAGTGGGCGTCTCCTTCGAACCAGAATCCAAGAAGATAAATCAGCCATGAAAAGACATGATATGTATTCTTTAGTATCAATGCATACAGACAATTATGGCCATCAATTTGATTGGGATCATGTCAAAATCTTAAACAGAGGAAACACGAAAAGTGCCAGAGAATTCCTAGAAGCCTGGTACTCAAGCGAAAATGCAATTCACAAACACGTTAATATAGATGAAATATACCAATTAATAAAAAGTAAATCAGGTGACCGAAAAGTTTAAAATCCAAGTCAATAGAAAGTGGTCAATACATATGTGAAGATAGTAACCAGGAGACGCAATTACATCACGCATGAAGAAATTTAAATCATTTCACTTTGTGCTAAATATGGCGCTGAAGATGTTGTCCAGAAGGACGACGAAAGCTTCGCAACTAAACCAACCAGCTCAGAGAACACTATTAATTGCAAATCATCCACCTGAGCTACAAATCTTCTCTATTATTTCATAACCGAGAATTGTTTAGAACTACCTAATCACGATTTTTATACTTATTTGGATGGTTCAATCAACTTTGTAATTATTATCGATTTTTCTTCTGGATTGTATATCATTGCTCTGACAATCGTATTTCATTATATGTTATCTTACTATTCGATCTTGTTTGTGTTAATGAAGGTCATTCTGACCTTTGAATCTCTGCGGGAATTGTTTGGTGTATGATTCTTGTGGACAAACTTTTGATATCATCTTGTTGGGAATATTCTACGTGATTCTAAGTGCTTGTTTTTAGATATAGACTGAACTGTATAGCCACTTAATGGCATTGCTGAGTTAATTTTGCGTTCGGGAGTAAAAGATAAACTGCCTAATTTCGCTTCTTCCATGTGTTTCTACCAATTTAACTGCTCCTGTGGAGCCAGCTACATAGACCGAACTATTAGGCCTGTTTCTCGTCGGATTCCCGAACATCATTCGTAGTACTATTCTATCTCGTCTTGTGGATACAGAACACAAGATTGATGTTAACCAGGCTCTCAGAGTCATTTACCACATACCAACAAATCTCAATTTTGCCTTAAGAGTTCGATTACTAAATATTGCTGAAGCTGGCTGTTGGGATCCATACTAAGAAGCCTAATTTGTGCATCCAAAAGAAGTTAGTTCAGACATTATCCTTATCCTCTTGGCCATCTAGGTTCGAATGATCCTGAGTTTTTGTGGAATTTTCCTAATTTCAGTTGATATTCTATTCGCAGCTACATCTTTAATGAACTGTAATTCCATTGATGTTACTTTACAAATCGATATTATTTAAAAAACACTAATATTGTTATTGACTACTAATCTATAATATTCTATGTATATAAATATATATATAATTGTAGAGCCAGAAGAGTAAATTATCGAAAAGGATATTCTTCGCTCAATTATTTCGTGTTTTATAGATGTCTGAATGAATATTTTCGTTATTATTCTTGTTGAATAGAACCAGGGACTTATTGATGAATAATCGTCTTTTCGCTGTTTTTGGAGTGTTTTCTGACTGTTCATCTCTCAAGGAAGTCTTGGACATCTATACAGTAGAACGCAGCCATCAATTCCCTGCATTTAGACGACAACGAGTCAGTTTTTCAGTCGCTACACCTTGATCACCATGTCATCCATAATAGGATACTCCATTATTCGTCTGTCTACACATCAATATCAACAACTGGAAAATAAAGTTTTCTGTTGAAAGTCATTTTAAAAAAATGTTTTCTTAAGGTGTGATTTCTGTTTAGTTAGAAAATAAACTTCCTTCATTTGTGTGTGTGAGCGTGTGAAATGTACTGAGTAAGCAAATCCTCCACATAAATGACACTTGATATATTGATGTATAAATATTTAACTAGTTTCTTAATTAAGAAGTTGTATTCTATAATAAGATGTGAATCGATTGATTACTGTGAGTGAATAAGCACAGAACTAGGATGAATCTGTCGATCGTTTAATGCTTAAATACTCAGACAGCCTATACTTCAGAATTTAACAATTACTGATTGCCTAATTTAGACAGAGGATCAATGATTTAGTGGTAGAGTGTTCACCAACCATGTATGTGGCCTGGTGTTCGACTCCTGACTGATACACTTTTAGTATACTAACCGATAGTAAAACTGGAAAAGAAACTTGAGAGGCAAAACAACACTACTGCTCCTGAAACTTCAAAGCATGAAGCTCTATGCTGTGTTGCAAACTTGAAGGAATGAAAAGAAACTTCAGGTGAAAGGATTTATTAAAGTGATTCTAAGTTTCCCATTGATTTGTCATGCTAGACTGAACTGCTCTGTCTCTGATTGGATACTAGTAACTAGTGTGATGTCCTCTGTTTGGTGCAGACTGAATTCTATCAGTCAGGTTCGCAATATGGCCACCATTCTAGTTAGCTCGCCATCATGGTGCACATTGATTTGATGATATTAGGTGGTTGGAGTCAGTCGGCCAAAGGAAGCCTTGCTTGACCTAGGTTTCGTGCTAGTTGGCACTCACCAGTCAGCAAGGCGTATCTGCAATCTTGGAGGAACGCATGTCCCTCCTGGGATTCGAACCTGTGTCTGCACCAAGGATAGGATTAGATATATCACACTAGTTAGTTACTAGTGTCCGATCAAAGTATCCACGACAGTCCTACAGGAGGTCAATTGCGAGTTCGAACAGCTCAATGGTAACATCTCTGACTGCAGCACTGGGTGACGCGGGTTTGAATCTCAGAAGGGACATGAGTTCCTTCAAGGTTACAGATACGCCTTCCTGACTGGTGAGCTCCAACTAGCGTGAAATGTAGGTCAGGCTCGGCTTCCTGTCGAGTGCGTCCAACCATTTAATATGACTGCTTTCTTTCCATTATCATATCAACTCTTAATGTAGACTGTTCGATGATACTATGAGATTAGCTTAATTTTGTTGTTTGTCTGACGTATTTTGGAGTGATTTCAAGTTAGTTACTAAGTGACTTCACCTAAAGAGTCACTGATTACCAGGGAGTATTAGACAGCCATTTTGTTCTATTTTGGGATTCTTCAGAACTACACACAAGTAACCCCGTCAGCTGTGGAATCCAGAACCATCAGATTACAAGAATAGCTCGTTGACCATTCACCCACTGGGATGGAATTCTAATTGCCAGCTTATGATTTCTGACTTCTGCTGATTCCTTATATATAGCGAGACCACCACCCAGTGACTTCGGTGAGCGTCTATACTCACACTCAACTTAGTGGACTCTGGTGGTCGAGAAATCCCACTAGAACTTCAGGCACCTTAATCCTGTAGTCGGTCATGAGTGAAAATCAGATGCTCACCAGCGACTGGCCATATTCAGGTAGATAGTTATCTTGGGTTTTAGTGGGAAGTCGTGACCAGTAGGATACAGCAGGTCTGGTGGGAGGACGAATACTCGCCACGTATGACATTGCCTACGGTTGCACTATGTCGGGAATTGGCAGAAGTTCGAATTCATGGGCTGGCCATTGGATGGGGTCCCAGTGGCCTTATGGTCTACGAACTTGCCTTGTAACTAGAAGGTCCTGGGTTCGAACCCCACAGTGTGGTTGCGTACCGATGAAGAGACCCAAAGAGCAAGAACGAAACAGTTGTCCAGTACTCCCAGGTTGTTTTCCGATGTCAGCTCATGATGAAATCCAGTAACTAATTTCCAAGTGTTGGTCTGTAAGGATCTGATTGATTATAGCAAATGAAACTTCAACTATGCCCTGATATGATGAATATATATATAACTCTCTAAATCACTGTTTTTTCTCCTCTCTACCGCTTTATTAACTGCAAACAAAAACCGACTACAAGGTGTAATGTTTATGCATAACGCCTCTACTTACATTGGATAATTAGACGTCAAATGATCAGTGTTTTCATATCTCCAAGTAAGTGTATGTCATTCTATTTATATTCCATTCCATTCTGTTTCAAGCAGAACATGGGACTTCAAGCTTGGGCTTCAAAGTGTTATTTACCATAGAGTTTAGTTTTTACTGGGTAGATTTGGTGGCTTCACATCCAAAGTTTTCCTTTTTACGGGGCCCTACTACTACCTAGTCAAGGTTTCCGAGTACCATGACGGAAGACTGAACCACAGACAACATGTGTGCCTGCTGAGTGTTCTACAGCTGAACCACTGATACGCATCAGTATATATCAGGATAGAGAATTTTCGCTTAAAGTAAATGATTACCAAGTATGTTACAATGAGATAAAAATTCTTCAAGCCTTGTAGGTTGTAGACATTTGATTCGCTCCTCGAATTAACATCAGTTATAGAATCCTTAAGAACCAGGGAGTACTTAGATAGTTGTCTCGTTTTAATTTGCGACACTCTAGCAGTAGGCATTCAGGACCTTCAGGTTACAGAGCGGGCCTGTTGACCAGACCTCTACTGACCTCGAATCCACTGACGTGCTGACTTGCTGAAGAATCCTAAACTAGGACGTAACAGCTATCCACTGCGTCCTAGTTTTCAATGCTTCTCCAAATAACCTGATAGAAATTCGACTTAACAATAGTCTACTTGTTGAACAGTAAGTAGTCAGAGTGAATATTAATATTTGACATGCAACAGACAGATATTATTATTCCTTTGGGTTCCGAGCAGAACATAGGGCTTCAATAGCCCATCTCCATTTCATCCTTTTTTCTACAGTCCTCTCCAGCTGGCTCCACAACTTCCTATAAGCTGTCAACTCCTCTCCACACAATTCCCACTCGGTCACCCTCGGATGGCCAACTCGTTGTACGCCGCTCGGGGGTCAACTTGGAGCACAATGCCACCTAACTGTCTTCTCAGTGTGTGCCCGATCTATCTCCACTTCCTTCTGCATATTTGTTGGGCAACAGGTTCTTGGTTGGCTCGCTGGCTGGGTAATTCAGTTAACCTTCTTGGCCAGCCATCTGATTTTCAGTGTTGAGCGAAGGCATCTATTGATAAAAATCCGCACCAGAGTGCTTGAAATACTTTTGGTGACGCTCAGTGTCCCTGAACCATATAGAAGCGATTAATGTCTTGACATTCGTGTTAAAAATCTCGATCATGGTCCACATGCCGATTGCTGCAGATTCCCACACTGATTTCAGAGTAATAAAGGCATGCCTTGCTTTTCATATCCTACCTCTGACATCCTAATCCACGCCACCGCCTGCAACTGGAACGATGCTGCCTGTCCAGGTAAGTGGGAGATATGATTTCCTTCAAATTTCCCCCATTTGTGTTGATTGATGCTTGTTGACGTTGGTTGGGTTGGATACGATTATCACCTCTGAATCTTCTGCGTTCACTTGAATTCCTGTCTTCGCTACCTACCTGCCTCTTCTGAAAACTTGTTGGTTTTCATCTTTAGTCCTTTGTGTGTGTGACATTAGACATAAATCATCCTCGAAGTACAGATCTTCTAGTCTTTCTGTCAGCCCAACGTAATCCTGTCTTCTCGCTCCCTAGTCCACTACATTCAGGAATATCATTGGTGATATTAGACAGCCTTGTTTTACTTCTGTCTTAACTTCAAAGGCTTCACCTCGTTTACTGACCAGTCCTAAGCCCGGAAAAAAGAGAAGGTTGTGGCGTCGAGCTAGCGACCCTCTCTCGGGAAATAAACCTAATGGCTACAGAAACTTCACAGTACAAAGAATCGTACAAAAATGGGGAGTAGGCTTTACATGACACATTGGCACAGCGGTAGAATGTTCGCCAACCAAGTATGTGGTTCGGGTTCGATCCCCGGCCGACGCACTTCTTTACCTCGCTAGGCCAGTAATAAGACTGGTAAAGAGGGAAGGTTAGGCATGAGGCCAGCAACCCTGTTCCATAAAAATAAACACTACTGCTACCGAAACTTCAAGCCTCTAGCTTGAAGCCCTATGTTCCACTGGGAACGTAAAGAAAGTATCAGTAATCTACTTTAGGATGACCTTCTTACCATCTTAAAAGATTTACCAGGTAATATATTTACGATAGTTAGTTCAACAATTAAACTGTGACTGCAGTTATGTTTAATAAGACTTATAATAATTATTATTATTCCCTTGAGTTCCGACTGGAATATATAGTCTCAACAGCACATCTCCACTTTGTCCTATTCTCTCCTGTCCTCACCAGCTGACCCCAAAATCGCCCATAGTTTCTAACCTCCTCCTATCACGATTACCTGTATGTTACCCACAGACTCCAAACTAGTCGTTTCCCAATCAGGTTTCACTCGAGAACCTAGCGCGTGATGTTATTCGACGGCCTCCTCAGTGTGTGTCCGATTCATCTCCACTTTCTTCGTCATATTTGTTGGGCAATCAGTGTTTGATTGGTTCGTACCCAGAGTTTCTTGTTGATAATTCTTTCTCACCATCTCAAATTCTACAGAGAAGGAAGCTGTTGGTAAAAGTCTTCAGTGGCCCACTGGAATTGCTTTTCGTGACACCCATGCAAAGTTTCTGACCCATATAGAAAAAATGACTGACTTAACATTGCTGCTGAAAACTCGAATCTTCTTCTTTTGTTATCCTGAGTGTAGGAAATTTCCAAAATGTCTTCAGAGTGATGAAGATCTGTCCGGCCTTTCCGATTCTGCTTTTCAAATCCTCATCGTTTCCGCCTGTAGTTGAAACGATGCTTCGGAGATAAATGAAGGAAGTGACCTCTTTCAAATTTCTCCCTTTGATAGTGATTGTGCTGCTGGTTGTTGTTGTTGTTGTTGGTTTGTTTGTTATCTTCATCACATTCGTCTTCTCTACATCCATTTGAAGTCCTGTCTCTGCTGTTTCTGCAGTCAATTTGTTGGTTTTCTTCTGTCGATCTTTGAGTTTGTGTGACATTAGACATAAATCGCCTGCAAAGTCGAGATATTGTAGAGTCTTCTCATCGGCCCAACGTTTACCCTTCTTCTCACTCACCAGCACAGTCTTCCACATAATCCAATCCACCACAGTTAGGAATATCATCGATGATGACTAATAAGAATTACGTAATTTAGAAGGCGTTAATCGGTTAGAAACTAAACTATGTTGGCCGTACCCAGCGGTTGCTATCCAAACGAATCAGCGAACACTTACCTTCATGGTTTTATAAAGGAGAAAGAAGATCCCCCCACCACAGCTCTATCCTAGAACACTTGATCGAATCCGGACACCAAGCAAACCCACAAAACAACTTCTCAGTTATCTACACAATACGTGGGAGTCTTGCCAAAAGAGTACGAATTAAACTTCTTCAAACTGCAGAAGCAATGGCAATTCACATATTGAATCCTGAACTCTGCATACAAAAGAAGTTTGTTCAGTCACTAAATCTACAATGGTCCTGATCTATCTCAACACCAAATACGTAATTTTGTCTTACATCTTTCTTCTTTGTTTGTCTGTTTCTTAATTGCATTATTTTCTACCCCCACTCTCTATTAAATCTCTACCCTCATGACGACTGTTGCTAACTCCATTTTCGTTTATTTTTAAGTGAATTCTACTCAGCTTATCAACTTAACTCTCATTCATTTTCAAGTGAATTCTACTCAGACTATTAACTTGACTCTCATTCATTTTTCATTGAACCCTATCAATTAGATTACGTCACCCAACCTACTTTTGTAACTTTATTTTAGTTTCTAACCGATTAACGCCTTCTAAATTACGTAATTTGTTGTCAAAAATTAACAATTGCATTAACACATCATTGGAAATATTCCTTTTGTTGCCAAGAAAAATTACTATAAATTTGCGGTTTGTACAGCTTGAGAATGATATCGCCGAAAAGAGTAACTCTTTGCTGAACGCCTTTTCTTTTCTATGACTGAATGGGAATTTTCAAATTAATAAGAATTAGTCATCTTTAAATATTCCATCAATCAAACTTCTCATTAAAACAATAATGTTTCAGTCAAGGTTATTTGATTTGAATTTTTGTGTTTTTTTCCAACTAATTAAGCACATTTTTAAATAAATTAAAATCGATAATAAAAACTGTTTTATAACATTTTCTTCATTTCAGTTGTTACACACATATATATATTATAAACATGTATATTTTTCATTGAAATAAATTTTTATTATGCACACATAAAACAATTTATGAATTACGTGTTTATTGTTGCCTTGCTAACCAATGTAAATTCCTATCTGATGGTGAAAATTGCAGTTGGATTTTAATCACAGTAGTAGGTACACCTCAGTGGTGTATAGTGCATGCAGATTTAAGTGTAGGGAGAGATTGGAAATGAGTCTTTGCCTTACTGCCTGCTCAAATGATTGATTAACTGATGGACTAACTGACTGACTGACTGATGATTGATTGAGGAGTTAGTTCAAGTCCTCACATTTTGAAAGTGCATGTATCTTAATAAGACGACTACGTAATGATGTTGCCATGGATATACATGAGAGAGAGAAAGGCAAAATAATTAAATAAATATTAGTAAACATAGTCAGAATATGGAATTTGATGAATCATGAATACATCTGTACCACTGTGGATCACTTTTAACCGTGACCCAAAGGATCTGGACTTCGCCGATGATATATGTCTGATTTCCCACAAACTGGAAGATATGCAAGCGAAAAGCAACAAGTTGGCAGAAGAAGCATCCAAAGGAGATAGGACTTCAGGTGAACATAGAGAAAACAGAGGTGATGAAGATTCCTGGACAAGAACAACAACAACAGACAACGATCAGCATAAATGGGAGGAACCTGAAAGAAACAACCTCTTTTACCTACCGACCTGGGAAGCATCGTTTCAACTACAGACGGAACTGACGAGGATATCAAAGCAAGAATCGGAAAAGCAAAACAAGCTTTCACTACTCTCAAGTCTGTGTGGAGGTCAACAGCACTCAGCATCGAAAATAAGATCCGGATTTTCAACTCCAATGTGAAGTCAGTGCTACTATACGGATCAGAGACTTGGCCAGCGCGTCATAAAGAGCATCTCAAACAAACTACAGACCTCCATTAACAGTTGTCTTTGCTCAATACTCAAGATCAGATGGCCAGAAAAGATCAGCAACAGAGATCTCTGGGAGCGAACCAACCAGGAACCGATTGTGAAACAAATAGGCAGTAAGAAATGGAGATGGATTGGCCATACTCTGAGGAAACCATCAAGTGACATCACTAGACAAGCCCTTGAGTGGAACCCGAAAGGGAAGCGGCGAGTTGGTCGTCAGCAAGGGTGACTTGGAGGAGGTCATGTGAAGAGGAGATGAAAACGTGTGGGCAGACTTGGAGCCAGGTGAAGACTCTAGCAGAGAACCGAACGCAATGGAGACGTTTGGCTGAAGCCCTATGTTCCTCTAGGAATTAAAGGAAACAATAATAATAATAACATTCCAAGGAACCTAGCTATCTAAACTTAAGTTTTCTTACCAGTTCTAATATCAATAGTTGATGACTTTAGGTTTTGATTTGATCACCCTCAACCCGTTCCTGCTTCAGCTAACATGTCTCTTCAAAGAATGACGTAGTGCTCTGTGAGTAAACCCATGTCATACCCCCAAAAACTAACTATCGAAAGTGAATGGTTAGATGAAGAAGTTGACTGGAGTTCTAGTGACAAGCTGTGACCAGTGTGGTCCGCCATATTCAACGTGACGACAAATACTCATCAGTGACATTAGCTGGCAGTGACACTATATACCGCGAAATGATGACCGATTTTAGAATTCACTGACCATTAGATTCTGTCTCAGTGGCTGAATGGTCGACGGGATTGCCATATCGAGCGTGAGGTCATATACTGGTCGTGAATTGGTGGAAGTCGGTATTCGTGAGCCATTCATTAGGATCCCAGTGGCTCAGTGCCATACAAGATCCCCATGTAACCGGAAGGTTTCCTGTCCAATCCCGGTGAGTGCGTACTGATGAAGAGTTCCAAAGTAGGACGAAACAGCTGTTCAGTACTCACTGGTTTTCAGTGGTTCTCTAACTGATATAAATCCGTGGTCAAACATGAGACATTCAAACAATTCACATTTTACCTTTAAAAACTAAATATTATTCTTTGGTCATATTTAAGATTCAATTTTTGGGAAATTTCTCTTTTTCTCGATGTTATTGTTCTTGTTAAAATCCCGTCTTGTTATTTTTATTCACTGAACATCTGGTAGAAACAAAAAGGGTGCATTTTTGGAGACAGAGATAGAGAGAGAAGGGAGGGAGGGAAACAGTGTATGTAAAGCAAGAAAGGATGTACAACTGGAAATTGATTTTTATATTCAGTGATAAGATTACCTAAATAAATTTCAACAATTTATTGAACTTCTGTTATTCAATAATTAACGATATTTATAAGAGTTAATATATAGAGATTTGATGGGCTTCATGTCTGATAACAAAATGAAGTCACAGGATTATTCATCATGAGCTGACATTAGTTAGAGAACCATTGGGAAACCTGGGAGTACTGGACAGATGTTTCGTCCCAGTTTGGGACTCTTCATCAGTACGCACACACCGCCACGGTTCCAACCCAGGACCTTCTGGTTACAAGGCCAGCGAGTTCGTAGACCATTAAGCCACTGGGACCCGATCCAATGGCCAGTCCATGAATTCTAACTTCTGCCAATTCACGACATAGCGCGACCCCTAGCCAAAGTCTTCGGCGAGTATTTGTCCTCACACCCGACCTGCTGTACCCTACTGGTCACGACTTCTCACTAGAACCCCAGGTAACTACCTATCTGAATAGGACAAGTCGCTAGTGAGCATCTCATTGATATTCAAGTGTTGGTTTGTTGGGATTTGATTGGTTACAGGATTTTTCATCATGAGCTGACATTAGTTAGAGAACCATTGGAAAACCTGGGAGTACTGGACAGCTGTTTCGTCCTAGTTTGGGACTCTTCATCAGCAGCAGCAGTTGTATGGTTCCCTACAGTCAAGTTACGATGTGGCGGTGAATGAAGCAGAAACTATCGCCTAATTCCACCAATAACAACAACAGCAACAAACAACAATCAGCATAAATGAGAGGAATCTGAAAGAAGCAACCTCCTTCACCTACCGACTTGGGTAGCATCCTTTCAGTTACAGGTGGAACTGATGAGGATAACAAAGCGAGGATAGGGAAAACAAGGCAAGGTTTCATTACTCTCAAGTCAGTGTGGGGATCAACAGCACTCCTCAGCATGAAAAATAAGATCTGGATTTTCAACTTCAATGTGAAGTCAGTGCTACTTACCATACGGATCAAAGACTTGGCGCTGCGTCATGAAGGGCACTTCGAACAAACTACACACCTTCATCAACAGCTGTCTTCGCTCTATAGTACTCAAGATCATATGGCCGGCCAGAAAAGATCAGCAATAGTGAGGGATCTCTGGGAGCGAACCAACCCAGCAGGAACCAATTGTGCAACAAATATGTAGGAAGAAATAGAAGTGGATTGGCTATACTCTGAGAAAACCATCAAGTGACATCACACGCCAGGCCATCGCTCGAGTGGAACCCAAACGGGAAGCGGCGAGTTGGTCGTCAGTGCGAGGGTGATATGGAGGAGGTCATGAGAAGAAGAGATGAAAGCATGTGGACAGACGTGAAGCCAGATGAAAACGTTGGCAGAGAACCGAACGCAATGGAGACGTGTGGCTGAAGCCCTATGTTCTTCTAGGAAACTAAGGAGACAATAATAATGATAATCCCACTACTATATGCATCTACTGTCTCAAACGCTCTAGTGTAACTCACTACAATGGAAGCTGTAATCATGTTCTCCGGAAATGTGTGGCTGAACACTACCAAGTTTGATTGGTCGATGACGTGCAAGCATAAGATGATGAAATCTCCCACCTTCTAGAGCTAATCAGGTAATTCAGCCCCATAGAATTCATCCTTTAAAGCTATCTACAGGATCGAATTCAGTTACTCTAAAAACTTACGTTTTCTCCATTTCTGTTTAGCTATAACTCTAGCTATATATGGACTTAAAGGTTTTGTGAAACCGCTTTCTTTACCTTGATCATAGTAATGTTCTTTTCATTTTATTCTATATTACCACTTGTATTCATTCCAGTTCCAGGTGATAATTCATCATGGTCACCTTTGGAAAGCAGAAAATCATTCAGTTCACTGATGAACTAGCATGGTGGTACACACTACTGATATTAATATGAGTAGTTGAGAATCGATCACAATCTAAAATCTATCATTTCAGAATAAAGCGACAATATCATCGACGTTTGATCATGAATTGATTTCGGTTAGGTAACCACTGAAAACCAAGGAGTACAGGACAAATGTTTCGTCCTGGTTTGTGACTCTTCATCAACATGCATCCACGACCCTATCGGGGATCGAAGTCAGGACCTTCAGGTTAACAGGACAAGCTGATTGACCATGTATCCACTTAGGTAGGAATCTAATAGCCTATTAACCCTAATATATGTCAATTAACGAGTTTAGTGGGATCATCAGTCAATGTCATTGGGCTATCCAGTACTCCGGTGCGGGCTGTCTTGCTCTACGCCTGTGAAACCTGGCCTCTCCGAGCTGAGGATGTGCGAAGACTCTGCGTGTTCGATCATCGCTGTCTCCGCAGGATCGCTTGCGTTCGATGGCATCATCGCGTGAGTAATTCTGAGGTTCGGCGGCGTGTGTTTGAACACAGTGGAGGTCACCATTCATTGAGTGTCGTCATCTGGAAACACCGGCTCCGGTGGCTTGGACATGTGCTGCGAATGTCATCCCAGAGGCTTCCGTACAGGTCTCTGTTCGCTAGCCCTGGGACGGGATGGAAAAGGCGGAGGGGTGATCAATCCATGACGTGGCGTCGTGGGATGAAGGATATTTGTGCTAGATTAGCATTGGTTGGTGTGTCACGACTCCCTGGTTGGGGTCTGAGAGATAGCTCGAATCGATGGCTCGAAACGTTATTGGATATGGCCAAGAATCATAATCAATGAAGAACGTGTCGCAATTTCCTTCTTTCTTCCCTTCCTGATGATAGTTAACGAATATTGTTTGAACTTGTTAAACATGACTGTTTTCCTTCCAGATGAAGTTCTTTATCCGTTTTCTACTTATATTTTTACTTTCAATCTATGTTGTTTTATTATTATTGTGTGGCGCATCTTTCTTGGTACCATATTGTACCAAGTTTTTCTGCGTTTAAATAAATAAATAAATCCAGTACTCCTCGATTTTCAGTGATCGCATAACTGACTTCAGACTGTTATTAAACATAAAACAGATCAAATCGCAACAAACTAACTCTTGAAAATATCTTTAATTATTGATTAACAGATGTTCAAGATATTTGTGAAATGGATTTAGGCAACTTTATCGCTATACATAAAAATCCATTTTCAATTTTGCATCCTTTCTTCATTTACATGCACACTGTCTCTCCCTTTCTTTCTGTCTCTCCAAAAATGCACCATTTTATTTCTACCAGATGTTCAATGAATAAAAATAACAAGACGGGATTTTAACAACAACCACAACAAGAAAAAGAGAAATTTCCTAAAAATGGAATCTTAAATATGACCAAAGAATAATATTTCTTTTCCTTTGGAAAAGCGATATGTATTTTTAATATCTGTTAGATGGTAGGAGGCAATCGTTAGAATGCTTTGCTTGACCTAGGCTATGTGCTTGTTGACACCGTGGTAGTTAGCTGTGATGATCGCATCGCGAAATGGTCTGTGCTAGAATTCAGTCTACATTACCATTAAGGATTGGACGCATGAAACTGATTACTACCTAGTATCCAATCGAGGTATTCACTACATTCCTACAAGAGATCAACCCAACCCCGAGTAATTCAGTAGTTACGTGTCTAACTGCAGCATTGAGTGACACGAGTTCGAACTTCCGAAGAGACATGAGTTCTTTGAAGATTGTAGATATGTTTTGCTAACCAGTGTCAAAAAGCACAAAACCTAGGTTCAAGATTTCCTGTCGATTGCCTTCAACCATAAAACATCACTTCAGACTGCAACATGAAGATGAGCCAACTCAGTTGGTGTGAAGGCATTACAGACGTGACTATGATAGATGTCAGTCTGCTCTAGCACCAAGGGCTAAACGTATGACATTCGTTATTACCTTGTACCCCCCGCCACAGACGCACTTCTTTACTTCGCTTAGCCAGTAGTGAGACTGGTAAAGAGGAAAGGTTGGGCATGAGGCTAGCAACCCCATCCCGTAAAAATGAATACCACTGCTACCGAAACTTCAAGCCTGTAGCTTAAAGCCATTTGTTCCACTGGGAACGTGAAGGAATCAAAAAAAAGAAAAACAACCATTTAAGGACTGACTGTAAGCGACATGTCGCTGAGTCATTCATAAGACATAGAGTGAAGTAGTATTTAGACATATATATTATTATGTATTTGAATAGCTTAGCAACATTTCCGTCAGTTTCAGTCCAACTGAAGATATATGACATACAGCTAGGCTATTTAGATACATTAGAACAAATTTGTCCCAAAACTAGTTCACTCATAATTCTATGTCTTTTGAAGGATTCAGTAACATGTCGGCCAAAATAATATACATCTCAATACTGTATGAATATATATTGAAGAATGGGTACTAACCTCAAGGTTCAATGGTAGCAACCAATCAGATCGTTAACGCTTCACAATGGATTTATGTCTGGAAACTGGTTTGATCCTGTTAGATAACAGTATCTATGAGAAATAAGGACAAATTTTTGTTGTTACTTCGACGTATCAAACCAGTTATCAGACATAAGTTAATTATGAGAAGTTAACGATCTTATTGGTTAGCTCAAGGACATTTGACCGTGGTATTTATTCTGTATAGTCGCAAAAATGTCCTATAAACATTATTTTGCCAAACTTGTGGATCAAAACCTAAACTATATATGTATTCAGAAAGGTTTTATTGAACCCGTTTCTTTACCTTGATCAGAGTAATGTTATATTTTATCTCTTAAATTGTTTCCACTTCACTTCGTCTTCTTTGCCTTCTTTATTGTTATCATTGTCGCAATTTGTTAATATTCAATAATTAATTGATAATAAGAACTTGAATGTAGGGTGGAGGAATTACTAGAACATATATTAACGGCATTACATAACTTCATTTAAGTTTACTGTAACTCCAAATAAGTGTTTATACTTCACTTGATGTCATTACCTACAAGTGTGAGTGATAATTAGTGGTATCTTGTACTCTAACATATGATACTGCATGAGGTTTCAACTACTGTAACGGCAGAAGATAAGAGAATTGGTAACCGGCGTATTCGGTGGCAGGGCGGTAGAATGCTCGTCAACCACGCATGTGGTCCGGGGTTCGATTCCCTGCCGACTCACTCCTTTACCTCGCTAAACCAGTAATAAGACTGGTAAGGAGGGAAGGTTGGACATGAGGCTAGCAACCCCATCCTGTAAAAATAAACACTACTGCTATAGAAAGTTCAAGCCTCTAGCTTGTAGCCTTATGTTCCACTGGGAACCTGAAGGAATTTTAAAAAAACTGACGTTTTTACTAAGGAAGAACACATTATATTTATACATTTTTAACCACATTAGAAGTTGGCTAGGTCAGCGGACAATAAACTGTTCTGATTGGTTGGTGACTGCCCCAAGGTTAAACAAAGGGACAAGAATGTGTCCAATGAGATTATTTCCTGACCACAACATAAACTAAACCCAGATTTGAGGAATAAACAATTCTATCACTGTCACCATTGACTCAAAATGTTGATTTCACTTTTGGCGGCTTCCTATCAATCTGCATCTACATAGCACACACGATGCTATCACTTCAAAATGAGTAACGTCTTCAAGTGTGCTTCGTAAAGACAGCCTCCTAAATGAAATCAAGAGTTTTGATTATGTGAATTCAAGATAAGATAGCAGCTAAACTTCTGGAACTTCCATAAATTAGGATAAGAAAAGATAAAGGTGTGTATTTGCTTTCACTAATGCTTCTGGGATTGTGAAATCAAGTCATCAGCCAGGCATAAAATGCAAATCAACATGTGGATGATATAGGTGAACTCACGGTGTTGATGGTTCAGTAGCAGAGTTCTCGCCAGTCACAAACGTAGCCCGGAGTTCGGTTCCCAGCCGACTCGCTACTAAACCTCTATTAGTTACAAGATTTCATCATGAGCTGACATCAGTTAGAGAACTACTGGAAAACCTGAAGGTTCTGAACAACTGTTTCGTCAGCCTGGTTCGGGACTCTGCTTCAGCAGTACGCACCCACACTGTGGGGTTCGAACCTAGGACCTGCTGGTTACATGGTGAGCTCGTAGACCATTTAGCCACTAGGACCCGTTCCAATAGCCAGTCCATGAATTCCAACTTCTGCCAGTTCACGACATAGCGTGACCACTAGCCGATTTCATTTGTGCCGAGTATTTGTCCTCACACCCGACCTGCTGTACACTGATGGTCATGGCTTCCCACTAGAACCCCAGATAACTATCTACCTGAATAGGGCCAGTAGCTAGTGAGCATCTCATTGATATTCAGGTATTGCTTTTTGTAGGGATTTGATTGATTGGTTACAGGATTTCATCATGAGCTCTATTAATTAGTTAGTTAGTTAGTTAGTTAGTTAGTTAGTTAGTTAGTTAGTTAGTTAGTTAGTTAGTTAGTTAGTTAGTTAGTTAGTTAGTTAGTTAGTTAGTTAGTAAGTTAGTTAGTTAGTCAGTCAGTTAGTTAGTTAGTTAGTTAGCTAGTTAGTTAGTTAGTTAGTTAGTTAGTTAGTTAGTTAGTTAGTTAGTTAGTTAGTTAGTTAGTTAGTTAGTTAGTTAGTTAGTTAGTTAGTTAGTTAGTTAGTTAGTTAGTTAGTTAGTTAGTTAGTTAGTTAGTTAGTTAGTTAGTTAGTTAGTTAGTTAGTTAGTTAGTTAGTTAGTTAGTTAGTTAGTTAGTTAGTTAGTTAGTAAGTTAGTTAGTTAGTTAGTTAGTTAGTAAGTTAGTTAGTTAGTTAGTTAGTTAGTTAGTTAGTTAGTAAGTTAGTTAGTTAGTTAGTTAGTTAGTTAGTTAGTTAGCTAGTTAGTTAGTTAGTTAGTTAGTTAGTTAGTTAGTTAGTTAGTTAGTTAGTTAGTTAGTTAGTCGGTAGTAATCCCAGTAAAGAGGGAAGATTGTGTGTGAAGCAAAAGCCCGACCCTGTGAAAAAATAACAACACCCCCGCTACTGAAAATTTATGGCCTCATAACAAAATCGAGTTGTTCTCAATGACAGGGACCAGTATGTTCTCGATCGTTATTTGCTTGCACTCTGGGATCAGAGGTAATCGGTGATCAGTATTGATATCTAACCAACAAATCGGTGGTTTAATTATACTTAGATTATGAGTTTTTTTAGATATTTGAATCAATTTCAATGTAGATTTCACCATGAACCCACACTAGGTAGAGAGATAATTGAAAACCAGGGTTCCAGCTCAGGTTTCTTCGGCAGTGGACACCCACGACGTCATCAAGGATCAAATCCAGGACCTTCAGTTTATCAGATCAAGCTCATTGTCTAATTTGTGGTCACTCTATATATCGCAAACTGTCAGAAGTTAGAACTCATAGGTCACTGAATACCGGCCCAAGTGGTTGGATGGTCAACGAGGTTGGTCTGGTCATTTGAATTTCCTGGGTTCGATCCATGGGGGATCGTGATTTTGTGCTACTGAATAGTCTCACAAACTAGAACGAAACATCTATCCAATGCTCCGTGATTTCGAATTTTCTAACTGATTCTATATTTATATCATCACTGACGTAACAAGATCATAATTAGGATTGTATTTTGTGATCGAAATGTATCACAGTGGCTTGTTCTGACTCTTTTAATACACAATGGACATTTTTTAAAGGGTGCTCAATCTCCTGTTTCTAAGAATGCGTTATCTTAAAGCTCAGACATTTTTCCAATGAGTGAATGTTATAAAATCCAGATGTTTTAAAAGTGACTAAATGATATCATTTGGTTGACAGTAACTGACTTTAGGATCTACGACACGCGTTTCATCCTAATTGGACTCGTCAGCCCGATGTATCTTCATCCATGATGAGTGATGGTGTTCCCACTAAGATACCGAACAATCAGATTCATCCCTTTTCTAACAGTTATCGGTTGTTATTCCTTTGAAGTTATTATTTATTGAACCGAAATGATTGATCTTTGTTGGCATGTGGACTCCTCGACGATGACTTAGGGTTAACATGATTTCTCATTTACTTGATAGGTTAAGATTGAAGTATATGTAAAAACAGAACATCAAAACAATCTCCTAATTTTCAAATCATCATATCATCTAACACTCGAAGAATAGGCCAGTGAAGTTTGCAGGTTTTATTGATAATATGTGAATTAAATACTGCTAATGTAACGGCAGAAGACAAGAGTTTGATGATATTAGATAGTTGGAGGTAATCGGCAGGAAGCCTTGGACCTAGGTTTCTGCACCAAAGAAAGGACTAGACACTTCACACTAGTCGCTAGTGTCCAATCAGAAGACAAGAGTATTGGCTAACGGAATTGTAAATACATCTGTAGGCAAAATACATCTACCGTATTATTAAGATCACAACTGGCACATATCTCCGGTATTGTGTTACTTTGTCTTCCATATTGTACTTCTTTATCTTCATTTCATGTTTTTCATATTTTTTTCCGACGTGTCGTTCACTAAATCCATCCCTCTGTAATTCAATATTCTTGCGTAGGATATACATATTTACATCTATGTCCATATACTATCTAAAACCCTTGTCAGTGGCATACACCACACTTATGCCTCTAAAGTGTTTAACATTCTACTACTCTGTATGGGCTATTTCTGTAGTGTGCTGCAGACAGTTAAAGATTTACATGTTACCTAACATTAACTTCAACTGTACACCTCCATACATACTCCTAACTTACTAAAATAGAACAGATTGCATATAGTCATTAATCTTTTTGAACTTTTGTGCATTCGTTATCACCAAAGGGGAAATTACATGATTACTTTTGCTTCTCCTTTGACCACAACGATTTATAACGTATACGTGTGTCTGCATGCACGCATGTATATACAAGAATTTTATAGATCGTTTCACTTCCCTGCCTGTAAAACTGTTTAGGGTGTCTTTTTTCTTCGTTTATTTTGTACACTTATCCCAGTTTAACATCAGAGTTATTTTTAGTAAATATATAATCTTTAAACGAAGCAAAGATAATTATCAGCTGTTTGTTACACCGATTTGATCGATTACAGGTTTGATCGTAAAATGACATCAGTTACAGAACTACTGGAAACTGCGACTGTCCGTCAGTAGGCACACTTCGGGGATCGAATCCAGGTTAGTGTGTACTAATGAAGAGTCCCAAACTGGGATGAAACAGGTGTCTAGTGCTCCTTGGTTTTCCGATGGTTCTCTAACCGATATCATCTCGTGATCAAACATACCTGTGGACAAGGATAAATCTTGAAGTCTGTGTTGCGATACTCTTCGAAACGGGTCCTAGTGGATAAACAGTCTATGATCTCGCCTAATAACTAGAAGGTCCTGGGTTCGAACCGTGGCGGTGTGTGCGTACTGCTGGAGAGTCCCAAACTCGGGGGAGGAAACAGCTTTCCAGTACTCCCATGTGGTTTTCCAATGGTTCTCTAACCGATGTCAGATCATGATGAAATCTTGTAACCAATCAATCAAATCCCTACAAAGCAATACTTGAATATCAATGAGATGCTCACTAGCGACTGGTCCTACTCAGGTAGGTAGTTACCTGGGTTCTAGTGAGAAGTCGTGACCAGGCATGAGGACAAATAGTCTCCACGGATGACATTGGCTAGTGGTCGCGCTATGTCATGAATTGGCAGAAGTTGGAATTCATGGGATAGCCATTGGATAGGGTCCCAGTGGCTTAATGGTCTATGAGCTCGCCTTATACCCAGAAGGTCCTGGGTTCGAACCCCACAATGTGGGTGCGTACTGATGAAGAGTCCCAAACTAGGGGGAGGAAACATCTGTCCAGTACTCCCAGGTAGTTTTTCAATGGTTCTCTAACCAATGTCAGCTCATGATGAAATCCTGTAAGAAAACTTAGGTATTTTAGATATCTAGACACCACTGTTAAGTGAACTGGTTTTTCAACCTAAAACTTTGCAGAAAAGTGCAGTGGTTATCACACTTCATAAAATCACACATAAAAATAGCAGGAAGAAATGGTGAAGAAACTATGATAAACGGAAATATGCAGGGGAGGTAATAATGAGGATTTAGAGGATCTGAGCGATTATAAAAGAGTAAATCAATTTGAGATATTGAGAATGACTTCCACCCATGACACCAACAGGTTCTTGGTGTCTCGAAGACCCCAATCAGTCAGACAGTCTACACTTTCATAAGTGGCTCGAATCAAAAGTCTAAGGCTTCATGATTTGGTGCCATGTTTTGAGTTAACTACCTCCAACTGTTTTCCAACCTGACTCTACACCATCTGTAACGTAGTCGACAAAGAAGGCGATGGCATGGCATGGGTAACACATGTCCTGGACATCTAAATCGACGCACTTCAACGTCTCATATAGGCTGACTTCCTCCCCCCCCCTTACCTAACACTCTCTAGCCGACCTCAATATTGTCAACTATAATATAGCACCTAACACGACAAAATACTTAATTGCCTTAAAATGTTTTCCTGCCCTCATTTTGACCACTTAAAACGTGATTAATCCGTCTTTTCCTCGTTCTGCGTTATGTGAAAATAACAAAAGCGAAGATAATACGCTTATTTCACTACTTCGCTTTCACAAGTGAACTGTTTTAGCAAAACAAAGTCGTTGAATACAGAAAGAATTATTTATTATAAATATTTCACACACACATGTATGCATGACTAGAAATAAGTCCACAATTTAGGATAACAAATTAATTAATGTTCAACTGTATGTTGTTTTACCAGAGGCGCTTCCAAAACCAAACGATTTCCAATTAATTGTGCTGAAACCGATAGCGGATCAACTGTTTCTGGGATTTCATATGAATGAGTGAATTCTGCATATGATGTTTTACTTTTCTTGTTCGAATGACTATCGTCTGTTTTATGACATCGACCAGAGACAACAACCCGATTGGAATCGACATTTATGCATAGATCTTCTGGTTTATATATAGGATCTACTGGTACTTCAACGTGCAGAAGTTTTCTATTCCCTTCATCGTCTAAAATCAGTGGACCGGATACACCTGAAATATAAATTTCGAAGTATATTGTCAAGAGCAGGGTAGTTATTCGAAATGGATAAATATACAAAAAGAAGAAATTTTTTTACCGCCTACGGTTAGGGTCAATTCGGCAATAAATCGGAAACTTTCCCACAGTGATTTGATATTTAACTTACCTTTCACAACAAGTGGTTTCGACTGAACCTGGTCAGTCGACTTTGGATGAATACCAAGTTGACGATTATCAGTAAATGTAATCGACTCGTAATCTGGAGATTTCACTGGAGCCTCAAGCATCAAAACACCATCCTAGATTAAACAAAGTAAAAATCATTAACCTGTACTCTACAAAGGCTGAGTGAATTTCTATGCACAGATTATGTACAGTACATCCTTAGCTAACGCCATCATTGGTATATACGCAATGTGTAAAGTTTAAAATATACGCATCTAATGACTTACATCTGTTAGACGACATTGCAAGTGACTATTATCAATTGTACGAGGAAGTTCTATTACACGACAGAATTCACGAGAAGACTTAGAAGAACCAGATTCTGTCACCTTCTTGGCATGAACTTTCACACGATTCTCTGTAGAATTAACTTTGATATCATCAGGTTCAAAACCTTTTACGTCGAAATGCACTTTGAAATGAAGCTGTAATGTAGAAACAGAGTGAAAAATCAATAAGTTTGATTCCCATAACGGTAAAATCACAATAAATTCATATCACTAATCTTAAGATGTATGAAGTAATGACTTAGAATGAAGCAATGGGAAACAAAATTCACTTACCTTTCCATCTTCACCAAGCTCATAGGCATCCTTCATAAAGTCAGTCAAAGCACCAGTTACTGGGGCCTTGCTCATGCCTATACGATTACGCATTTCTTCAACTTCATGCTCCATCTGATTCATCAAGTCAAATGGATCTGGAAAATCTTCTCTCAGACGGAAAGTATCAAGAGGCTGAAATTAAAAACAGAAAATCACACTGAAATCTTATCTTTCTGAAAATTAGTGTCAGAATAACCTATACCATGAATATAGTTGACCAGCATGTCCTCTAAGGTTAGAGAATAGATTCTCAAACGAACACACTAGTAATCTTGAAACGCACAATCAGAGCAAGGTAATGAAACGATATATTTGTTGAATTTAAACGACTTTTGGAAAACAAAAAATCATGTGGGGTAGTACTAATACTAGCATTTTTATTTTTAAAAAGTGCCAAAACTAACTACAGAGACAACATTACGCATAATACGATAGTTTTCATCAAATATAATACAATTAACCATACACTTACCAGAAGCGCAAACATTCCACGCCTGAGTCTACGAATCTCATCATCCCAACTTTTCCATGATGAATCAACCCAATTATCTATCTTATCTGACCAGGTATCACGATATGGTGTAATTCCAAGTTTTTGACGTTTGCCACCTCTATGTCTATGCTGTAATCCCGTTAACATTTCACGTCTATGTTGTTCAAATGTCCTTGTATCTTTATTCACTGGAATATCAATAGATTTTTGCTGATTTTGATTTTTCGACATGATGAATCAAATATGTGAACAATAACTGACAATCCGAGAGTCACAGTGATAACAGAAACTGACAATTAATAACGAATGCGAAAGATATCTTCATATTTATACTTCGTGCATGAAACAATTAATGGACCTGTATATAGACCAATCAAATGAAAGAGATAGACACGTTTTCATTCGCCTACGCTTTGTCTGTACTGACATAATTAACCAATCAACTACAAGTTTTTCTAAGGTCATTCCGGAAATTTCTGGACTGAATAAAATAGTTCACGTGACTCCCTAGGATTCATATCATTGGTTATTAACGTAATGAATATACATATGAATCGATGTTGTTTTACCTTTATCCATCATTTTATTTATTTTGCCAACTTTCTTCTCATTTGGTTATTATTTTCAGCAATATATATATATGTATACAAACGTTCAGACAGAACATCTATTTGATATATGGCCATCACAATATACCTTAATTATTCTAAATATGTCCTACTTTATCAATCGATATGCCTAATCGCTTCAGCCTGGTGGTTTTAGCAGTATTCTACCAGACATTGTTTCGTTTCATAGTTTAGTGTTCTGCTTGAGAAAATCTGTTGTTCTACAACTCTGATATGAGAATAGTGAGAGGAAAGTAGTGAAAATAATAATAGTCTCCCTCAGACTTGACAGTTAGAAATTCATAAACAAAAGAGGTAACAACAAAAGAAATTTTCTTTTTGATGAATCATTTTCAAGGGAAATTAATGAATAATATTATACGATAGCTAATATAAGCAAAATGATAGTTATATTAGGAACAATATTATAGTGGTAAGAATGGGATGGGACTGAATTAATAGATGGAGTGGTGGGTAGTGAATTGCAATAATGATTTAAATGCACTGGCAGTAGAGAAGTTAGAAGTCATGAGACAGTGGCTCATAACTTGAAGGTCTTGGGTTCTATCCCAGTTAGGGCTATGAGTGTTTATCTCCGAAGAGTTTCGAACAACGACGAAATAGCTGTCCAGTACTGCTTGGAGCTATATTTTTTGGGAAACTGTTGCACTAAGTCTCTGTTAGAGCTCATAAAAGTACTACTACTAATGATAATAATAATTGTGTGGTAGAATCTAGTTTTTATTTGAAAGGAAGGTTAGGCCTGTTCTCACTAATTCCTTTAGATACAGACGTTATAGTGTATCTTGAAATAGGTGGCTGGTCTTTTAAACGAAATGTTTCGTTTCATTTGGTGTTCACTGCCCACCGAATGGTACTAGATGAAGCTATTTGTCGAGTTAATTACTCCTTTTCAAAGCCAAACTGTAATATGTTCACTAGCACATATGGATGGATTCCTGGGAGTACGGTCTACATAATTAGCTCTACAGAAGCAGTTTAACTTGAATATACACACACTGATATTGCCATTACTGGTAAATTACCTTTCATGCACTGTCAGAATAGGTCCGACTACTGAGCCTTAGACGTCTTTTCAACAGATTTACTCAACCTGTGACTGAATATATCCCCAGATATGTCACCTTTGAACTACACTCAAAAAAACCTGTTTCTTACTCACCGTGCTCCAAGTCATTCCATTCACTTTACTACTTCCTTAGGATGTCCATCCTAAAACAGAGTACTTTTCAGATGCGTTTTAGCCAATTTTGTTTTTCCGGTTGATTGATTGACTTAAACAAACAAATAATAACTGATACGTATTACACAAAAGTTGGCTGTCGCGGCCCAGGTGATCTAGTGGATTGCGCTTTTGAGTTTGAAACGATGACTGGTGGGTTGGAGTCTCTGTGGGAAAACTCATTCACTGGGGATTGCGGATATATCCAGCTGACGAGTCACAAACAGGAGGCAATGCTCATCCTGGATTTCCCTACTAATCACCGTCTAACAAATAACACCATACTATTCAGATCGTCTATTTCTTCTTAAGTTATAGAAACGCATTAACCATATTTTATGAAATAAAAACGGATAGCTGGATGAAGTAGATTTTGTTTAAATATTTTTGATTATAGCTTGATTCCACAAAGTAATTTTGGTACAAGTATGGAATTTTCAGCATGTGATATCGGTAGCCCAAATTTAGCAGGCCAACCATTGATATCAGGTGCGCGTCTGCAGGGGATCGAACCCCGGACCATGTGTATGGTTGGCGAGCGTCCTAACCGCTGCGCCACCAAGTCTCTTGTCATAAACAGTTAACTTACAGCCTACATAATGACAACAACATTTAAATTTATTTACTGACCGACTAACTTAGATGACTACTTTACAATTTCACCAAGAACATTTCTTCTAAAAAGGGACTAAGAAGAGAACTAATCCTCAAACAATTTCTTTTTATGGGTAAAATTCTTTGTTAAATATAAAATGGACGATTAGTGTACACTTTATCAGCAATTCTTTTTATCTCACCGGTGTAATCTCAATGTTTATTTATCGTTTCATAAATTGTACACACATACATTTGACCGTTTCTACAAGTGGAGCTTTGATGAACAGTGATACTTTTATTTAATATCAGTTCATATCTGTAGTGCTGTTGACAAAGGTAAATACATTTTTTACAGTATTTAACTAGTTCAAGGTACAAAGGTACCAGTCCCACGATTTCTAAATACTACTGTGGTGGTGTGATTCAGACAATGTCTGCCAACGGAATATTATTCTCACATATTCCCACAGTTCAATACTGTAATAGTAACAGAGTACAATATATGTATTTGAACATTCTATTTCATGTTGTTTAATGTTAACCAAAATCACACGCTCAGTAATTGGTTAAAGAATATAAAACTGTAGATATATAAACAGCAGTTTGATCAATGAAAAATATACCTTGGCTTCTGTGTCTTGCCTTCTATTGTTACATATGGTGTCACTGCCTGCCAACAGAAGAAAAGCCTTCGCCCTGCAGTTTTTGAAGAATGAGATATATGGATCTTCGGGCAGGACTTCGAGACTGCTGCGTCGTTGATTGGTGCTGAAGATCCGTCAGCGATGAGGCTGTTACTTGGATCGCTGCTGAGAGGTCGAGCAAAGGCAGCATATGATAATGTGAGGCGAAACACCGAGGAATACGAGCCAGGTTCATGCAAACTGCTCCCAAAGTGGAAAGGATCATACATGGTCACCGTGAGACGGGGTCACGTATATACGATCAGAAATCCAAGCAAAGAGAAGCGGGTGAACGTCAGCGAGCTCCGGAACTCGATACAGCAAGACAAGCTAACAAGGCCGCCAGCACCAAGAAGATCCAACCGACTTCAGTCGAAAGTTTTTGACGGGGAGACGAGTGTGGTGGTGTGATACAGACAATGTGTTCCAGCGGAATATTATTCTCACATATTCCCACAGTTCAATACAGCATTAGCAACAGAGTACAACAATATATATATTTGAACATTCTATTTCATGTCGTTTAATGTAAACCAAAATCACACGCTCAGTGATTGGTTAACGAATATAAACTGTAGATATATAAACAGTGGTTTGATCAATGAAAAATATACCTTGGCTTCTGTGTCTTGCCTTCTGTTGTTACACTACTACTATTAGTAATAATAATAATTATTATTATAATTATAATAAAAATAATAATGTTAATATCCTCCGTGTCTGTTTCCCACTTGATCCCCTTCAATGTCATTACCATCTTCGCACATCACTTCTTCATTGACTTATCCACTGATACACACAAATTATCATCGTTTATTGCAAAATGTTACTCGGCACACTACTTTTATACAATTATAAGTAGTATACACCACAGGTGCACGAATAAAAACATTATAATATATATATATATATATATATATATATAGTGTCCATCTGTATTTCTATTTATAATAGGTTATTTTGAGTGAAATTACGTTGAAGCAGTACTCCTCTGACTCGCTGGCAAGGTCATGCTGAAAATTCCATACCTGTAAAAAAATACGGTGTGGATAGTAATAAAAAAAGAGTCGATATTATGTTGACATGACTTGGCATTTTATGTTGATTAGAGAAAAATAACAAAGACTACATTTTCAAAGTTGATCATGAACAGATTTCAGTTACAGAAGAACTGGGGAACCATGGAGTGCTATACAGCTGTCTCATCCTAGTTCGAGACCTCTCAGCAGTACACATCCAAGACCTTCAGACTGCAAGGCAAGTTCGTTTGTCATTGAGCAACTGGTATGACATGCAATCCATAAACTCATTTATTATTATTATTATTCCCTTGGGCTCCGATTGGGACATAGGGAATCAAACACTCATTTCCGTTTCATTCTGTTCTCTGAATTCATCCTTTAGCTAGCTCCACGATCGCCCATGAGCTCTCTTCTCCTCTTCGCATGATCTTCTCCATGTGATGCTCGGAAACCCAACTCATCTTCTCCCATTCTTGTTCCATTTTGACAGCCTGTCTATAGCATGATGACACTCAACAGTCTCCCCTAACTTCTACGAAATCGTGGTATATACCGCCACTGCCAGTCATTTTTTTTTGATAAAATTTTCTGTTTTTAACTATTATAATACACATTCAGTATCATTACTATGTGCGGATACATAAATCTGGCAACATTATAGGATTGATACCACAACCAAGTGACCTTGAACCAATCAATCATAATTTTCTAGCTAAAAACTGGCATTTATAGTATATATATTTACAGGAGATAGATATAATAAAAATAAATTATACAGGGTATATATATCTCTACTATGCTGCAAGAATAGGTCTCAGTTTTTCATAGGAGTGGTTATAAGCACATCCAATCAATCTCCATATATAAGTTAATTTGTATGACTATATATCATATTCTTTTGCGAACCGTTTACCATTCTAATGCATCTTTTGACATGGCCACGAAATTCTTCAATAGAATTGATATGAGTACCAGTTCCAAGTCGTACAGATGAAATTCCATTGACCTTTCTAAGACAATATCCCGGCACTGCCGATACCATTGCATCATTAATACCATAGTATTCTCTATTTCCACAGCTGTATAACGTGCTTGTATATATGCAGTATTTTAGTAAGGGACAGTGTCAATGTCGAGGAGAAAGTATCTAAAAAATTGACATAGTGTACAACTTACCACCTCATACAGATTTCCTGCTATGGCACTTACTACATCTGAATGCATAAGAATCAATAGCTACTTCTGAAGAGTTATTTTCCCTCTACATATGCATGTTTTAGCCTCCTTCCTTATCATCATTCCGTTTTCCACAAAGAAATCAAAAACCAAATCACGGTGAAACTTGCAATGAAGCTCATGGATGGCATCTATTTGAAATGGTGAGTACTTTGATTGGTTGGTTGGTTTCAAGGTCATTTGGCCGTTTTATTTGGTCTTCACAACTGTCATAAACCTGTTGTGTCAGACTGACGAAACAGTGTAGAACTTTACACACAAGTGTTTCAGTTTTCAACTGCCTCTATAGAATGAAATGCAAATTAATGATCCCAATTCTGGACACAGGCTAAACACCCACCTAACTAACTGCAATTACATATAAATCAATAACACACCTGACTCCAGTCAATCAGGTACCCTATGCAAAAGGACATAGTATCAAGGGCATCGGCAACAATAATGTTGTTCATCATGTTAACGAATCATGTGTTTAATATTCAGTTTGTGAATGTCCATGATTCTCCAAAACGGCAAATAACTCTGTTGTCTCCAATACCTTTCAAACTGTGTCACACAGGAGTACATATGCTATATACCATAGATACTAAGAGCTTAAACGGATATCGTCATCAACGGATAGCATTTTCAATGTATATAATCTATGAGCTACAAATGAGAACGAAAAATCTGCTTATTACTCTTTATTTTTCAATGATTCTTCCCTCTAATTAGTGTCGATTAGTCAAGGCTTGTATGTGTATCAACAGTTTGTCCGGAAAATCGACCAGTAGGAGTTGTCTTACAGACAGCTAGACAGACAACCAATGGATTATCCTCTATAAATGCTCACGTTATTGGCCCACGTTTGCATCCTTTGTTTCTTTGTTTCCTACGTGTATTATTGGTTCTTTTTGTCTCACCTCGTTGAGTGTTTTCGATCAAGTAGAGGCTTGTCAATTCAGGTAATCGTGGTAGAGTGTTGATGGCTGATAAGCGATACACGTGATCATCGCGTCTGTTACTAGCTCGAGCATCCTTATCAGTTAGACTAAATGTTTGTGAAACGTATATCATTTTTGGTTTCTGTTCTTCATTTACATGTCTTTTTAACATCTTTTCAATAATTTAATAATTCCCATTGTAGCGTTAAGAACAGAATATTCAGCGAAGAGACTCTTTTCAACGGATTTATTCTGAAGCTGTACAATCGTGTATATATGGTTTTTAAGAAATTATATCCGGTGAGGGAATTAGATCAAAAGTGTGAACACATGAAATAATAGTATGAAATGCAATTAAAATATTTGTGATTGTAATCATAGTTAAATGTCAAGTAGCAAAACAATTAATGTCATATGTAGAATAATACATAAGGTGTATAGATGTTGGAAAGGGGTGCATAATTATAGGATTAGTAGGCGAATATAAAATGTTACATAACATGGTGTGAAATTTGATAAGATAGAATTCAATATTGTAAAAACAAAAAAAATAATGATTTTGGATTTAGAATGACAAGTGGGACAAGTGGAAACAATTCAGACTGAGCATAGTAATAATAATAATAATAATAATAATCGTAGTAATAATGGAAAGGTTAATAGATTAACTAAATAAAATAAATAAATAAGTGTCTATCCCTCTACGGCCAAGGCAGAAGTAGGGATTGTACATACTTCTTTTGTACACAAAGGTCTGTTTGGCTTAAATTCATGAATTGCCAAGGCCTCCTCTGTCTTTACAAGTCTATAACGAAGAAAACGCTGCCAGCAAGTTAGCATGGATTCCGTAGACGATCTCACAATCATGGTCAGTGTTGGTAGAATGACAGGAGTCGAACAGGTATTCTAGAATAGAGCTTCTCACACATTTCCTTCCTCCCTTGTAAAACCATGCTGGAATGTGTTTTCGTATCCGCGTGGAAAGCGTCCTCTGGCTACGGCCAGTATACCTTGCTCCACAAGATCAGGTGAATTGACAGATGCACATAGAGGCGGCGTGTAGAACACGTCATTGAAATACCAACGGATCTGAATGATTTTTGGGGAGAGAGGGTGGCAACCTGGACCTGTTCGGCAGATTTCTTCGACTTCAGGTCCCTGTCTATGAATCTGAGTGGTAGGCCATTTTTCCACCAAAACTCTTTTCGTCAATAGGTCAGTCGGTACGTATTTTCGGGATCATTGACGGAAGTGAATAGAGGAGATTCTTCTTCCTCCTTAGAGGGACAGAACTTTAAAAATTATTATTATTATTGTTTCCTTTAATTCCTAGAGGAACATAGGGCTTCAGCCGTGCGTCTCCATTGCGTTCGGTTCTCTGCTAGAGTCTTCACCCGGCTCCAAGTCTGCCCACACGTTTTCATCTCCTCTTCACATCACCTCCTCCAAGTCACCCTCGCACTGACAACCAACTCGCCGCTTCCCTTTCGGGTTCCACTCGAGCAATGGCTTGTCTAGTGATGTCACTTGATGGTTTTCTCAGAGTATGGCCAATCCATCTCCATTTCTTCCTGCCTATTTGTTTCACAATCGGTTCCTGGTTGGTTCGCTCATTGCCAGAGATCTCTGTTGCTGATCTTTTCTGGCCGGCCATCTGATCTTGAGTATTGAGCGAAGACAACTGTTAATGAAGGTTTGTAGTTTGTTTGAGATGCTCTTTATGACGCGCAGTGCAAGTCTCTGATCCGTATAGTAGCAGCACTGACTGACTTCACATTGGAGTTGAAAATCCGGATCTTATTTTTGATGCTGAGTGTTGTTGACCTCCACACAGACTTGAGAGTAGTGAAAGCTTGTCTTGCTTTTCCGATTCTTGCTTTGATATCCTCGTCAGTTCCGTTGGCCTGTAGTTGAAACGATGCTTCCCATGTGGGTAGGTAAAAGAGGTTGTTTCTTTCAGGTTCCTTCCATTTATACTGATTGTTGTCTGTTGTTGTTGCTGTTGGTGTTGGTGGTGTTGGCCAGGAATCTTCACCACCTCTGTTTTCTCTATGTTCACCTGAAGTCCTATCTTTGATGCTTCTTCTGCCAACTTGTTGCTTTTCGCTTGCATATCTTTCAGTTTGTGGGAAATCAGACATGTATCATCGGCGAAGTCCAGATCCTCCAAGTTTTTTGTGTGAGTCCATTTTATGCCTGTTTCCTCATCGCCCACTGTTTGTCACATTATCCAATCTACTGCAATCAGGAAAATCATTGGCGATTGTAGGCAGCCAGCTTGTCTTACTCCTGTCCTCACTTCGAAGGGTTCCGTAAGTTTCCCGTTGTGGATTACTTGGCATGCAGCATTGTCGTACAACTGTTGGATGAGATGTATAATTGTCGGTGGCACCCCGTAGTAGCGAAGTAGTTTCCAAATCACCTCTCGATCGACGCTGTCAAAGGTCTTTTCACAGTCGATGAAGTTGAGATAGAGAGGTGACTGCCATTCCAAGCTTTGTTCAATGATGACCCGTAATGTGGCGATCTGATCAATACATGACTTGTTTCTCCTGAATCCGGCCTGTTCCGGTCGAAGTTTTTCATTCAGCTTGGCATATTTGATTCTCTCCAGGATGATGCGGCTTAGTAGTTTGCTTGGGATGGACGGGAGCATAATTCCGCGCCAGTTCTTGCATTGACTTAAGTCTCCTTTCTTTGATATTTTGTCGTAATAATTCTGTCTAATGGAAGAAATTTACAAAAACAGACTTCTCAGAAAGATCTCACTGAACAGATGGAAATATAGCTCACAAAGATACTGAAGAAGATGAAAGATGGAAGAGTTATTAGTATGGAACTATGTGGACGATTTCGTCCATTTGATTCTACAGTGCAGCGCATATACGTCTTACCTAATGCAGACTTTGCCCAACCTTTACGAGACAAAATACGTGATATATTATGTTTACAAAACCTCAGAAAATTAATCCATAAATAAACTAATCGAAACTGTCCAATCAGGTTATGATGCCAGTACATACACAAATCACTATTCACAGCTAACAAATAAGCTTACCCATTTTTAACAATCTCCTTAGATTTCGTTTCTCTCTACACCAATGTTCCACTGACAGAAACCATTTTATTCCGTCCAGTAATATTGATGTCTGCATACCGATTCATTGTCTAAAAGATCTATTACTCCAGTGTACTTTCAATGTCTGCTTTAGATTCAGTAATGAAATCTACAGTCAAATAGATGGTGTAACAATAGGTTCTCCTCTAGAAAACCTCTTGGCCGAATGTCCTATGGTGAACCTAGAAAACACTGTCTTACAAACAACAGTCTCTATGAAAGATACATCGATGATATTTTCATTATTTGTGTCGACAGTTTGAATCTCGGGAACTTGCTCCAAGCCTTCAACAGTACTCACCTTCATACACTGATTTCACCCTAGAAGTAGCATCTGACTAGATGTTCCATTTCTTTGATGTTCAGACGCGAAGAAAGTTTAACTACTCATTGAGGCGATCTATCTACAAGAAGCCTGCATGGAACGGACAGTTTTTGAAGTTTCAAAGTTCTGTCTCTCAAAGTTGACAGAAGAGGAATCTCGTCCATTCACTTTCCTCAGGGATCCGAAATATATGTACTGAAAAATCAGTAGATGAAGAACTGCGAAATCTCCAAAGAATCTTGATGGAAAATGGTTTTCCGCTCAGATTCAAAGAAAAGAACTCGAAACCAAAGAAAGGTTGATGAACACGTCCAGGTCGCCCCAAAATATCCTTCTGCTGAATCTCGAATTTGATAGTGATACTGAGGCTGAAATTCTCCGAAAACGATTTTCAAGATCTCTCAAGAAAACATACTTCGATGCCAACCTACGAGTAAAATTTTCTTCCAATAAACTATTAGGCCAGCACTTGAAAGATAATCTATCTCATTGGCCCACATCAGCATGCACATACTAGTTCACTTGCTTTTGTTCAGCTGAGTATATTCGCCATAGGATACATCCTCTTGACAAATATGCTCGACGACATTATCCAGTTACACTGTAACGACAGAAGGCAAGAGTCAGGCTACAGATCATTTATTAAGGAAATCAAAGCATATTTATATATTTTCATGTACATTACTATGGATATTTAAGTAAACAAACACAGTCTTCCGATTGGTTGTTTCTCACGTAAAGTTAATCTTTCATCTATTTGTGACTGTTTCTTGAATGTCAAATCCTCTATATGTTAACTGCATCCGCCTACGCAAAGTCTGCTGTGGTCGATTTTGAATCAATCTTTGTTCACATTTTCTCACGACAAATCTTGGGAACGTAAATATTGACGTAAATTACTGTCTACCAATTTGGTTAGTAGACAGCTCTCACCACAACACAAGCAAATGGGGAACATAGGTGTGTTTATAGGTCGGTAACAAAACATCTGGTGAACTGAAGACACTCAACTCCAAATTTTGTTCCACATACTGAGTGCAGTAGATTTCCGCACTGACTTCACAGCAGTGAACTCCTGTCTTACTTTTTCGACCCCGGCTGGCATTGACATCTTCATGAGTTACGCGTCGACTCAAGATTATTAGTTAAGTTATGGGATTTCATCATGAGCTGACATCGGTTAGAGAACTACTGGAAAACCTGCAATCAGTACTGGACAGCTGTTTCGTCAGCCTGATTTGGGACTCTGCTTCAGCAGTACACACCTACACTGTGGGGTTCGAACCCAGAACATTCTGGTTACAAGGCTAGCGAGCTCGTAGACCATTAAGCCACTGAGACCCCATCCATTGGCCAGCCTATGAATTCCAACTTCTGCCAATTCACAACATAGCGCTACCACTAGCCAATGTCATGAGTGGCGAGTATTTGTCCTCACCCCCGACGTGCTGTACCCTGCAAACCGATAAGTGAATATTGATTTAGTTGCGATGGAGGTACACAACCATCTGCCTCTCTTTTCCACTGATAATATTTAATTCTATATCCAAGTAAAGCTGTATGAAGTACGTGTTTCTGACTCTATGAATCCAACCATTTTTATATAACGATTTAAGTATCCTCATAGCAATTCTATCTGTTTCAAGCATTCTTGAGATAAAATCATCTTTATCAACTTAAATCACATATTGTTCAAAGTGCACATGCAAGCCACATGCAAATTTGATGACTGTTAACTAAACACGTATCACAGAAATTTCAATAATACTTTACACATCAGTTTAAATTGTTAACTTAAGCAAATCTGCTAGAGGGAATGAGTTTCCGTTAACACGTGCGTGAAGTCATTGAATGAATGAATGAATGGATGACTTGCTAACAGTATGATAGAATGTAGTGCAGGTATTTGTCAACAGCCATCTAGTGATGAAGTGAATAGTCATTCTACTGTTGAGAATATTTTCCAAAACCTGAATAACAATCATATGATGATTATTATAACAGTTTGAAGTTATCGATACTATTTTCCATGCAGAGTGTTGTGAAAACACTCGGATTACGTCATTGTGTAGAATTCTGTAAGATTATTTGATAAATATCATTGCTGTGTATTTGTGTTTTTGCATGGGAGGGTATTTGTGTGTTAAGAGCATTAATTTCCTTCTCCCAAGCTCTCTGTCTTCCACTCTCCCTCACTTCTTCTACTCACCCCTTCCTATCTCTCTCTCCCTCTCTCCGAAGTTTAGTCAATCATTCCTGTGGGTAACATAGGATTGTTACATTAAAAATGCGACAATGTTTAATAATGTAATGACGTCATCGTTCTACATGTGAAGTGTTCTTCTTGAAATATTTTTATTCATTTTTTTCCTTCACGTTCCCCACTGGAACAAGCTAGTGGCTTGAAGTTTCTGTAGCAATTTTTATTTTACAGGGTGGAGTTGCTAGCTTCATGCCCAACCTTTCCTCTTCACCAGCATTATTTCAGGCTTAGCGAGGTAAAGGAGTGCGTCAGTGGCCGGGGATCGAACCCCGGACCATTTGCATGGTCGGCGAGCGTCCTAACCGCTATACCACCGACGCAAACCCTTGGTTGAGGTGGGATATGAACCCACTCCCTTTCAGACTGGTGCCTAAAACCAGCGTCTTAGGCCGCTCGGCACTCCACCGATTATTTATTCTACTCTTCCTTAATAATTTACCTGGCTTAAAAAGTTCAGCATGCATGATTTTGCCAAAATAATGCTCCCATAAACGACATGGTATGGTAGAAGGTAGATAGACTTCGACCTTTCTTTCGAAATTTTCCCATCTAGCCACGCATTCATAGCCTCTGACAGATAAATACAATTAACTGCCTTCGCGCAGCTACGGTGTTCCTCACAGAAGGGAAAGGGGGAGTGCGCTTACAACCAAACTCGTAGACATGCAGCTCTACATAGGGCAGCTGGAAAATCCTGATTCCAAGCCTATGATGTATGTGGTCTCCAGAATCCAAAATGAAAGAATGACGTCCGAAACTGTTTTGGTTACAGTAAACCATGGTAACTTAGCTCCTGACGCTGCCCAGTGCCTTGTAGATCAGACTTCAAGTCAATACCTCGTAGGTGGTCCCTTAAAGCAACCGCCTGCTTCGGTCTGGGCGTCCGGGTAGTATTCCAGCCTTCCCATCAACTATGAGATCATTTGTGGCGTATCTCTTAGTATCCATAATGTGGAAAGTTTTGCTTTTAATAATAAGAGTAGTAATAATGACTGAACAGTATAGTGTACACAATAATAATTACATTGATTATTCTCTAGGAAGTACTCGGTATCATGCATCTAGTCCTCGGTGTCGGTGCAGACTGAATTCTGCCACACACACACACACGTTTGCAATGTAATCACTTCAAGTGAAGTGACTCCCCATCACGGTGCATACTAAACTGCTGTTATTAGATGGTTGGAGGTAATCGTCAGGGAGCTGTGTATCACCTAGGTTTCGTGCTCGTTGGCACTCGTCAAGACGTACCTAAAACCTAGAAGGAATTTGTATTCCCTCGGAAGCTTAAACCCGTATCACTTGGTTGTGCTTCACAATTCACCTCCTGTAGAAATGTAATGGATACATAGGAGTAACTAATGTCATGCCAGAGCTTCCTACACATTGCCTGCAACCTTCCAACATAATAATAATCCTATAAAAATCAATCAACCTGTTAATCGTCACTGAGTACAATAAATACCTCATTCCTTAATGTCTGTGTTATATTTCATGACTGATTCATGTTTACAGGGATATTTAATTATTTCATACTTTCAGATGACCTGATCAAAATTGCATTCTACATCTCTTTGAACTGTTATTGTTTTCTGAAAAGAATTTCTATACTGCACAATCAAAATAGGCAAAAGACTTGCTTAGTGAATGCTGTGGAATTTCAGTTTTCTCAGTCACTTTCTCCAGTCATATAACTAATCTGTCATAATAATCATACCTACTGCGTCGGCAAGGGATCGAACCCCGGACCATGTGTATGGTCGGCGAGAGTCCTAACCACTGTGCCACCATCGGTACTGTTAATATTTATCAACAATGCAAAGAGTAAAAACAAAGTTGTACAACTATTCTAGTGTCACAATGTCGTTTTGTTGGCAATATATTCAGTTCCTGAAACTCAGACAGTATCAAGGGGAATTCTTCTGAAGGCACTGTTGTCCTCCACGATATTTACTCCTGAATGACTAATTAAGATTCAGCATAGAACTTCTCATAAAAGCGCAGCATTTCAAGTTGCCACTGTCGATATAGCACACAAAGGTAGCCGAAATAGAGAAAAAGGAACTATATTGCGCAGAAATCTACGGGAGAAAACTGAGAACTTAATGAGTCGGGGGAGACTAGTGAATAAATGCGTTTGCGCCAATGAGAATGATTTTAAGTTTGTATCATGAATAGTCTGAAGCCATTGATTCTTAGCATCTGAAGGACCCCAACTAGGCACTCCACATCTCCCTACTTGCCTCAAATCAAGTGTTAAAAACTTCATGGATTAATTTTAGGTTTTAGTTTGTCAATTCCGAACTCTTCTCCAACCTTATCTTATGTCAACTAACTTTGTTCGACGAGAAAAGCTGTGGTGGTTTGACTTCACCACTTCATTGGTCGACTTACCCTTACTCACCATGTTGTATCACCTAACAATGGAAATCGATATTCCCTACTATAGACAGAGTGTAAAAGGTCAGCGATAAAGAACTACTCCCAATTCTAATATACATGCTTCAGTGCTAGTAACACATTTATTAACACCCTACTAGGCTCAGGAAAATAGCAAATGAGAACAGAATCACATATCATCCAGGGAAAATTAATGTGTCAAACCAGTATTTTGATAGGCATTTAAATATACAATTATTGAAATATGATACCATTTTTAGCATCTCGATTTAACCTAGTACGATTTCTAGTCACCAGTGGGAACATAAAGAGGAAGTTTAGATGATCTTCAGAATGTAATAGAGGAAGTATAACAGGATACGATTGTTTACAGGATTTTCATCATGAGTTGACATTAGTTAGAGAACCATTGGAAAACCTGGGAGTACTGGACAGCTGTTTCCTACGTCCTAGTTTGGGACTCTTCAACAGTACGCACACACCGGGATTCGAACCCAGGACCTTCTGGTTTACAAGGCGAGCTCGTATACCATTAAGCCACTGGGACCCGATCCAATGGCCCATGAATTCTAACTTCTGCCAATTCACGACGATTGTGGTGAGAGCTGGCCGCTAGCCAAAATTGGCAAACAGTAATTTACGTCAATGTTTACGTCCCCAATATTGGTCATGAGAAAGATAAGAACAAAGACTGATTCAACAACCAGCCACAGAAGACTTTGCGTAGGCGGATACAACTTGCAGATAGATAATCTGAACTTCAATAAACGGCCACAAAGAGATGAAAGATTAACTTTCAGCGAGAAACAACCAATCAGAAGGCTGTGTTTGTGTGCTTACAATAATTTATAATAATGTACATGAAAATCTATAAATGTCTGTTGATTTTCTAAATAAACTATCTGTTGCGTCGCCGTTGTCTTCTGTCGTTACGCTGTATTATTATTATCTGAGTTAGCCAATCAAAATAAATCGACCTTGAAATCTGAATTTGAATGATTCATTTGTTTCCCACGTTACATTCATCGCTTTGTAATCAGTTAATCACTTTATGATCAGGATAACATACTTTTGGAGTTCATACTAAAAATCCCCAAGATTAATCGATAATACTTTAAATTACTGAAGGTCTACAGATAACGTAACCTTCATGAGTGAGTAAGTGAAACCGACAAACTGGTCGAAGAAGCAGCAAAGACAGGACTGACTCCACGTGAACATAGACAAGACGGAGGTTATGAAAATAACCAACCAACCAACAACAACAGCAACATCCACCGCCAATCACCATCAACGGGAGGGATTTCAAAGAGGTTACTTCATTCACTTTTCTAGGGAGCATTGTCTCAACTACAGGCACACGGAACGGACGAGGATGTCAAATCGAGAATCGGGAAGGCGAGAAACACATTCATCAACCCGAAACCAATCTGGAAATCTTCGTCATTCAGCAACACTCAACAACAAAATTCGGATTTTCAATACAAACACCAAGTCAGTTCTTCTATACGGATCAGAAAGAATATTTCCAACAGCCTGTTGACCACCTTTATCAACAACTAACTGTCTTCGCTCTATACTGAAGATCAGATGGCCGGAAAGAATCGCCGAAAAGAAACTATGGGAAGAAACAAAACAAGAACCAATCGCCCAACAAATATGCAGGAGAAAGTGGAGATGGATTGGACACTCGCTGAGGAGGCCACTGGGTGACATCACGAGTCAGGCCCTCGAGTGGAAACTGAAAGGGAAGCGGCGAGTGGGTCGTGTCTCCAAGGGTGACATGGAGGAGATCATGCGAAGAGGAGTTGAAACAATATGGAATAACATGGATGCAAGTGAAAAGCACAGCAGAAGACAGAAGCAAGTGGAGGCGTGCAGCTGAAGCCCTATGTTCCACTAGGAACCCAGGGGAACAATAATAATAATCATGAGTGAAGATATCCACGGAAGACAGAATCTTCCAAATTCGTGAAAATGCAAGTTCGGAATGCTTGAGGTGCTTTTATGTTCTAATGCCCGATCATGAACCAGTTTTAATCAGAGAATCACAAAAAAAACTAAGAAGT
Organism: Trichobilharzia szidati; assembly: GCA_944472155.2. Classification (NCBI taxonomy): domain Eukaryota; kingdom Metazoa; phylum Platyhelminthes; class Trematoda; order Strigeidida; family Schistosomatidae; genus Trichobilharzia; species Trichobilharzia szidati. The sequence continues at coordinate 85,996,379 of OX235271.1, read as the reverse complement.
TCTGAGCAGCCATTTTATTCTTGTTTGAGGCTCTTCAGTAATAGGCAAGCCCGTTGACCCTCCTGCCCCTGGGACGGAATTTAACGGCTCATTAATTCTGGAATCACTCATCTCGAGAAATATAGTACCACCTCAAGCCAGTGTCACGCGTGACTATTTGTCCCCACATAGAATATGATGGAACCCACTGGTCAGTCATTAGTGAATATGTAGCTGTATGACACAGTCACAGCTGAATGAAACATTCCAGTTTATTTTTATCGTTTTCTACCATCTTACCTGATTCGTATCATGATCATCAAAATGACAGCCAAGCTTCTAATCAATAAATGCAAAACCACACCTCCTTTGAAATGGTCGTTATTCTCTCATAAACTACCAACTAGTTTTCAGTTACGTGAAAGTGCTACTGGAATTTATTTAAGTAGCAAACGTGCTTTAAATAAAATTTACAGATTACATAGTTTCATTTGGAAACCGAAATTATTCAAACCACAAAATATGATCTGTTTGTCACCATGACTGGTATTCACGGAAGAAAGAATAATTGCATAATTCTATATACTACTGATTGACTGAGATGAGTAGCTATATACCATTCACATAAATTAGAAGTGCTTTCTAGTCAGATCGAAGCGATGTTAACACTGGATGACTGTCTCACTCGTTTAGGGCAGAAGCCAATCGAAATATTCCCCATTGAGATCAACTCAGACAGCCAAATCAGTCCAAGACCCTGAAATTTTCGCCAACTGTTTCTTCATTATCCACATAACATGAGATGCGAACTATCAGGCCAGTCTATTTACAAGTCTTTTTATCTATTTCCACAGGGTAAAATGTCTAGAAATTTCTATCATCAGCCCACCAAAGCAGACTGTGGTGAAGCTTCATCCAGGAATGAGTAAACTGCTAAATAATTTTCATTTGAATATCTTACATATGGAACTGACGGTTCGTCCAAGTAGTTAGCCAGCAACTAAGTGATTTGAACTGATTCGGCTACGTGAGCTGACTCAAATCGAGTACACAGCTGATGGGTTCGGTCACGGTCGAACTACTCTCCTCAGTCAGTCAGCAGTGTATATTTCTGTGCAACAGAATACTTAATGTAAATGTTCATTTTAAGAAACTATACTCAGATAAAATTAAGAGAATAAAATCTTGCCATTTATAAATGTCACAAGGTGAAGAATAAAGATCTGCAAGTATTTTTTTTTGCGTTAATTTCTGTCTTCAGAAATAATAAGATAACAGTTTTCTTTAACTTCATATTTTGAAATCCTACGTGTTCATTGTGAAATCATTTACAAGGGAAACAGAGAGAGGGTAGCATGTTTATTTTGTGTGTATCTATACTCACGATACTATTGATAATGGGTGAGTGAAAAGAAATTCATGGCATAAAATAAATAATACCTGTACAATGGTAAACAATAATCTCTTTGATCCTATTTTATGTGAAACCAAAGATATCAACAAAACAGATGAAATTTAGTTCTTGTTTAACTTGAATATTCAAAATCATATAGGGGGGAGCGCGTCGGTGGTATAGCGCTTAGGACGCTCGCCGATCATGCACGTGGTCCGGGGTTCGATACCCGGCCACTGACGCACTCCTTTACCTCGCTAAGCCAGAAATAATGCTGGTGAAGAGGAAAGGTTGGGCATGAGGCTAGCAACCCCATCCTGTAAAATAAACACTGCTACAGAAACTTCAAGCCACTAGCTTGAAGCCCTATGTTCCACTGGGGAACGTGAAGGAAAAATATAAAATATATGTAATATAGGGGGAATAGTAAAACCAATTGTTACGATGTGATTATTATTATTATCACTATTAATCCTTTGGTTTCCAGCTGAAAACTGAAGCCTTAACAACACATCTCCATTTCATCCTGTATTCTGCGGTCTTCTTTAACTGGTTCCCCTTTTGTTCATAAACTTCATCCTCCTCCTCACATGGCCTCCTCCACTTCATGTCACTCTCCAACCTACGCCCAACTCGTCGTTTTTCATTCGAGTTCCACTCGAGAAATAGTTTGGAGAGCGATATCATTCAGCGGCTTCCTAACTGAGTATCCGAACCATTTCCATTTTCTCCCAATTATTTGTTGAGCGGTAGGTTCTTGATTGGTTCATTCCCAGAGTTTATGATTGCTGATTCCTTCTGGCCATCTAACCTTCAGTATGGCACCAGCAAAGGTAGCACTTGAAAAAAGTCTCTAGTAGCCTGTTAGAAATGATTTTCGTGACACACACGCCAAGTTTCTGATCCATTTAGAAGAACTGATTTAAATTTAGTGTTGAAAATTTGGTATTTTCTCTTTTTGATGGGTGGAGAAGATTTGCAATCTGATTTCAGAGTGATAAAGCCCCTTCTTACCCTTGATCACAGAAGTGTACCACTTGTCTCAACAAGTAAGACTGCTAAGATAAAAAGTATAGCAAATATAGAGTATTACAAAGTTTAAATAGCTATTTATATTAATTTAAATATCAGGATTAACAAAACTTGCGTATCAGGTGTTGAGAAAAATTAGCTTCATAGTAGGTTCAGTTGTAACGTCAGAAAACAACGGCTAGGCAATAGATTGTTCATTTAGGAAATCAACAGATATTTATAGATTTTCATGTACATTATTATAGATTATTGTAAGCAAACAAACACAGTCTTCTGATTGGTTGTTTCTCACTGAAAGTTAATCTTTCATCTCTTTGTGGCCGTTTATTGAAGTTCAGATTATCTATCTGCAAACTGTATCCGCCTACGCAAAGTCTGCTGTGGTTGGTTGTTGAATCAGTCTTTGTTCTTATTTTTCTCACGACCAATATTGGGGACGTAAACATTGATGTGAACTACTGTCTACCGATTTGATTAGCAGACAGCTCTTACTACACTGTGACTGACGAAGCTTCTTCTATTCAGCATTTAACATGTGGACTTTCATAACCTCTGTGATATGACGAAGTTTGATTCCTAAACCTTTGGTGACATTTTCGTATACTCTGTTGTTACAGAATAGAGCTATAGAAGGATCTTTGATCTTCTTCCAAAACACCAAGAGGTTCAGTATTCATACGAATCATGGGTTTTGTAAAGAAAGTAAGTCGAAGTTGGACTGCGAACCTAAAGGATAAGTTACCAGTGTTGATCTCATCAGTGTTTGTCTTTGAAATCACCTCTGCTCCTGTTCAGCTAAGTATATTGGCTGTACTCAGCGTTTGTTATCCAAACGTTTCATCGAACACTTAGCCTAACTGTTTCACAAAGGAGACGAAAAGATCCCCCTCCCACCAGCGGATCTTGGAACACCTGATCGATTGTGGACACTGAGGGAACTCGCAAACCAACTTCACAGTCATCTACGGAGTATATGAAAATCTTGTCAAGGCAATACGAATCAAATTTCTTCAAACCACAGAAGCGATGGCAATGAACCTAACTGGTCTCAACACTTGATACGTAATGTTTCACTAAACCTGGTGTTTTTTATTTATTGCATCATATTTTTCCCACTACTGCATTTCTATCAATTTTCAAGTGTATTTTTGCAAGAACTTGATTGATTACCAGTTAGATCACGAACTGATATCAGTTAGAGAACCACTGAAAATCATGGAGTACTGAACTCTTCAGCATCTGGCATATATGATCCCACAAGAGCAAAAATATATAACTGAATAGGCTGATTACCGTATATTAAACAACATCAGAAATCCTCCTTATTTGCATCAAGGAAGTCTGTTTTCCCACATTTATATACCTCAAGCGGATGACAGTTAGAAAGTGTAAAGATTGAGGTATGTGGTTTGTATTCGCATTTGTCACCATCCTTTCCAACCAATCATCTGGCGCTCACTAGAGACTGGCTCTATTCAGGCAGTCACCTGGGATTCTGGTGTGAAGCCGTGACCAGTAGGGTACAGCAGGTTGAAAATGAGGCAGTAACTCATCGAAGAAGACATTGTGAAGTGGTTGCACTATGTCATGAATTGGCAGAAGTTCGAATTCATGGACTGGCCATTGGATCGGATCCCAGTGGCTTTATGGTCTAAGAGCTCGCTGGCCTTGTAACCAGAAGGTCCTGGGTTCGAAACGTGGTGGTGTGTGCGTACTGAGTCCCAAACTAGGATGACGAAACAGCTGTCCGGTACTCCCAGGTGGGTTTCCAATGGTTCTGCAACTGATGTCAGCTCATGATGAAATACTCCTACCAATCATTATTATCTTATCTCGAGAAAATTTAATTATTCCAGTGGGACACTAGTTAGTCACAAGTTTTTTCTGTCTTAACAGTTTCATTCAGTCTCAGTAATCCAGAATGAGTGGTGCATATGTTACTCTTTCTATTATCTACTAATAGCAGTACGGGTAAAAGTTATTCCTGTGGAACGTCGTTTGCACAATCTCATAATATATGCAAGTATGCAGTTCATGTGCATGTTGTCACCAGATGACAGACATTATATGAATTCAAAACTACTTAGGTTATCTTCTCGACTGATATATTTAAGTCCCTCCCACCACCTCATAAACAAATTCTACTGATATCAAACACGATGTCTTCTCGATTACCTGATGAAAAGCATCTACCTGTTTTCAAAGTATGAAGTTAGACAGTTGAGTTTATAAAAACGAATTAGAAATCTTCTCGACCAAAAACAACAGTTAACGAATAGTTATTTTGACCTTGACCAAAGGTGAAATAAACAACACTACTCTTCTAGTATTTGTCTGGGTTATTCTCAAGGTGATTCAAAGCGTGTGACTAGACAGTCAGTCAGAAAATAAACACACCTCTGTCTCTCTCTCTCTCTCTCTCTCTTTAACCCAGACATATACAGGCCTATTTTCTTTCTACAAATCACTAGAAAAGTTCACGGTCATCGAATTATTCTCTACAGTTTCATTAGCTAACACAAATAACCATTTTCAGTGGACATTTCGTCATGAACAAACAGCAGTTATGGAGATTCCTGAAAATCATAAAGCACTGGACTGAAGAGGACAGGACGAAATGAAAGTGTGTTACTGAAGTGCGATACCTTCCACTAGGAACTTAAGATGATAATAATAATTTCTGAAAAAATCCCCGTCATCCGACTAAACGAACAGAAGATTAAATGCAAAAGATAAGATGAATACATGGAGGATTTCATTATGAGCTGACATCAGTTAAAGAACCACTGGAAAACCACCTGGGTGTACTGGACAGTTGTTTCGTCCTAGTTTGAGACTCTTCATCAGTACGCACCCACTGGGGTTCGAACCCAGGACTTTTGGTTACAAGGCGAGCTCTAATACTTGAAAAATACAATGAATAGTAGAAAACCTATTGTTTACTTCTGCATTCAGTGAAGATTTATAACCTCATACAGATTTAACTCTTAGGCTCCATGTATGGCACCTGAAATTCCCTGACTCAAACGAATCAGTCCTCCTACTTCGGATATATATTTTGATCCATTGGTCACTTCAGTTGAATCCACCGTAGTTGCATGTCACGTAGATAAATGGTTATGTTGCACACTTAGTCAAGACGTCTTGTTCTACACATTTAGGTCTGTACATCTAAGTCTGTAACTGTCGGTTAATCAACTTGCATATGCATTGGTTTATGTGACTGACAACTTGAGCTCAAAAGCATTTGTTAAACTGAACACTAATTCAGTTTCAGTGCCTAAAAGTACTGATGTTGTTCTGATGAAACAGACAAGGGAAAGCTCATTCATATTTCTATAGCCTTGAAAGTATTTCCAGGTTGGTTAAAGTATTTGTCGCCCTCATAGTTTTTAAATGTATCTTTCTTCCTCTTCTCTGTTGCGTGTTTCACTCGTGTGTGACTGTTAAATGCAAAAAGGTAGGGAGATTTCATGATGCATATAAGCAGTGTGGTCAGTCAAACAACTGGATAATTATTCGTTCATGATATCTTGCTCAACAGCAGTTCTTTTACCTCCGAAGAAGTGTGACTTTAAAATACTGTCAACAGAATGTCAAAATACAGACATGTTAACAAATGACCTTGGTTGAAATTTTAGTATTCTGTAAAGTGTAGTTAGTGAAGCTTTGAGCGGTGACCAGATTTGAAATTCAAGCTTCTAAATTGTCAGCTTAACACTCTACTAGATGAAATGAGAACTAAATGATTGAAGTTAATCGAAAAGAAGCTGTGAACTTAGCTGGGTATCGTGACTACTGCTATTCACCAGCAAAGTGTATCTTGGATATAACTTGCATGGAAGTGATGATCCCACGGAATTTTCAAAAATGCTTTGTTCAGTGCTCAGGCTGCCTACCGTGACCATGACCAAGAAATATGAGTTAGGAATTGTCGAGTATTTATTCACAAGATGTTAGACTATTCTGATGATAAGTGACCATCGAAATAGTGAAGCATGTGGGAGCTAATTATTATTAGTATTTCAAAACTTCGAGAGATCAATTTAAAATAATACTTAGTGATATAGCAAGCAAATAACCAACTTGATTATGTGAACAAAACCACCATCTATGTGAAACAGATAGTTTATTGTTATTGGTTAGTTTATTGCAATATTTCCAGACAGATAAATAAACTCGTTCAGTATGGCCTTATATCTTTTGTAGATATACAACTTACACCTCGAGAAGTCAGCAGCCGTATTGACAGTGAAATGTAAGTACATAATTATTCGGGAAATATGAGGTATTTTCACGCTGACCTCGAAGTAATATGGAAAATGCTTGAACACTACGGAGTGCGGTGCTGCAAACATTTCTTAACGCCATTCAACAGCTATCACTTGACTATGTCACATGTCAAATGATTCACAAGGGGAAACTCAGCGATGCCTTCGAAGTGAAGACAGGTGAAGTGAGACAAGGCTGTCTACTATCAATGATGGTATTCCTGATTATCGTGTAATGGATAGTGAAAACTTCCGTAGGGAGTGAGAAGACAGGTGGCCTACACTGGGCTGACAGAAACACATTAGAGAATGTGGACTTCGCGGATTATATATGTCTAATGTTGCACAAACTGAAGATATACACATGGAAACCGGCGATGACCTGTCAGAAAGGACTAGCACTTATAAGGAAGATATCATCGAAAAAATATATAGATGGAAATGTAGGTGTATCGGACACAGACTGAGGAGACTGTTGAATGATATTGCTCAACAAGCAGACATTCTTGTGGAAGCTGCATAGCAAACGAAAAGTTGAACGTTTGAGGATTACATAGAGAAGATCGTGTCAGGAGGAGATGACAGTACATGAGGAATCGTGAAACCGCCTACAGGGGAGTGTAGATAGCAGGATGAAATGGAGATTTGTTGTTGTAGCCTTATATTCCATTCGGAATCCAAGGGAATAATAGTAATATCAGATGTTGTGCACCAACCGTTAAGTCTGATAGACATTTCAGGCATTAAAAGTTTCTAGTCACGATCTATGTGAAATTCTCATTAGCTCACTCTGATTACCTTTCCTTCCTTACCTTTCTATTTTTCTCGAAATAATCAATGATTAATTTCTAACTCAACAAAGTCTGTTCACGTGACACTAAATAAGATTCAGCCTGAATATTAATGTAGGCATTGTCATCAGATAGACACGAATGATAATGATGGTCATCCTAGCCGTTATACCCTCTAAAGCTTGTCAGTAATAAAAAATATTTCACTGATGAGATATCAGTAAGATAGATAATCAGAAAAGCCAAACGCCTCGGTGTGTCGAGTACTTGAAACAAAAGAGGCTATTGCAATCCGCTTAAAACAACCAGAGCTCCGTGGGCAAAAGAAACACATCCAACGACCACTGAGATAACCTGGCTTAATGTGAAGACTATAAATTCATAAACCCTATATTAATGTAATGATTCGACGTTATTTTAATAAACAATAATGTTGTCAGTATCAACAATAATAATTGTTTAATTATTTCCGGTTATATAACAGTGTAGAAGTTGATCAGAAAGAAGAAGTCATTGAAAATCAATATTCTTTGCTTACTAATGTCAGTCTTATGAAAAAGATAAGCACTAAGAATATTGTCAGCCTAGTAAATGAACAGAGAGAGAGAAGGTTTCGTGCAGATAAAGTGATACTCAGTTTCACAGCTAAACCAGTACTCACACAGAGACCAGCGGATGAATTACCAATGATGACCTCATCAATGTGCATCTATAAATTGAACTGCTCACGGGGAGCTAGTCATATTGGTTGTACTCACACGGTTGTATTCATCCTGGATGTTTGAGTAAAGGGAAAGCCAAATGCGTAAATAGTGCAGTCTTAGCCCACTTGGTAGATAATACTTGACACTCAATAAAACCAGATTAGGCATTCTAAGTTACCTACCGCGTTCCTGTTAACCTATGTAGAGGAGCTCAACTACATCTTCTATCAGCACCTGAGGCGCTGGCAATCAATGCCAATATCTCGTCTCTGTATAAAAAAGAAGTCTGTCCTGCCGCCTTGTTTACCTTAACCTACAATAACGTCAACAAATCTTCTATAAACACTGACACTTTAAATTCTTATCCCATTTTCTTCTCTTCTCTTCTTTATTTTATTGACAAATCTTTCTTTTCACACGTTTTACGAATTCATGAACTTTCGGATTATGTTGTCTATTAACTTTGGTTTAAATAGTGCTTTTCAAACTTCCTATCACATTTATAAAAGCCTGTTCATTCCGCTTCATTGAATTCACTATTACTTGATCGTACGTAATAATACTTTGAAGTTTACACCACACCATCGTTGTTATTTCATCGTCATCATTATTAGTAGTAATACAGTTATTTTTAAGAGTTGATCACGAATTGATATCAGTTAGAGAACCATTGAAAACCCACCAGGAGGTACTGGACAGCTGTTTCCAATCATTCATATTGTCGTTATTTTCAACCTTGAACTTATGTCTAGACCGCCCCATTCGTTGGTTTATTTTCATATTGTCTCACACACCCTGATTACACTCACTCTCGAAACCTGTATTTTCTGTTGACTATATTTATAGAAATATATACACACATCATTAAATTATTTCATCTCATTTTATCCCATGTTCTCATTGACCATACATATTAAAAAACTATCTGACTATTGTTCCATCCCATCTAATAGTCGTTCCACAATACACTTTCTGATATGATTCTAATTTGCCTTTACTAGCTGGCTATTGTATGCTTAAATTCATTTATGGATTTATAATTGTAAAGCCTGAAGTAGAAGAATTTATTGAAACCACAATTGTTCGCTGTAACTATTTTTTTTACGAGTTTGTTCTGAATAATCAACTTGCTAGTTGACCAATAGAAATTTAGGGAATATTCCGATGACCTTGAACTGTTCCAACAATTTCTGGAATGAGAATCGACCTGTGTGTTTGTGCGAGAGAGAGAGAGAGGGAGACAGATGTATTTTTTTATCGTGTTTTGTCAAGCTAAATAAATAAATAAATTAAATATGACATGTGAATGGATTAAAGCCATTGTTGTGTACTACAGATTTAATTAATAATAATAATTTGTTCTACTAAATCCTAAGCTTTCACCACTATTTATTTGAGCACTACATTCTGTCTTTACTGAGACAGATGTTTCAGGCTTGAATGATACTTTCATTTCCTGGCTTTGTATACGCTCGTTCAAGCCCACACGATTTAAAACAATTATAATACATTTGCATCTGAGTATGATGAATGCAAACTTCGTTTATGAATTTTGACAAAAAGATAAAAAGACTACCTAAATTTACCTAAATTGTGTAGTGTGTGTTTGAGAAAGACATTTTGAACAAGAACATGATCTCACATATATTTGTCATAGGCATATATATGAAAATAATAAAGCGTTAAGAGGGGGGAGATAATAGACATAGGTGAAGTTAAAAGGCTAATGTGAAGGTCGAAGTAACAATGGAGATGAATAAGGCCAAAGAAGGGAGATAATGGTACATCTGGCCTGGTATGAAAACAAAGTTTTCTGAGGAAGTTTTATTGCATTGACTAGTTTTTTTGGAACACAAAAAAAAGGTTTTTACGAGTTGATCACGGATTGATATCAGTTAGAGAACCATTGAAAACCAGGGACCACTGGACAGCTGTTTCCGCCTCCTAGTTCCGGAATCATCGGAAGTACGCACCCATACTACGGGGTCCAAACCCAGGACATTCCGATTACAAGGAAAGTTCGTATACCATTCAGCCACTGGGACTCGATTCAATGGCCAGTCCATGAATTCTAACTTCTACCAATTCGTGATTTAGCGCGATCCCACCCAATGTCGTAGGTGGGACATCCATCCCTACACGTGACATCAAGATGGACCTCACTGGTCACGACTTCTCACTACAACTCCAGTAAACTCTACCCTGAACAAGTCACTAGCGAGCATCAGATTAATTTTCTATGGTTTGTTTTGTAAGTGTTAGTTTTGTTTTTACGAGTTGGTCACGGATTGATACCAGTTAGAGAAGTACTGAAAACCAGGGAGTACTGCAAGACAGTTGTTTCATCCTAGTTTGGGAATCATCGGCAGTACGCATAAAAGGTTTCCACAAAATTTCGAGTAGACTACAAACAAGTTTTATGTATAGGTTGAAAAGAGCAGTAGACATGAATCGTGTTCTCTGTTTCTATCTATAATACGTCTCTCAGTACAAGAGTTAGGTCGTCTGTTATCATTATTAATGGGTTCAGGAAATATTCTATTTGCTTGTGAAAGCCTTTAGGGATATACTGTGAAACTCTTCCTTGCAAGAGTCGACAAGTCCTCCCTACATATATGTGTGACCACACATAAATTTAAACAGGTAGGGATGTGACATCATTTCTCGTATGTTTCGAGGGCTTAAATGGATATGTACGCTTCACATTCTCATTTATTCGGATCTGAACTGCACAAAGAGTCTTTTTAACTTGAGCATTCAATCTTCATCTAGTTACCTACCTGGTGTGATCATCCGTCTGAGGTAGCTTGACATGTACATTCTTCTTAGAGGCAAGTTGGACTATGGGTGTCTTGATGTCATGACCACTTCATATCTCCTTATAAACTCGTGTAATTGCGTGATCAGATTGTTCGAAATGTGTTACGCAAATAATCATAATGCATAAATATAATATAAATTAAATTCTAATTAAATGCCCAGACATCGCCGAAGCATCTGCACAAGAAGCCGACATGTGAACCTGAGACTGAGCACTTCGGTCCAATCAATCGACGGGAAAATCTAAAATTCAATTGAATAATTAATATGACCCGTTGTACAAGAGGTGGCCAGCTCTCGTGGCCCAAGTGGTCTAGTGGATAACGCTTTGGCGTTTGAAACTATGGGCACTGGGTTCGAGCCTCGGTGGGAACATCATCACTCACTAGGGATTGCAGGTACGTCCAGTGACGAGTCCCAAATAGGACGAGATACACATCCTGGATTCCACTGCTAGACACCATCAACACAAATTAAAATCACAATATTGATTTGCCTTATTCTCGGAATCTGGTACAGTTGTGCATCTAATTTACTCAACAACGACAACAACAGAAAACATTACATGGTATGTTTCCTTCTGTCGTTGTTGTTTCGATTAAATTATGTAGCACGATTCAGATAAATTACTTCTTATTGTTAGTTTGTCGAAACTCAGTGATTGTGTTACACTTTGTTTTAAGAATAACAATGTTTCCTGAGTGTTTTTTATTCTTCTTTTGTTTTCAGGTTGAAAACAAACCAATTCCATGAGAAATGTGTGATAAGGTTATTTTCAACTTCAATCGATTAGTTATTTATTATGTGACACTTTATTTTCACACACAATGAATGTTCGAGCTGTGTGAATATAGACAAATAAACTGACTGACGCTCTAGTCATATGCTCCTAATGACCTTGAGGATAATCCAGACCATTATTAACACATGATTGGTTGTTCATTTACTGTTTAGCTAATGCCTTGATTTTTTGAGTTAAATAATTGCTCAAGGTGAATGTAACTAATTGCTAAACTGCGGTCATTGGGATACTAGGAATTCTAACTGATTTTGTTACCCTTTCTACAGGTTTGATCACAAGCTTACATCATTTAGAGAACTATATTCTAAACCAGCAGGGAGTAGTGGACTGCAGTTTCGTCCTAGTATGGAACTCTTCAGCAAGATGAACTCGTACACCGCTTAGTCAGTGAGACCGCTCCAACAGACCAAGAATTCCATCTTCTTATTCCCGACTTTATGACATAGTCTCCAGCCCGTGTAATCGCCGAGTAAATCTTCGCTTACCTGGCCTAGTGAACCCGGTTTATCACGAATTTTCACTAGAACTCCAGGTAAATTCCTGAATACAACCAGTCACTAGTGAGCACCAGATTATTTTCAAGCACTGGTTTACAGGGATTTTCTTAGTTACAGGCCTGATCATGACAGAGGTTTTCTTAACTACCTTACCTTATACTTGAAAAATTGGCAGAAGCTTTATGTCATGTAAATGAGTAAATGTTGAATTCGTATGAGGTAGGCAAATATTGATGGAGTAGACATCATAGGCAGCCAGGGCTTATGTTGTGGTTCTGTTCTCAGAGCTGAGTGTTTTCATCGCATAATGGGTGGTGTGTGCCTGTGTGGTGGACATACAGTATAATTAAATATTGTACCCCGGGGCTGTCTGTTTACCAGCTGCATACTTTGATGTCCTAAGCGATGACACAGACATGATTTCACATTATTGCTTTCTATAAATCGTTGATCCATACACTGGACCCTCAATATCCTTTTCATCAGTTCAAACACAACTCCACTTAGCGAGTTTTGCTAATCCACGTAGTATTGTGGTGAGAGATGGTTGCTAGGCAAATTGGTAGACAGTAATTGATGTCAATGTTTATGTCTCAAATATGAGTCATGTGAAAACAAGGCGGATGCAGTTAGCATATAGATGATCTGACACAACCACAAAGAGATGCATGGTTAACTTTCTGTGAGAAACAACCAATCAAAAGACTCTATTTTCTACTAATAATAATGTACAACAATGTACATTAAAATCTATTAATATATGTTGACTTTCCTTAATAAACGATCTGTTGCCTGACTCTTGCCTTCTGTCGTTACAGTATGATCAGTTCTTATCGTGATGGTGTGGCTCATTGCCAACTGTATGGTATCGGAAATGGTTTCCAATTAAAACTTGAGGGTTGTTCATAAAAAAATCACGAATGTTAGACTCTGACGTTGTTATGATATCCTGTGAGGAATGTTGAATTTCCCCTGAGCAATGTCACAAAATGATCCGTGAATACCTAGAAATATTTTCTTCCGACATTTGATGACAAGTTAGTACCTTTCTAGTAATTTAGACAATTTAAACATGGATGGATATGTTTGAAAACTAAGTGTATGTATAGTGTTGCAGAGTACTCACAGTACCACCGACATATATAATGAGAAATTAAATACTGTCTGGAATTAGGAATGCACTACAGAAGTGAAACTTATAGTGGTATATGCTGAAAACAAAGTCTTATTCGTGTAGACTCACAAGAGGATACGAATTCATATGTCGGATTTATGGGGTTATTATTATTATTACCATTGTTATTTTCTCTCCAAGAGAAATGATCAGTTGAACCCGTTGGAAGAAAATATCCTGAAGTTCTTGACTAAAGTCATGGCTAGTGGGGTTCACTGTGCCAGGGTAAAGAGAATACTCATCAACGGCAATGGTTGACAGTAGTTCTATATTGCGAATTAATAACACTTAGGAATCCGCCGGTCATTATGCTACTGAATCGTTGAGTGGCACGTGTTATAACCAACCTTAAGGTTCTCGTTACGGTCTTTGATGGGGCTGTGAGTGTTCACTGCTGAATAAACCCAGATTAAGATATTCCGTATTCCTCAACTTTAAGTGATACTCTAACCAATGTTGGTTTGAAGTGAAATTGATTCAGTAAGGAATAGACATCAAAGTCAAATGACCTTGAACCAACCAATCAGACCGCTCAGTACTACAAATGGATGCTGTTCATAATTAATCTTCTTTGCAAGTTTCACCTAGATTCGTTTTTTGATTTCTGTGTGAAAAATGGATTGATTGGGAGGACTAAAACATGCATATATGGAAGTTTAATTACTTTTCAGAAATATTGCCGGGCTATTGATGCTTAAGCATTCAGATACAATTACTACCACAGCAGGAAGTCTTTAATACCTAGTGAGTTGAGCATTATGATGAGATTTTAGATACTTTCTTCTCAAAATCGAAACTCTCTCCTACTTTTAAATATTATGTACATGCCACGATTGGTAACTGAGACGACCAGTATCTGAGATACCTGCGAAAACAGAGAATAGTAAAATGTCAACAGTGCAGTGGTGGTATCAGCGCTGTTTGGATACTGCCTCACAAAGGATCAATGCAATTAATTGTGTACCTGGAGTAATTGGTATCGTCCTTCATATTGACTAAACAATGCTTATTAAATGAATAATGAATCGTGGTAGGGGAAGAGGAAACCAAGTTTGGGTGCTGGGACTGTACGATACAAATCTTCGAAAAGGGTGAAAAGAAGGCATGCGAAACAGAAGTGCAGCTGTTTTAATACCAATAATACAACGACTAGTCCTACCAGACACTACCAGTCACACAGATGAGTGGAGAGGTTATATATATATATTTTTTTTATTTCCTTCACATTCCCCAGTGGAACATAGGGCCTCAAGCCAGTGGCTTGAGGTTTCTGTAGCAGTGTTTATTTTACAGGATGGGGTTGCTAGCCTCATGCCCAACCTTTCCTCTCCACCCGTATTATTTCTGGCTCAGCGAGGTAAAGGAGTGCGTCGGCCGGGTCTTGAACCCAGGACCATGTGCATGGTCGGCAAGCGTTCTAACCAACATGCCACCGACGCACATATATATGTATATATATATCATAAAACCAATAACTCTTCTGAATTAGTGGATCCTACAAGTGGAACTCATGCAAATTCTATTGAAGGATTCTGGAATTATCAGAACTCTAAATGTTTCTTGAAATGATATGATACACAGTCACTTAGATGAATTTTTGTATCGACATTAGTTTGATATGTCTACAGACACTTCTGTGAGAAACTAGGACCGATTTTTCCAGCATATTAGAAGTATGTACCTCGTATTATTCATTTCTATTACACATATATATCCTGTAAATACACCTTTTTAATACAATTTAATGCCACCTTTCACCTACAAGAGTCTGACTGGTTGGTTCAAGGTCATTAGAATTTTGGTGTCTATTCTTTACTTTTGCCGAATTCCCTAATTAAAACTTTAAATCTGAAATTAGCATATGTTCCACACGTGTCATCAAATAAGAACATCGCAGATGTGGCCTTGAAAGAACCCAGATGCTGTTTGAATGAACTAGACTTACACTGATTATTGTCGCCATATTTTATTTATTGATCTGAACAACCATAATCAGATAGAGAACAATTAATTTTAGTGGTTTCCTCTTCAAACCATTAAGGCATAATTATTTACATACAAGCCTCAGACGAGATGTCTCCTTCATAAAAGACGGAATTCAGTCTTCAAATCAGTAGTAGTGAAGAAAGCTTATAACTAGATAGTGAAACTATTAAAGCATGTTATTGATCAAATCTACAAAACATAACAATAGTTTGTTTGTTTATCCACCTATCTTAACTAATTTGTTAAACTTGATTGCGGAGAATAAACACACCCCTCTGTATGTGTGTTTGCATGTTTGTCTTACATGCTACAAACACACAGATTTTCATTCTAGAAACGGCTAGACCATTTCAAGGTTATCGAAATATTCTCTAAATTCTCATTGGTTAACTGACGGAAACAATGGTTTCTCTCATCCACACAAACAACTTATGGGCATCTGATTATTGTCAAATATTTTATTTATAAATTTAGGAGAATAAGACGGTTAGGATGAACATCCTAGATACTCTCGTGTGTTGGGTGATTGTGGCTGTATTATTACTTAGTCTGAATCTTATATGAAACCATGTGAACAGATTGCCTTCAGCGCGAGAATTATTGATTAGGTAAGGGGGGAGCTGTCTAGACTGAGTTATAGGGAATAGGCACATGTGGTGCGAAGGTGTCTGAGATATTTGATGGATGCTGACCAGAAGCAGAGTGCAGTAGGCTCATTTCGTCCTGTTTGGAGCTCTTCAGTTGGATGTACCTGCATTTCCCGTGGATTGTTGATATTCTCAAGCATCGGTTCAAACACCAAAGCATGCTGAATGAATACAATCACTCAGTGTAGATTGCAGTGTAGATCTGGCTAACGAGTCTCAAACAGGAGGAAATGGGCATCCTAGATTCCACTGCTGATCACCACCTGCCAAAAAGATATCACTCTAGTTCTTAGATATCGTCACCTAAACAAGTTGACTTTGGATTCAGTATTAGTGGAGTTTGTGTATGAGGAGGTTTGAGGGAATAGTCAAGAGTTACCTGTAAGGTGGTTATATTCTATGAGCTCGGTTGTTTAGTTGCATAGCTGTCGATGTGTGTGATGTGCAATGATGGCGTGCCTACAGTATAACTAAATTTTATAGTTGGTGACAGTGCGCATTCTAACTCTACGGTCACTAGCGCATAACACAAAGAGTAGGTAGTTGATTCAGAAACTCGAGTTTCTACCGCCTTGCCAATGGGTTGAAGCGCTGCTCACATCGACATGTTGCGATTAGTTGTCATAGTACAGGTGCGGCTCACTGTATAAGAAATGGTTTTTGAGTGTGTTAGTTTTAATAACCAAATCCAAATTTTCTCTTTTTATTATCGCCGAATGATTTACAGATGTCTAGAATTTGGGCAATTTGAAGTTGGATATGGAAAATTGAATGCATATATAATTTTGTAGAGAACTCACAATATATACTCTAAATAAATTTAAATGTATCATCATTTCGACATTTATGGAAGATACGTAGACGATACTCTCGTTATCTGCGATAATAACGTAATTCTTGATTATGTCATGTGTGCTGTCAACAACTGCAATCCTTCTTTACAATTCACCGTAGAGAAGGAATCTGAACTGAGTATTCCGCTTCTTGATGTGTGCCTTAGTACACATAATGATGGATCTCTCAAAAGATTCCTCCACCGGAAACGTCTATGGAAGGGACAACTAACTAATTTTGTAGGATTTTCGTCATGAGCTGACATTAGTTAGAGAACAGATCGAATCCCGGTGGGTGCGTATTGCTGATGAGTCCCAAACTAGGACGAAACAGCTGTCCAGTACTCCCAGGTTTTCCAATGGTTCTCTAACTAATGTGAGCTCATGATGAAAATCCTGTAACCAATCAAATCCCTACAAACCAACACTTGAACTAATTTTGTAGTTGGGTGCCTATCTCCAGCAAGAAACTAATTTATTCTCTCTGCTTTAGGCCAAGAAACATTTGCAGTTCTAATTGCATTGACTCAGAACCTGTCTTCCTGAAAGCCGCGCTTGCAGTAAAGGACTAGCCGAACCGATTTATTGACAAAACACGAAAGATAAGCAGTCCAAACTGGTCACTGACTCAGTTCTAAAGAAAACCTTATTCAAGAATTTGGAATTCTAAGATGATCAGACTGCAGGTATCCTCAAAAAGCGTCTCTCTTAATCACTCAGTAAGAAATTCTATGCGGTATAACTACAAATAGTATTGACCAACCGTATGCTGTTCTCCATCTCTGTAAAAGATAAGCTCTCACGTCCGACTGCTTCCGTGTGCATCTATCAGTTCACCTACTGTTATGGATCAAGGTACATTGGCCGCAGCCAGAGGACGCTTTCCACATGTATACAAGAATATATTTCAGCATGGTTTTACAAGGGAGAAAGGAAGTGTGTGATAAGCTCTATTCTAGAATACCTGATCGACCCCTGTCGCTCTACCAACACGTAACATGATTTCAAGATCATCCATTGAATTCATGCTAACTTGAAGACAGAGTTTTCTTCGTTCTAAACCTCTAAAGACAGTGGAAACCTTGACCATTCTTGAATTTAAGCTAAACAGACCTTTGTGTGTTTATTTAGTTAATCTATCATTACTACGATTATTATTATTATTACTATTTTTTTTCCTTCACGTTCCCCAGTGGAACAGTGGGCTTCAAGCTAATGGCTTTAAGTTTCTGTAGCAGTGTTTATTTTACAGGATGGGGTTGCTAGCCCAACCTTTCCTTTTCGCCAGCATTATTTCTGGCCTAGCAAGGTAAAGGAATGCGTCGGCCGGGGATCGAACCCCGGACCATTTGCATGGTTGGCGAGCGTCCTAACCGCTATGCCACCGACGCACTGTGCTCACTCTGAGTTGTTTCCACTTGCCCCACTTGTCATTCTAAATCCAAAATCATTATTTTTTGATTTTACCATACTGGATTCTGTCTTATCAAATTTCACACCATGTTATGTAACCTTTTATATAAGCATACGAATCCTATAATTATGCATCCATTTCTAGCATCTACACACCTTATGTATTGTTCTATATATGACACTAATTGTCTTGCTACTTGGCATTTAACTATGATTACAATCACAAATATTTTAATTGCATTTCATAATACTATCATTATTTGATGTATTCACATCTTTGATCTAGTTCCCTAACCGGATATAATTTCTTAAAAGCCACATATACATGATTGCACAGCATGATAATAAATTAATTGTTGGAGAGAGTCTTTTCACTGAATATGGTGTTCTTAACTGAAACCGCCTAATGAATGACGAAAGTCCAGAAAGTGTTTGAACCCTATTATGGATAAGATTTTGTCCTGATAAATCACACAGTGTTTGTTAAACAGCAATATTAACTTATGACGTTTCGAGCACAAACTATTGCTCATAATCATATCAAGTTACTCACACAACTTTTTTGACTAGATATTTAAATAAAAATCAATATAGGATAATGTACATTCAGAAAGAATAATCGGTTAATATTACTGTATAATACTATGTGATTTATCAAAATAAAATCTTATCCATAATGGAGATATGCTCTACCACAGTGCCCAAGTTTCATACTTATATCAATAATGTTTGAACCCAACTGGTTTTTGCGTTTCAACAGTTTACCATATCATCTTTGAAAATTAGAACTGATTATTACTTCTAATCTAAAGTAGAAATCAGTATCAACCAAGTATATGAATACATACGAAGTCGAAGAGAAGTGTTCAACTCAAAATTTGCCTACATTGAAGATAATTATCTCTGTATCATGGGATTGTAGATCTGAAGATGTTATTGGTTTTCAGTGCAGTGCTATGGTATCAGGTGGACGATTAGTTTTTAAGGAGTCATGCAAAATGCTTGACAGCTAGGCTCTTAGATTTGAGCAAATATTCAGCGTGACCTATTTCATCTTTACGCAAACAATGAAATGTCGAGAAAACTGAGATTATCTTGGTTGATAGATAATTTTACTTGTGATGGGTGAAATGAACTATGAGATATAGATTACGATCTAGGTCCAACGTGCGAACGTAATCTACGGTAGCTAAGATTCTAGAACAATAGCCATTATTTTCACATGAACTCATCCTTTGTGAAACATAATTTGTAACCAATCGTTGAAACGAAATTCAATATTCATCATGTGACCAGTCATCAGACAACCAATAGAATACCAGTGAATTTCAGCCAATACAAAATCAGATTAAACTTAATTTTAATTGGAAAATATTTTAGTTATGATGACCTGATTGGATTACCTGAGGCTATATAAACAAGGTAATCTATGCATATTGCGTGGATATTTCTCTGACCTTGTACTCTGTTGCCTAACTTCTCTTGTGACTTCTGGCTGGTATGTCAGGACAGCAAAAGCATCAGATAGTTAGCATTCCGGTCAATCGTGAACCAAGATCATTCGAGAAACAAAGACGTGATCTGTTAACAGGTTTAGAACGTGGAGGTAGTGGGAGTAGTCATTCTGGGAATTCGATCACACCATATCATGATGACTGGGCCGGCACAGTAGACCATTGGGTCAACTCAGCATGGAGAAGATGGGATGAAGATATGCGTCGATTGAGGAGAGGGATGTTTGCATTATTGGTGAGTCTAGTTATTCATAGTTTTGTTTTTCATAATTATTGCCACTCGACTAAGAATTAGAATGTTACTTCAGATTTCAGATTTATTGGTTGAGGATAGAAGGCTTGGAGCCCATGTTAATCCTTTTGTAGTAAATTTCTGTGGTTCTCCAAGACCTTCTTGGACCAATCAGTTGAGGTTTCAGACACCACTTCTTCTGGGAGTCGGTTCCAAGAGTTTATGACTGGTTGTGAGAACCAGTACTCAACAGCAATATGATTTCTTCTTGGCTTTTAAACTCTCCTGCTATGTCCTCTAAGGTGTTCTGAACTGGTGAGAAGGAAAAGAGAGAATAGGTCATGTCCGTAGTTATTTCAAATTTTAAACATTGTGATCCTTGCGGATGTCTCCAATTTTAGTTTACTGTACAATTAATAGATAGAGGTGGCTAGAACTGTTTTTCGAATATGTTACCTAAACAAGTTGGTTAATAAGATGCAATGATTTTGTATTTCAGCCAGTGGATCATTTTCCTCTATCAACTCATGATCCATTCGCTTTAATGCATCAAATGGAGCATCATATCCAAGATATTCGAGACAGAATGGGTACATTGGATGTCCCGTCTACTGCTTCAGCTAACGATTTCTTGAAAGATGCCTATGAAGTTGGTGAAGATGGGAAGGTGAGTTGATGTTACAGTGACGCCCAGGTTGTGTATTCGTGGGCGTTTGTCAGTTGGGTTGTGAATTAATGCGTGTTATTGTTTATTCGTGTTTAGGTACATTTTAAGGTGAGATTTGATGCGAAGGGCTTCGATCCAGAAGACATCAATGTAACATCGAGTGACAATCGTCTGACAGTGCATGCAAAGAAGGAGACGCAGAAAGATGGTGTAAAGTGCCACCGTGAGTTCTGTCGTATGGTTGAGCTTCCACGGAGCATTGACAACAATCATTTGAAATGCCGTCTCACAGATGTAAGTATTTTATCTAGGTGTGCTTTTTTTCTTGATATAGAAGATATAGCTTTGTGCATGTCACTGACAACTGATGGTCTTGTGATGTGTGATGTCTGTTTCAGGATGGTGTTTTGATGTTGGAAGCACCAGTGAAGGTTCCTGAATATCAGTCGCTGACACTGAATGAGTCTGGTCAGGTGGGTATTCGCCCGAAGTCAGACAGTCAGCTGCAAGCAGTTCCTTCTTCGAAGGCTCTTGTCGTGAAAGGTAAGACTTGCGATAGGATTTACATGTGTGAAGAGGTAATCAGAAAGCGATATCCCGTCACTTGAATTACTTGTCTAAAATGACATTTGAATGTGGATTTTTGTGCATACTCAGGTACTCATGGCCCAACGGTTTTGGATGATGGAGCCGGTGGAAAGCTTCTTCATGTCGAAGTTCCAGTGGATCCTGTCTACAAGCCTGAGGACTTATGTGTGAATGTGGATTCGGGTCGTGTTGTTGTCAGTGGACGTCATCACAAGGAGAAGAGAAGTGATCGTGGACAAGCGAGTTCATTGGCTGAGTTCAGCCAGTCATATGCAATTCCTGAAACGGTGGATCCACTGTCTGTGACCGCTCAATTGGTTGGGAAGACATTGGTGTTGGAAGCTCCATTGATGAAACACAATGCAATTACTCATTAGAAGAGTATGAATTGGTTTAAAACGACTCTAACAACTAATGTGACTCACTCATTGTGTCTGTTATTTGTACTCCAATACATATTCTTCATTAACTAATCTGACTTTTCTCTGTTGACGCGATTGACGATTTTACTTAACGCAACACTTGCATTTCAATAGAGTTTGTGGAGTGTGCTCTATCGATTGTATGAGGACTGGTGATATTAACTTCCTACGCTGAAGTCGATAGATGAGGTGATGTTGGAACAGTTTAGAAGTTGAGGACTTTAACTGACAATTAGCCACAATTCCGTTCTTGTTTTTTGTTGACGTTCATGTGCTGGCTGTTGCATTAGGGTTATTCATGTTTAACAGTATGTACATACGTCACGTCACATACGTCACTAGTGATTTGCTCTTAGTTGTTGTGTTGTGTAATGTCTTCCATCATTGCATAAGTAACGGGATGTGTATACGAGTCGACGACTGTGTATCGGTCTAGTTTCGTTAGAGTCAATGATTGTCAGTACTTACCCATAACGTATGATAGTCTAGTCTGTTATCGAGTAATGGGTGTGGGGAGGTTGACGTAATTGATACAGTTACTCGGATTTCGTTTCTGAAGATCAGAAACTCTGTGGTTGGCATAATGGAATTAGGGGTTTGAAATTTGATGAGGTAAGAATTGTTATTGAGTGAGAAGCAGAGTAGTCGAGTGTCCACATGACAAATTTGAAGTGTATGAGACAAAAACACTTAGTAAATGTACAAAAGGAGCATTCAAGAGTAATAATTGTGAATTAATCACTAAATATAGGAGCGGATGTGTTGGAAGGTGTTCAAGGCCGCTGTGGATTATAAGAGACGCAACAGAGCACAAGATTGTATTGACAAAATGCTACCGCCTCTGCCATACACGAATGTCGAAACCTAACACCTTTCGTACTATTCGGTCTCATCGTGTAGATGATTTGAAGAGATGACTGATGGAGCTGCGTGGTCTGAGTTCACTAGGTGTTCGAGAATCGAGCTAGCAATGCCTTGCATCATCGTCTCGACAAGCATGCTGGGTAGGGTTCAGAGATGCGTTTTGTGCGGCCAGTATAACTAGTTACAAAGGAGAAAGTGAATTTATAAATACACATTGAGGCAGTTTATCCTTCCCATATCCATTATTCATTTGGCAACTGTAGAAATTGATCTGTAGCTCAGACGAAAAGAAAGCATCTCTCAGCAATCTCGATAGGCGGTTCTTTAGAATCTTATCTGAGGAATCACCCTTAAATCCAACACTTATATAATGCAACTTAGTTGGCATCATGTTGATTCTTTTAGGCCACTGCTATACCTCCCATGTTTCTCTTCGTGAACTCTGTATGCCATTTGTCTGAGTCTCTCCAGCTCATCATCTATTATATCACAGGAACAAATCCTTCCTATTCGTGAAGAACGAGAAACGACTAGGTTTGTCTTTCTTTTCAGAGGGATTCAACTAGGAAAATTGGTGTATTTGCCATTTCTGTGTTGATTCTTACTGTAGGCTGATCTCTGTAAAGAACCGCGTTATCTCGTTATTAATAAAACATGCAGAAAATGGAATTCACAGTTCATCCCTGATTCCAGCTTGAACTTGATAGAATGGTGACAGTTGTAAGAGCTCCTTCGTTATCATTTCGATATCAGCACTTTTGTCAAATTGGAAAAGAGGGAATACCTTGCGCTTTAGTAGATGAATAATCCTTTACTTAATTTAAAAATATCTTAAATGTTCTTGTTTCTATCAAATGCATTTAACTGGAGAGTTACCGAATTCTGACGATTATATCTTCACTTTATTGGACATTGTGTATAAGAGAATTTTCTTATATAGAAATGGAAATACTCTCAATAAACATATCACATAGTCGTAACTTAATAATCTTACAATAGAAACGTAAATGAGTCATTAAAAATTATTGATTATTTATCGATCCACTATACGTTGATGTATAATAACTTTTCCAGACACTACGTAAATCAAACAATTTCAGACTGATATTCAGATTATAGGCATTTTGTAGGTATTTCGATCAATGTCTGCATG
The DNA here is from genome assembly GCA_944472155.2 of Trichobilharzia szidati. Lineage (NCBI taxonomy): Eukaryota > Metazoa > Platyhelminthes > Trematoda > Strigeidida > Schistosomatidae > Trichobilharzia > Trichobilharzia szidati. The sequence goes on along the minus strand of OX235271.1, from coordinate 85,972,597 downwards.
GATTTCGGTATAAAGCTCCATGATTTAGAGTACTATTGAAAACTAGGATCCACTGAACAGCTGTTTTGTCTACGTTTACCACGAATACAGAGGACTAGGTTCGCATATGCCAGTTTACGCCGTCTCTGGCGTAGACGTGATACTGACTATCGACCAAAGGGCGTGTGTACTGCTCAACAGTCCGCTCCGTCCTCCTTTATGGCTATGAGACCTGACCATTGAGAGCAGAAGACACGAAAAGACTAGCTGTGTTCGATCATAGGTGTCTGCGTCCTATCTCCCGTGTGAAGTGATATAATAAGGTGAGCAATATTGAGGTTAGGCGTCGAGTGCTAGGTAAGGCGGGGAAATCAGTCGACGAAACTGTGAAATTACATCGACTGAGATGGTTAGGACATGTGTTACGTATGCCTAGTCATCGCCTTCCTCGACGGGCAGTGTTAGTTGACATAGGGTCAGACTGGATAAGAGCTAGCGGCGGTCAAACCAAAACATGGCTTCATCAATCAATGAAATCCACAACAGTTAGCTTAAGCCACGTAGGAAGATGTAGACTTCCTGGTTGGGGTCGTCGGGACGGTAAAAACCAATGGTTGGAAACAATTGGTGACATGGCTCAAAATCGTTCTGAGTGGCGCAGGTGCATCCACTCCTTGTGACTTATAATTTTCAGTGAAACTGTTTTGCTCTCCGTTATTACTATTCCTTTGTCTCACACCTCTGTTTACTGACTATATTATGCATTTCTTCTAATTTCTTCTCTTGCTTCGTGTGATACATGGAGTGTGGCGACTTGAACTGCCGCACATATGTGCAAAGTTCTATGTTGAAAACCCACGGACCGACCGACGTTTACCACTACACAATTGACGAAATTACTCATTGTTAGTTTAACTTTATTCTCAAATAAAGTATAATTATATTTTAATAGTTTACACACAATGATAAGTTTTGTTATTGGTAATATTTCGAGCAAAATTACTCCCCGTGTTCACACCACTGTTGGAATTGTTTGATTCACACATTTATGATTTGTACTCATATATATAGTTCATTATTTTTGCTCATTCATATTTTTTTTTGTATTTGAGTTGTATTCCAAGTTCATTCATGTTTTTGTATCCAGAATTATATTCCAAGTTGTTGATAGTTGTACTGAGTCACCCTTGTTGCATGTATCCGGTGTGACTTTAATGAATATCGATTCTGTTATAAGTCTTTCTTCCCATTTGTTCATGTTAGTTTTTAGAATACACACATTGTTCCAATCGATATTGTGGCTTTTTTTCCCATGCATGTGTGGCTATCGATGAATTTTTTCAAGATTTTTATAAGCTTGTGTTCCTGTTGGTTGACCTTTGGTTAGGCGTTTATGTTCATTCACTCTTATTTTGAGTGATCTGGACGTTTGCCCCACATATTTAGTCGGACAGTCAGCACAAGATATTTTGTAAATCAAGTTGTTTTTATCCATCATTTTTATGGGATCTTTCAGTTGATTTATTTTATTTTTGATTAGATTTGTCGGTTTAAAAGTTGTGTGAATGCCGATACTTTTGAGGTTTCTTTGAATTGCCTCTGATGTACTATTTTTATATGGTATTGAGACTGTTTTTTTTTGCATTCTCCCATCTTGTTATTCTCCGGTTTTACCCTCTTTTTTTTCTTTTTTATATTATCTTTTATAAATTGTTTTGGGTAGTTGTTTTCGAGTAGCATCTTGAATAGGACGTTTATTTCTTTACACTGGTCCTCTTGCGTTGTTGTAAGTCTACGTATTCTATCTGCAAGACCTTGTATTAATCCTCGTTTCACAGTGAGTGGATGAGCTGAGTGATAATCGAGGAATCTTCCAGAGTGTGTGGTTTTTCTATATAGCGTTGTTTTAATGCTGCCATCTGTTATTCTTTGTATTTTGCAATCTAACATAGGCAGTTCCCCAATTTCGTTCTCTACTTCCATGGTGAATTTTATTGAGTCGATATGGCTGTTTATGTGTGAGAAGAGTTTCACAATATCGTTCTTTTTCACTATTACTAGTGTGTCGTCTACATATCTCCACCAACATTTTAGTGATGACCTGAATGGTTTAAGGGCATTCTCTTCCCAATAATCCATGAATATGTCAGTTATTATTGGTGAGATAGGCGATCCCATGGCTACTCCTTCATTTTGTTGGTATATTTTCCCTTCGAATGTGAAATATGTTGTTGTCAGACAAAATTCCACCCCTTTTATTATCTCTTCTATGGATAACTGTGTTCTATCTTTTAGGCCATTATCTTCTTTTAGTTTCTCTTTCAGTGCATTCATGGCCATTTGAATGGGTATTTTCGTATAGAGACTGTTTACATCAAAGCTGACTAGTATTTCATCTTCCTCTATTTTAGTGGTTTTTAGTCGCTCCACTAATTCAAATGAATCTATTATTCTAGCTTGTGAGTTGTCTCTTGTTGGTCTTAGTATTGTCGAGAGAAATCTTGATAGCATATACGTCGGTGTTTTTCTAAAATCTACAATCGGCCTTATTGGATATCCTTCTTTATGCAATTTTATCTTGCCATATATTCTAGGTATATTGCATGATTTTGGCATAATTTCAAACCATTTTGACTTACCAATTATTTCCTTCATTTGTCTGACTACCTTTGCTGTTTCTTTCATTGTTTTGTTTGTGATTGTTTCAGCTGACTTCGTCATTAGGGTATAGGGTCCAGACTGTAGATGTTCATTCATTTTTTCATTATATGTCGTTTTATTAAGCATTACCGTTGTGTTTCCTTTGTCTGCTTGAGTAATGACAATGGATTTGTCTGCTTTTATGTCTTGGAGTGCTTTTAGTTCCTCCTTCGTTACATTCAGTTTTTCTGCTTTTTGCTTTTTTAAGGTTAATGCACATTGTGCTCGTACCAGTTCTGCTTTTTGCTTGTCATGTCCTTCGAGTGCTGTTTCAATTACAGGTATAATATCTTCAGGTTTTAATCTTTTGTTGCTAATGTTGAAGTTCATTCCTTTCATCAGTACGCTTTCCTCTGCTTCTGTTAGCTTTCTGTCTGACAAGTTTACAATCCAATTGGCTTTAGTTACTTGTTTGTCATTCGGAGTTTTCGCTATCAAGAGTTTATTAAATTTTTTTATTTTTTTCATCTTTGTTTTTTCATAGGTAGTTTCTTTTCGTTTTTGTGCAACTTCTAGTATGCTTTCATACTTTTTCTTTTCAATTGCTCCTTTCAGTTTTTCTTTTGCTTCATCAATATCTTTCCTTATTGTGAACAGTTTTCGTATAATTCCACGTAAGTTTTCTTTGATGCATATTTTTGAGGCATGTGTGAGTGCTGCATTTGCTTTATCAGTAGATATCGGTGACTTTAGTCTCATATATACAGGAATAATTCCATTTTTTAGGCATCTGATGTTGAAAATTCGATGATTCATAAATCGAGATTCAGCTTGATATAAATGTGTGAGTTTGTTGGCCAGTCTTTTAATGGGAAGACCGTCAGTTGAATTAATATCAGTAAAAAGTTTGAGCATTGTGGATTAGATCAAATAAAGTATAATTATATTTTAATAGTTTACACACAATGATAAGTTTTGTTATTGGTAATATTTCGAGCAAAATTACTCCCCGTGTTCACACCACTGTTGGAATTGTTTGATTCACACATTTATGATTTGTACTCATATATATAGTTCATTATTTTTGCTCATTCATATTTTTTTTTTGTATTTGAGTTGTATTCCAAGTTCATTCATGTTTTTGTATCCAGAACCGACAAATCTAATCAAAAATAAAATAAATCAACTGAAAGATCCCATAAAAATGATGGATAAAAACAACTTGATTTACAAAATATCTTGTGCTGACTGTCCGACTAAATATGTGGGGCAAACGTCCAGATCACTCAAAATAAGAGTGAATGAACATAAACGCCTAACCAAAGGTCAACCAACAGGAACACAAGCTTATAAAAATCTTGAAAAAATTCATCGATAGCCACACATGCATGGGAAAAAAAGCCACAATATCGATTGGAACAATGTGTGTATTCTAAAAACTAACATGAACAAATGGGAAGAAAGACTTATAACAGAATCGATATTCATTAAAGTCACACCGGATACATGCAACAAGGGTGACTCAGTACAACTATCAACAACTTGGAATATAATTCTGAATACAAAAAAACATTAATGAGCAAAAATAATGAACTATATATATGAGTACAAATCATAAATGTGTGAATCAAACAATTCCAACAGTGGTGTGAACACGGGGAGTAATTTTGCTCGAAATATTACCAATAACAAAACTTATCATTGTGTGTAAACTATTAAAATATAATTATACTTTATTTGATCTAATCCACAATGCTCAAACTTTTTACTGATAACTTTATTCTCATAAAAGTATACCTGAAATGATGGATAGTCATACTATTGATCCGGAAATCTATGAGACGGAATTAGTTGTTGCATTGCACATTGGTTATTATATCTTGGAAGTGTACTTCATCAACTGTACTTAACTAGAACGGCTTTTGTTTTCATTCGTCATACGTGATACATGTATATCCACTGATTGCATGGACAATAATGTAATGAAATTATATTATTATTATCTTATTATTATTGTTCCGTTGGGTTCCAGGTGGAAAATAGGGCTTCACCAACACATCTCCACTTTCTTCTCTTTTCGGCCATCCTCTTCAGCTGGGTTCACGATTGCCCATAATCTCTCATCTCTTCCTCACATGATCTCCTCCATGTCACACTCACACTAACGACCCACTCGTCGCTTCCCATTAGGATTCCACTCGAGTGATGGGCGCACGATGTCATTCGACGGTTTCCTCAATGTGTGCCAGATCAGTCTCCATTTTCTCCTTCACATTTGTTGGGCAATTGGCTCTTGGTTGGTTGGTTTGTTCCCAGCTAGAGTTTCTTGTTACTTATTCTTTCTGGCCATTCGATCTTCAGTGTGGAGCCGGCCAGCGCGAAGGCAGCTTTTGATGAAAGTCTGCAGCCACCTGTTGGAAATCCTGTTCGTAACACGCAGTGCAAGTTTATGACCCGTATAGAAGAGCTGACTGACTTCACATTTGGTTTCAGGTTGATGAAGGCGTATTTTGCCTTTCCGATTCACGCTGGCTTTGACATCTTCATCCGTTCTGCCTGTGATTGAATCCCTGCTTCCTAGGTAAGTGAAGGAGGCAACCTCTGTTAAATCTCTCCCGTTGATGGTGAGTGGTGCTGTTGTTTTTGTTGTTGTTGCTTTTCGTCGGTGATTTTCATCACCTCAGTCTTATCTATGTTCACCTGCAGTCCTGTCTTCGCTGCCTGCAGCCTCTTCTGCCAGTTTGTTGGTTTTCGTCTGAATGTAAGTCTTCGACATTAGACATATATCATCCACATGCTAAATCAAGATCTTCTAGAGTCTTCTTATCGGTGGTCCAGAGTATTTCTGTCTTCTCACTCCCATAGATATTGTGACGTATAATCCAGTTCACCACAATTAAGGATCTCATCGGTGATAATAGGCAGGCAGCTAGCTTGTCTTACTCCTTTGTACACTTCAACAGAACGCCTCGCTGAGTTTTCCGTTGTGGATCACCATCACCTGACACGTGCCATTGTCATATAGCCATCTGTTGAATGAAGTTGATAAATACTTGAGGTATGCCTTGGTGTTGAAGCAGTTTCCGAATTCTGTCTTGGTCAATGCTGCCTGGTGAAGGCCTTTTGGAAGTCGATGAAGGAAGTTGAGGTAGAGGTTTGACTGTCATTCTATGCTTTGCTCCATGATGAGGATATGTACAGTTGCAGTTTGATCAGGACACGATTTACCTTTCCTGAATCCAGCTTGGGGTGGAGTTCTGTATCCAAGACATCCTTTATTCCATCCAGGATGATGCGAATTAGTATTTTACTTGGCGTGTATGGCATTGTTCCACGTTATTCAGTACTTGCACAGGTCTAAATCGCCCCTCCTTGGTAGCTTGACGAGGTAGTCTTTCCACCAATCGGTAGGTATCTGTCTTTCTTTAAAAACCTTTTGCATTAATGGCGTGAGCACATCTGCCGTAATCTCTGGGTCGGTGTAGGGGACTGTCTAGAGCCAGTTCATTAACATAACAGCAGCAGGTGAACGTGTAGGTGAGGACATGATTATTATGCGAATATACAGGTACAAAGATATAAATATATAGAATGTGCAGTCAAAAATAAAAATGATAACAATATAAATATAGAGTTTTTATAAAGCGAAGATGTTCAGACGGGCTCACCAATTAATTTGTAGGGGACTGTCTAGAGCCAGTTCATTAACATAACAAATATGCGAATAAAAATCCAAGTCAATGAGAGTACAATACAACAATATATTATCAAAATGCAGTAATGAGTTATGTTAATTAATAGGTTACTTGGATATGTTGTTAAAGTTCACTGCTACAAATTATTTATATAATCCACAGAAGCGTTGACTGTTGGAATCGTGTCTACTGATAGAAGCTGTGTTCCGGTTGTAGATTTGTCTTCGGATAAGGATGATAGGTTCCTGCAATAAATCCAAAGTATACAACACGTTTTGAGTGAAGTGAGTAGACAGAAATGGCCAGAGAGAAGGCGAAGCTACCAACAGTACAGTGTATTTCAAATTGTACTCGGAAGTTATATGCATTTAAACATAAATCGTTTTAAACAAGAGTCATGTACAATGTTTCTAATTTCAACATCTAACCAAAAAGTGTACAATCATATAGTTACGTACTCCACATCGGTTTCCAGTGCTTCAGGGTGGGGGAATTCCGTCCTGTCCCGTTGCCTTCCCAGCCTTCAGTAACTTGACCGCATTTAGACAATTTTTTAACAGACTATTTTAAACTCAGATAAACGTACACGATGCTACATAATACTGATTGATTTATTGATTGATTGACTGATTGACCTGAGTAGTTAGACACCACGAATGTCAACTAGCATTGCTTGTTAACCAGGTCGAAGTGATCTAAACACCTAATAATGACCATTCCGATATTTTAGGGCCGATCTCGTAGCCATATACCCACTGGGACTCAGCTCACGGAGCCGAATCAACTCAAACCACCCGAATTCTGGTAAAACGTTAAATCAAAGTCTTGAATTTACAATTTACACAATTCCAGGTGAAATTTCGCTACAGTTTTTTTTAGAAAGTCAAATTATATTTAACATATTTTCTCCTTTCTGATAGTTCCAAATACAAAACACGCATGAATTATTTTTCTGTTTTAGAAACGTATTAATACTTTAATGTGTGGTGTAGGTAGAAAATCCATAAGATTACTGCGTGAACACTGGATTTGTTTGTATCTAAGGTCACAAGAGGAAATAGATTTTGCACTTTTATAGTACTATATCGTCAGATTAGGGTCATTCAGATCACAAATACAATGTGTGTGTTTGTGTGTGTGTGATTAATTTGACTGACATGATAAATATGCATGTAACTTTATTTCTCTAACTTGACATATCTTGCTCTAAACCGGTGTAATTTTAATGAAGTAGGAATCAGAAATACACATAATAATAATAATAATAATAATAATAATAATAACATAATACTGGTTGGATTTAATTCTGTAAATCGTGAACCAACTCCCTTTAAATGCAACCCGTTTATAGAATAAAGATCAATGAAGAGATGTGGAATCAGGTTATATGCCTTTTCATCACTGTCGACATGGGATGCGTTTAGATGCATAGTTCAGTTTCTCTAAAGATGTACATTGTCTCAGGAGCTGTAGAGGCTCACACATTACCTAAACCATTATCATAATGGGAGGGTATTGCATATTCACCTCACAAATGTCATACAGGTTGGAAGGTGGCTGGTGTGCCATCTGGCTTCTGATGTGTATGCTATGTTGTGTATCATACTGACACCGAAGAACAGCTGAGGTTAAAATAAAAGGGATTCTAGCTCATCTCCGGATGCTTGAAGTGCTTTCAGTTTCCAACTGACGAGTATTCGTCCAGTCAGACTCTGAATGCATTTTATACTTTCCTTTGTGTTGATTAATACGCATATTTTCAGAGTCCCTAGCTAAACCAATCAATATTGACCAGGTAAGTTTGAACATCTTTAAAACATAACGGACTCAGTTTATATTCTATTTAAATATTCTGATCTGTCGATCACAAACTAAGGTGATTGAGTTTATTTGATTTGGTCTCCCCTATCAATACTTGCGAGCTACTGATTAAGAATGTGCTAGAACACTTCGGGTTCAGTAAGACTAGTGGAACATATCACTTCAGGACTGAAACTTTGAAGCTTCAGTAGCCGCGTTTCTATTTGTTTACTAGGGGTGTAGGGTTTCCAGTTTGACGACAAACCTTCTCTCTTTTCTAGACATTATTATCGACTAGTCAGTGTGGGAAGGTTTAAGTGTGTCGGTTGGGAATCAAATCACTGGAAGACGTGAGGGGTTGGTGAGCGTTCTACTTCTTAACCATTGACTCACCGGATTAAGTGTTAGGTACGAACAAGGTATCCATAAATTAACAACCCCCTGAATCTCCGTGTAATACTATGACGTTCAAATGTTCGAATGAGATCAGTTGAACTCCGTATATTTACAAAATGTACTTTCAATGAGGTACACTGTTTTAGCAGTAAACAAACTCATGCTATTAGGTTGAATCATGTGACATGATTGTCTGTAAATTTTCACACTATCGCATGACTGCAACTTCATATAGGTCTGTCTAGCCAGATTCGTCTATACTTACTTCACCTTGACCTTTCACATCTTAACCAACAATTGACCAGATAACACATACACAACTATCTTTAAGGAGGAGTTTATCTCCTTTTACCCCTGTATGCTGACAACGTAGAATAAAGTGAGAAGAATCGAATGGTGAGATGCTTGAAAATCGGAAAAATAAATTATTAGTGGAGAAATGAATAATATCCATTGGAGTTATATGACAGTAGATTTTGATCATTAAGAGGGGAAGCAGTGAAATGACAATGAACAATGACTGTTATTATTCCCGTGGATTGTGAGTGGAACACGGAGCTTCAGCAGCACATCATCATTTCATCCTGTTTTACGCAGGCTATTTTGACTAGTTACAAGATTGCCCAAAAGCTTTCATTTCCACTTCACACGATCTCCTCCATTTCACCTATGCACCTATGGACTCTGAACTCGCCGTTCCTTATTCGATTTGAACTCGAAAATCTGTTTGACTAGCGATGTCATTCAGTAATCTACTCAGTGTATGTTAAATCCATCCACCTTCGTTTGCTTCAACATTCTTTTTGGGCGACAGGTGTTTGGTTGATTGGTTGTCGAACTCACTTGTTCCTTGTGCTTTGCAGCCGGCTATCTGAATTTCATTATCGAGTCAAAACAACTGTTTATGGAAGGTTGCACTCTCCTGGAAGTGTTTTTCGTGATTCGTCAAGTCTTTGAACCAAATAGAAGCACTGACCGAACTGAAATTAGTGTTGAAAATTGAGAACTTGTTCATGATACTGAGTGTACTAGATATCTACGCTGATTTCAGAGTGACATCTGTCTTGCTTTTCCGATCCTGGTGGTCTTTGAAATCCTCATCTATGCCACGAGTGGTTGAAATAATCCTGCCTGTAGAGAGATTAAGACTGATAAGAGAAGACGTAGCTGGATAGCTAGTGTGATGATATTAGACGAACATTTACATATCATTGATTCTCATGACCAGTGGCAACTGGCGTGAAATGATTACCTAGTTGATCTCGTACTCAGGTGGTACAGAGCTAGGTCAGGAAATCAGCAGTTGTTGGCTCCTCTCCTGTTGCTTTTCGGGTTACCATTTCATCTCCCATCGTCACCGATTACATGAAACTATATATACTACTGATTGAGTGAGATGAGTAGTTGTCTGCCACTCACATCAACTAGAAGTGCTTGCTAGTTAGGCAGGTCGAAGTGATCTAAACACCAGACAGACATATCACTCGTTCATTGACGAGCTTATCAGCGGTGTACCCAGTCTCATTCACCTCAAAGAATCAAAATCAGTCATCAACACCGAATTTCTAGCTAGCTACTTCGGAAAACTTGTAATAGCGAATTTCCGATTCGATCTAACTAGCAAGCACTATTGGTTGATGTGAATACTATAGAAATATTGATCACATATTTTGATGTGAATAATTTCCGCTGCCGTTTAAAGGGAACTCTGGTGACATTTCACCTCCTCGAACTGTGTAAATTACAGATTGATTTGCATATTGTGAGTTTGATTCATCACGACTGCATGCATACTGGTGTTCCGATTCAAAGATATCCAAGACAGTCATCTCACCAGCACGCGAAAGTTTGATTACGGATTAGTATGAGTTAGAGAGCCGTTGAAAATCATGAAGGAGTACTGGATACCACTTTCTTCCTAGTTTGGAACTCTTTAGCACTACATTTGACACTAGCGAAGATGAGCTTCTGAAGCCCTATGCTTCACTCGGAACCAAATGGAATAAATAATAATACTGCTAAACTTGTGTTGTTTCTCTTTCGTGGCCGTCTACACTATGCGTATACTAGCTCACAGACAACCCTTTCCCCTGTTCTTCTAACTACTGGCAGCATTATCATCAATATAACGCTAATTGTTTTGTTGATATAAGCATTTTTGGCTAGTTCGCATATCTCTTTCTTCCTAAATTTGCTTATGTAATTATTCAAAAATTCATTAACCTATTTATTTTTCTTAATTCTCATCATCCTAGAAACAAAATTCTGTTCGTAACATCTGCAAATTAATAATTATATAACTACATTAGATCAGATTGTCCTATCCTATAACTACTAATCCAATTTCTGCGATTATTTTCACCTTACCTATACCAAGCTAATGATATTTCTCGAATTGGTTAACAGATTACCATTTAGGACTGGTAGAAGCCTACTGTAGTACATCTTTGTTTAACAAAGGAAGCTTTGAATTGTTAGTGAAGAGGTATGAATAAAGGAACTAGCTGGAAGGGTGTACATTTCTTCACTTCATTGTTTGCTTTGTTATCGAAATGTCTAAATGTGAATTTTCAGTTTATTGAAAATGTGTCCAATTTATGACTATCGACCTGATTCGATAAGCGATATTAGTGAATTATGCAGATTACGTTAGATAAAGAATTAGGAATTTTTCTTATTTCCACTGAAATTTATTTTGACCATTGTTCCCTTGGGTTCCAAATGGAACATAGGGCCTCCAGCAACACGACTCCACTTTTTCGTATTCACTGCGGGCTTCTTAAGCTGGCTCCACGATTACCAATAGTCTCTAATATCTTTCTCTCACAATCTCCTGCATGTCACACTCGGAAGAACCACTCGTCAGCTAACAATCAGGTTCTGCTCAGGCAGTGACCTGCCTCGCGATGACATCTAACAGTCTCCTAACCGTGAACTCGATATATCTCCATTTTCTTTACCATATCTGTTGAGCAATAGATTCCTGGTCTGTTTGTTCCCATAGTTTCTTATTGATAATTCTTCGAGGCCGGCCATTTCATCTTCAATATAGAGCCAGCAAAGCGGGTATCTGTTGATGAAAGTCTTCAGTAGCCTCTTGAAAATGCCTTTTGTGACGACATGGCTAATTGTCTGACGAACATGGAAGAAATGATTGACTTAAAATTGGTGTTGAAGATGACAGTCTTTTTCTTCATGTTGAGTGCAGCAGATTTTCAAACTGACTTCATAGCGATAAAGGTCTGCATTGCCTTTACAGATTCGGTTGGTTTTGACATCTTCGTCTGTTCTGATTGTATTAAAAAAGGTGCCTCCTGGATAACCAAGAGAGGTGACCTCCTTCAAATATCACCAGCTGAAGATGATTGGTGTTTGTTGTTGTTGGTTGGTTGCCTTCATCATTTCTGTCTCCTACGCATTCGCTTGAATTCCTACCTTTGCTGCCAGTTATTCCACCAGTTTGTTGATATTCTCCTGCAGATGAGCGAGATTGCGCAACTACTGATATAAGGATAAAACCTGGCCATTGGGGTAGAGTATAACTCCATTATGGATAAAATTTTATTTTAATAAAATCACACAGTGTTTGTTATACAGTAATATTTACTGATCACCACACTTCAAGCGAAAATTATTACTGCTCAAAATCACACAAAGTCACTAATCGCACAACTTTCTTGCTTCATTTATATCCATGAATATAAATTGATGATGAGACATTTGAATAAAATCAATATAAGATAAAGTACATTCAGAAACAATATTAGTGTTATCAATAAAGTACAATCAGATGGAAAATCAGATGTACTCATAGTAACATAAATAAATAAATAAATAAATAAATAACTTGTTAGAATGTGAATTGAATACACTTGAACATTATTCATTATCCTCCTCTGACCCGGCCGATAACTGCTACCTTACCGTGGTGGTTGGGCTTGAATGCCGCAGTGACCCAACAAGCTAAACTGGCTGGTACTCATGTCCCTGCAGGTCCTGCCATCTCAGGAAAGTTGTTTGGATAGCCGTTTAACTAAAAGCAGCTACCATGGGGTACATGGGCTCCAGGATTCAATCGGATCAAATGGCGTACGAACCCATATGGGTCACCGGCAACCATGGGAACGCAGCTCCTGACTCTGCTCCGCTGCCTTGCGGATTAGACTCCAAGTCAAAGGCTCGGGGGGTGGTCCCTTAAGAAAATCACCTGCTTCGGTCTGGGCGCCCGGGCAGTATCTCAGCCTTCACACAATAAATGAAATGAAGCAACAAACTATTATGGAAACTCACCGCATGCTCGTAAAAATGATTTCAAGAAATAATGATACCTCAACCAACTTATGTCCTTCCAACCTTACTTTTATTTTTATACTTAGATTCTTGTATTTTACCTTTGCTCACCTTGACTTCTTAACCTTCGACAGCCTTTCGCCTTTGTCTGGATTCCTAGCCTATCTGTGTCGTTTCGAGATGTTACTGAGTAACCCTCAAAATGGTTGTCCCCAATGTGACATCTAACACAGATATCCTGAGACCACGTGCCGCGTTCAAGCTGGCCACCTACTATGTTCGGACGCTGATGCAAATCGAACAACAGGCAGGGTTGGTAAGAACATTGGAAAGCCTCGCTATCGATGTCTGCTGCATTTTGGAGACTCGCATTCAAGATCCCAGTGAATTGCTTCGATTATCCTTTCCATCTGGAAGTTCTAGTAGTATGCACCCTGTGGCGTCGGCATCCGGCGTAGCTGGTGTCGGCGTCGCACTGAGCACTAGGGCCGAAGCTGCACTGCTCGACTGGATTCCCATTAACAGTCGTTTATGTGCTGTGAGGCTGGAAGAGTATACAAAAGTAAGGAGTAGTAGACCAGATAGGCGGTGTCTATTTGTTGTCTCTGCCTATGCACCAATGGATTGCAGCCCGGATGCAATGAAGGATGAGTTCTACCACCAACTTAACGATCTCTTGAGACAGGCGGGTCGGAGGGATATCGTAGTGCTGGCTGGGGACTTGAATGCACAGGATGGGCATCTGAGCTCAGAGGAGAATCGTCTAGGTGGTAAATGGGGACTACATGGTGGCAGGTCAGATAATGGGGACCGTCTTCTGCAGCTTTGCGTAGATCACAACCTATTTCTAGCCAGCACCAACTTCCGGCACAACCATCGCCGTAACGCTACCTGGCGTCCTCCCTATGCGAACCAAGCTTGGACTCAGATCGATCATATTGCTGTCAGTTTCCGGTGGCGAGGATGCATACAAGACTGTTGCTCCTTCTGGAGCACATGCCTGGACTCCGATCATGCGTTAGTGTGTGCCAAGTTCGTCTTGCGATTTGGTGGGATTCACAAAAGGTGTCGTTTAAACGTTGATGTGAGCAAACTAGTAGCATCTACTACTTCTTTGAAATATCAGAATGAGTTACAGTCAATGCTTGCCAGCAGCCCCCCAAGTAGTATAGATGAACATTGGCTTCATCTGCAAGGTGCTATGCAAAGAGCGAGTGTAGCCGCTTGCAGCTTGAAAGAATGCTCCGTCAAAAACCACTGGGTTTCTGCGAGTTCCTTGCAACTCCTGGATGAACGCCGGTCCATTGCGGCTGGCAGCGAATACAGCAATAAGCGAAAGGCGCTGACGCGCAAGATAAGAAAGTGTTTACGTAAGGGCCGCGAGGCCTGGTGGTCAGAACGTGCGGGTGAGATGGAGGCAGCTGCTGCATCTGGCAACAGTCGGAAGCTGTTCCAACTCATCCGAGCCACCGGCAGCAAGAAACAAGGTATCAGCGAGACGGTCTGTGAGGCAGATGGCACGCCAATTACCAGCTTGAAAAGACGCCTGGAACGCTAAGCAGAGCACTTCGAGAAAAAGTTTAGCTGGCCACCACATTCAATGTCTGCTGTTATTAGCCCCAGTACTCCTTGGTCGGTTAATACCAACCCACCCACCGAAGCGGAGGTCCGTATGGAACTCCAAGTGTTAAAACGCCATAAGGCACCCGGCCCAGACAATTTACCCCGGCTCTTGATAAAGATGGTGACGAGACTCTCACAATGGCTCTAACTGGGTTGTTTAGGAAGGTATGGGAAACTGAGAGTGTACCATCAATGTGGAACGAAGCCATTATCGTCCCTATCTTTAAAAAGGGTCGACGTAATTCGTGTGACAACCATAGGGGTATCAGTCTGTTACCAGTTGCGTCTAAATTATTGGCTGCTGTCTTGCTTCGCAGGCTGTGCAAAATACGTGAAGGATTGATTCGCGAAGAGCAGGCTGGGTTTCGTTCAGGTCGTAGATGCATTGATCATGTGTTCACCCTTCGTCAGTTGTTGGAACACCGCCACAAGTATTGCAGGCCAACGTTGTATTTCTTGATATTAGGGGTGCCTTCGATTCGTTGGACAGAACTGTGCTCTGGAACTGTCTGTTAGAGAGAGGTGTACCTGAGAAATTTGTTAACATCTTGAAAGCCCTATACAGAAACACCTCAGGTAGAGTGAGGGCATACAACCAACTATCACCACTGTTCCCAACCAACAGTGGGGTTAGACAGGGTTGCTCAATCTCTCCATTTCTCTTTAACTTTGCCATCGATAACATTCTGGAGTCAGCTCTGAAGGATGTGCGTGAAGGTGGTGTAGATCTGCTACCTGGAGATAGACTTTTCGACCTCGAATATGCAGACAATATCGTCTTACTGTGCGATAGCATGCAGGCTGCCCAAATCTGTAAGTATGGTATGTGCTTTGCACCATCTAAGTGCAAAGTACTGTTACAAGATTGGCAGGAGCCTGTACCTGCACTCACTCTTGCGGGTGAACCGCTTGAAGTTGTTGATAAGTTTGTGTACCTCGGTAGTTGTGTGAGTGCTGGCGGAGGGGTGACGGATGAGATTTCCAACGTCTAATGAAGGCTAGGGTGGCATACATCAACTTGTGCCACCTCTGGCGCCGTCGCGACGTTAGTCTGGCTGTCAAAGGTCGGGTATATAATGCTTCGGTGCGGGCTGTCTTGCTCTACGCCTGTGAAACCTGGCCTCTCCGAGCTGAGGATGTGAGGCGACTCTGCGTGTTCGATCATCGCTGTCTCCGCAGGATTGCTTGCGTTCGATGGCATCATCGCGTGAGTAATTCTGAGGTTCGGCGGCGTGTGTTTGAACACAGTGGAGGTCACCATTCATTGAGTGTCGTCATCTGGAAACACCAGCTCCGGTGGCTTGGAAATGTGCTGCGAATGTCATCCCAGAGGCTACCGTACAGGTCTCTGTTCGCTAGCCCTGGGACGGGATGGAAAAGGCGGAGGGGTGGTCAGTCCATGACGTGGTGTCGTGGGACGAAGGATATTTGTGCTAGATTAGCATCGGTTGGTGTGTCACGACTCCCTGGTTGGGGTCAGCGAGATAGCTCGAATCGATGGCTCGAAACGTTATCGGATATGGCCAAGAATCGTAATCAATGGGGAACGTGTTGCAATTTCCTTCTTTCTTCCCTTCCTGATGATAGTTAATGAATACTGTTTGAACTTGTTAAACATGACTGTTTTCCTTCCAGATGAAGTTCTTTATCCGTTTTCTACTTATATTTTTACTTTTAATCTATGTTGTTTTATTATTATTGTGTGGCGCATCTTTCTTGGTGCCATATTGTAACAGGTTTTTTCTGCGTTTAAATAAAAAATAAAATAAAAATCCTCCTCTGATTCGACTGGTGGTAACAATATCTTCCTTATCTCCGGTATTAGCGATGATGCGTCACTTCTGTTGAATGTATTGGTTGTAGACTGGATGAAGCAGGCAAGATTCAGTAATCAATCTCTCTCTGCACCTGCCTACCTAGATTACCTTTTACATTTTTAACCCTCTCCCACCCTATTGTGTGGTTGGATGTTACTGCATGCAGTGCGATTGCTTATCTTCTCGGGGTCAACCATTCTTACAATCTCACTACTCCTAATCTACTAGTGTGACCTATGTAGTTGACCTCACTCACAGTCATTGCAAGGTATTTTGTAAATTATACTGTTTCGTTTAGTTGGGTCAACTGGGTCCTTTAGCCTGCAGGGCTTGTCCCACACGAGTTAGTTTGCACGTTTAAATGCCACTCTAATTCCTGCTTTGTTGAGAATCCTACGTAGGGTCACAGATGTCCCCCTCCTAATATGACAAAACTGCAGACACCTTATATTTTTTCTTATTATGTTATAATTATTAGTTTCACTATTATTTTTAATTTGCTTCTAAGCTTTTCTGATCTTCCTAATGAATTTTACGGGATAGTTATTTAACACCAACCAGCTATTTTTCTATCTGTTTCATTTCATCGTTTAGGTCTTTTCTTGTACTACTTAGTGCTACTGCTCGGTTTATTAGACACTTAACTAAGCCATCCTTCATAGATAGACAACGAACTAGATGGATTAAAGTCTAAATATTTATTAGCTGAATGCGTTGGTTTTTTATGAAAGCTAGTATGCATGTAACCTTCTTCTATACTTTATATTTTACAATCTAACATAGGTAATTCTCCTTGTCCATTTTCCGATTCAAATGTGAACTTTATTCCCTCTGTGGTGAGAGATGGCTGCTAGCCAAATTGGTAGACAGTAATTGACGTAAATGTTTATGTCTCAAGTATCAGTCATGTGAAAACAAGATCAAAGACGGACAGCAGACTTTGCGTAGGCAGATACAATTAGCAGATAGATGATCTGACACTCAAGAGACAGCATTACAGAGATGAAAGATCAACTTTTAGTGAGAAACAACCAATCAGGAAACTGTGTTTGTCAGCTAACAATAATCTATAATAATGCACACGAAGATCTGTAAATATGTGTTGATTTCCATAACTAACTATCTGTTGCCTGACTCTTGCATTCTGTCGTTACACCTCTACTAATGAGTTTATGTGTATCAAGAAGTTAGCGATATGTTATGTTTTTTACACTGTGAAAGTGTCATCCACATATCACCAGCAAATCATTGGAGTAGGATTAAATGTATTAAGAGCCATATTTTCCCAGCTATCCATAAAGATATCTACCACGATAGGGTATATTGGTGATCCATCCCATTGCTACACATTCTCTTTGTCTATACATTTTTCCCTGGAATTAAAAGACAGTAGATGTGAGGCATAAATAAATTTCTAAAGTAATTTTCTCAAAGCTACCTTTATCGTATGAGTAAGTTTGGGATGAGAAGTTAGTTCTCTTTTAACTGCTTCCATGGCCATATTGATTGGTATGTAAGTATAGAGAGATTACTTATATCAAAACTAAGTATTTTTCATTGTTTTCTAATTGAATGTCATTTAGCTTCCTTTTCATTTCGTATGAATCAGTTAGCCTAGAGTTTGAATGATTTCATATCGGGTACAGTATTAGAGCTAAGTGTTTTGATAACTCACATGCAGGCGTATTTCTGAAATCTACTATTGGTCTTATGACGTAACCTGGTTTGTATATATTTTTATAGTACCATATATTCTACTAGCGTTATTAATTTTAATTTAATGTCTAAAACTAATAGCGCTAGTAAAATATTTATGGTATTATAAAAGTACATAAGCCAGGTTACCCCATAAGGCCATATTCATGGACAGAGTCAAAATTCCAAAGAAGTAATATAGGTAGGTAGCTGGAGAGACAGATTAATTACTGAATCTTGCCTGGTTTATCCAGTCTACAACCAAAACATGCAATAGAAGTAACGCATCATCGCCAATACCAGAGATATGGAAGATATTATCACAACCAGTCGAATCAGAGGAGGATAATGAATAATGTTAAAGTGTATTCAATTCACATTATAACATTCTAACAAGTTATTTATTTATTTATTTTACTGTGAGTACATCTGATTTTCCATCTGATTGTACTTTATTGACAACACTAATATTGTTTCTGAATGTACTTTATCTTATATTGATTTTATTCAAATGTCTCATCATCAATTTGTATTCATGGATATAAATGAAGCAAGAAAGTTGTGCGATTAGTGACTTTATATGATTTTGAGCAGTAATAATTTTTGCTTGAAGTGTGGTGATCAGTAAATATTACTGTATAACAAACACTGTGTGATTTTATTAAAATAAAATTTAATCCGTGATGGAGGCTGTGTGACATTAGATATAAATCGTCCACGAAATCCAGATCCTTGATTGAACACTGGTTAGTAACTAGTGTGGTGTGTCTATCTTTGGTGCAGACTGAATTCTAATAGTCAAGTTTATTGTGTGGTCACCATTTTAGTTGGCTCGCCTTCACGGTGCACTTGGGATTGATGATTTAGATGGTTGGAGGCAATCGGCCAAGGGAAGCCTCGGATCCAGATTTCGTGCTATGTGGCACTCACCAGTCAGAGAGGCGTATCTGCAACCTTGAAGAAACTCATATCCATTCTAACCCAGATCTTCCAGCTTCTTCTCGTCTGTACAACGTTTCTCCATCTTCCCACTCCCAACGGTTTGCTGTGTAATCCAGTCCACCACAGTTAGGATGATCATCGATGATAGTAGGCAGTCCTCACTTCAGACGCTTCACTGAGTTTTCCATTATGAATTACTTGTCATGAAAAACCATCATATAGCCGTTCAATATGTTTGATAAAGATTTGCGATGCACTGCTCCTTATTGTTGAAGTAGTTACCAAATTACTTCGTGGTCGACGTAATCAAAGACTTTTTTGAAGTTCATAAAGTTGTTTTAGGGATTTGACTGACGTTCTGTTATTATCATTAATACACTTGGTAGTTTACGCTAACTAAATTTCTACCTAGTCGGTTTTCAGACCTACTGTTCCGATCACAATTAGCAACAACAACGATACGATACCACCGAACCCTCGACGCAAGAAGACAAGAAGATAGACCGTTGAAGTGTACATCTTTTACTGTTTCGAATCAACAACAAAAGGGTTGACAGCAATCACATGCACATATGTGCTTTAAATGGTGTTGAGAGGAACTAATTACATTGATAAGTTAAAACAGTCAACAACCAATTGGGTTCCAACATTATAAGTGTGCGTATGGAGGGAGGGTGGGAATACAAACAGCCCTGTACTGTAAAGATAAATGTAGCATTTTTTAAACAATTAGGCCTATATAATATATACTATGCCTTGTTCAATGATCATGCGTAGTATAGCAATTTTTCCCGCACATCATTTGCTTTTCCTGAATCCAGCATGTTTTGGGCGGAGTTTTTCATCCAGGATCTCCAGGATGAAACGATTTAATATTTTACTTCGCGTGGACAACAGCAGAATTCCGTACCAGTTCTTGCACAGGCTTAATTCTCCCTTCTTTAGAAGTTTTTAACATAGTAGTCCTTCTTCCAATTGACCATAAGTAGATGTGAAACTGACATATGTTAGAGAACCACTAGAAACCACATAACACTAGAGAATTAGTTATTTCATACTAGTTTGGGGCTTTTCAGCAGCGCACACCTTCCACTTCATTTAATGTCATTTACAAAAAATTTATTTATTTTATATAATATATAATATAATATATATATATATATATACTAATATAATATAATCTACTGTTTCCATAAGCGGTACATTAGTGAATAGTGATGATACATCCATGGATAACATGCGTTTATACCTCACATTAGTCTCGGATATTTTAGAAATAAAGTCGAAGCCATCACTTATTCTATGCTGCACGATTTCTCTGTGCAAAGGACCCAGAATCTTCACTAACCACTTCGCTGTTCCGTGAAATGGAGAGTTATACATATCTAAAACAGGGCGAAGAGGAAGACCCGGTTTGTGCACTTTGGGTAGACCGTAAAGACGTGGATGAATGGACTCATACGTGGTTGATGATAATACTCCTATTTGGTTCAGTTTTTTGAGGGAGTCGGTCATTAGTTTCTCCGCTCTTACATTGAGGTCTTTGTAAACACCAAGAGACTGGAATTTAGTTTGATCACTCAGAATACCTTCCATTTTCTCAACATAATCGCTTTTGTCCAGTAAAACTATGCCATCACCTTTATCCGCCTTGCTGATAATTAAGCTTTCGTTGCTTCTAAGTTCTCTTAGAGCTTCTCTGTGTTGCTTAGATAACAGACTATTTACTTTCTTATCATCCCTTAATCTTATCACATCTTCATTATAAAGGTGTTTCATTTACTTCCCTTACAATCTAACATTACTTAATCGGTTCATTTGTTTTTACTAGCCCTTATCGACTACTTCCACCTGAACAGTTGTTTGTTTAATCATGCTGTTTTTCATTACTTTTGTTATCACAGATTGCCTCACCTTTTCATCCTTATTATTGATAAGACCATTATTATATTATTGTTATTATTATTACCACTATTATGACTAATTGCACAATTTATATTCCCCATCTTATTATCCTATAGACAAAACACTATGATTGGTTTATATTTGAATTTTTATTTGTAAACTTATGTGTATTAGAGTTAAGCCTGATGAGATCTAATTGAAAACAATATTGTTGACTTAAGTGTGTTGTTCTAAATTTTACTATGGGAATATTTAATATATAATTATTAGTATGTTAAATGTATATTTAAGCTAGGAACGTTGATTAAACTGGTATTTAAAACAGACGCCAAATCACTCTATTCCACTCATATGTATTGTGCGAAATGTCTATAGATTGGTTGCACAAATTACATTCGCCATTTCCAACATTGATCTTTAATAAACAACATAATTAATTAAAAGTCATCTGACATATATAGTGTGGAAAATTGAACTGGTATATTAAGGTATCCTAGTTTTCTAGGTCTTATATGTGCTGGATTGAACACAATCTGTAGTGACATGTGGTATTTACTTGAAGATGGTTAGAATTTGGCAACACCGTAAACTATAATTCTGCCATTTCAATATCAAAGGAACGCCGAAAACTTGTAAACCCATACAAAGAAGTCTTTTAAGTTTTTCGTAGAAACATTGATTTCAAAATCATCACAGGAACAATCTATTTACAGTATTGATAGTTACTTGAATATTTCAACTAATTTTTCAATCACACCACCCTTTCGCATGATCTGTATCTCTTTTGTACTAACATTGGTTTATCTTCTTTTCACTGAATCCTTGTTACTGCTTCACTTTGATGTTGTGTGGTGGTGGTGGTGTTGATAGTACTGTGTGGTTGTACAATCGTGGTTTCGTTTGGGTGAAGTCAAGGTTACTCCATGGAGTGACTGTTTGACCTAGGACTGTGTATTTCTTCTGTTCGATACATGCAGACAGAGTTTTCATTCCATCTTTCTGCGAATATTCTTGTTGATTCTCAAGTATTTTACAGTTGTGTTTGGTTATAGAGGAGTTTTACCGCCTGTTACGTATTTTGTAGCTAAAAAACCTCTGGATTCAATATCTTCTGGATGACATTGTTGAGGTAGTTTTTGTATTTTTGATATGAGTTATTATTGTTCAGTAGTACGACAGATCCTATCACGTTAAATCGACGTTTGACACTGTTGGAATATAATTTTGGATTGTGTGTGACTCACAGAAGTAGGGAAGGCTATCAATTAGCTTCCTACTTTCAGACTCATATACTTGAGTTTTGGTCATTACAGGTTGATGATCCCAGTAGA
Organism: Trichobilharzia szidati; assembly: GCA_944472155.2. Classification (NCBI taxonomy): domain Eukaryota; kingdom Metazoa; phylum Platyhelminthes; class Trematoda; order Strigeidida; family Schistosomatidae; genus Trichobilharzia; species Trichobilharzia szidati. The sequence continues at coordinate 85,950,484 of OX235271.1, read as the reverse complement.
ATAGATATTGTTTGATGATAAACACCTAATTCCATATAAATACTGTGAGATCAAGTGAATAGGTTAAAGCATTCAATCAGGATCACTCAGCATATCTGTATACACAAAAATGTAGCCATACATCTATCTATAATCACAACATAGGGTAGAGTGGGGTGAACTTAGTAAGTCTGATATAGTTAAGCAGAGACAGTTTGATTACTGAATCTCTGTTCATCAGATCAACAAGTAACCCATTCAGCAGGAACAATTCAATAAGCAAAAATTATACTTTGAAGTCGACAACAATTCAGAGGACAAAATTTGTTTCGTCCTATTTTATGGACTCTTCAATCCACGTTGGATCCAATCGAGGACCTTCGAGTTACGAGGCAAATTTGTTGATTATTCAGTCAATGGAACAGAATTTGTGAATTCTAAGTTCTGTCAAAGTCAGTGGAGATTATCTATGCTCACATCCGACTAGGCTGACTCCTCTGGTCACCAACTCTCATTAAAACTCGTGGTCACTTCGTCCTGTAATGAGTCACTAGTAAGCACTAATGAGTACAATGCAACACTTGAAAATTATTCTAGTGCTCACCAGTGACTGATTATAGAATGAAGTTGTCTGGATTTGCAGCGAGAAGTCGTGTCTAGAGGGGGCTAATAAGTAAGTTTTGAGAAGAAAAACTCACCAATGGCATTGGTTGGAGGTGGCGCTATATATAACTCAAATTTGTGGAAGTTAGAACTCATGGGTCGGCCACTCGACTCCATCTCAGAGGCTGGTGCAAGCAGGGTGCTCGATTAATAAATGGCTGTATTCTTACTTTTCTGAAAGGAAGCAATACACTGTGTATAGTGGGAAGTCTTCCACGTCTTCACTCACTGTTACCTGTGTTTCTCAAGGTGCTGTTCTCTCTCCATATTTGTTGTTTTTCTTCTTCCTTGACTTGCTCCATTTTGATGAGGCCAATTTTATTGAGTATGCCGATGATTTGACAGTTTTCATGTTGGCCATATCTCAGTTAGATTGTCTCAAAGCGATTAGCTTATTATCAAGAATTATTCAGTAGTCCTTGTCAGGTGGTCTTAGGCTAAATCTCTCCAAGTGTCAAATTGTTAATTTCACTTTTAGATACAAGTGTGAGTTTCATGAACTAGTTCATCCCCATGATTCTTGTACTGTAAATGGCACTGAAGTCGAAAATAAGACAAATATTAAATATCCTTGATAACGCGTTTCCTTTGACCCTTCCTACAAATTCCCATATTATGATAATTTTTAGAAAGATGTCAGCTCATGATGAAATCTTGTAACCAATCAAATCCCTACAAACTAACACCTGAATATCAATGAGACGCTCAATAGCGACTTGCCCTATTCAGGTAGGTAGTTACCTGAGCCTCTAGTGCGAAGTCCTGACCAGTAGAGCGCATCAGGTCGGGTGTGAGGACAAATAGTCTACACGGATGACATTGGCTAGTGGTCGCGCTATGTCGTGAATTGCCAGAAGTTAGAATTCATGGGCCGGCCACTGAATCGGGTCCCAGTGGCCTAATGGTCTACGAGTCGCCTTGTAACCAGAAGGTCCTTGGCTCGAACCTCGCAGTGTGGGTGCGTACTGATGAAGAGTACCAAACTAGGACGAAACAGCTGTTCAGTACTCCCAGGTTTTCCAGTGGTTCTCTAACCAATTTCAGCTATTGATGAAATCCTGTAACCAATCGAATCCCTTCAAACAAACACTTGAATGAAGATATTTCATCTAACCTTCTACGTAAAAAAGTGAAGATAATCTGGTATCCTTCAATGTTTACTTTTAAAGTGTGTTGATTCTTTTATTCTACCAATTCTTCTCTTTTTTCCCCACAACTTAATCTTTCCTGAGCTACATAAGCAAGATTTTGTTACATTTCGAAGGGTAATATATGCTCTCACTGGAGAGGATAAATTACCGTTAAACCAACCTGTTAATTCTGTCGTGGATAGACACATGGACTCGTGCAAGAAATCAGAGAATATTATCTTGTCAACCCCTGAGCATGCTGTCTATAATCAACAGTCTCCTTGCATTTCATCAGATAAAAACTAAGAGGAACTATAGAAGACTTTATCCTCAGATGACTACGTATACAAACTCTACGATACCTTATTAGGCATACATATTTTTTTGTGATGAGAAAAGTGTAAGGCGTGAAACTACTAACTTACTGAGAAGCCATAAGTAAACTGTCCGTTTTATTCTTTCTTTCATGAATACACTGTTGTTAATATGATCACCTAAACCTCAGTTTTATATTCACATTCACACTTATTGAACAATATCGTCATTGTAAGTGCCTTCCTATTTCCCCAGTACTATGTTATGTAAAGAGGAAATTATATGCAATATTGTATTAAGTGTCGGAAATTCCACATTGTATTAAAAGTACTCTTTGGAATAACTCCATTATTAGGATGATCATTACTAACCACTTTTAACGATCAAAGACCTCACCTCGTATCATAGTGATCTTGGATTCGATCGTAGGGGGGTGTTGAGGAACTACTGTTGAATGAAGAGTCCCGAATTACGACGAAGCAGCTATCTACTCCTCCTTGGTTTTCAGTGATTTTTCAATTGACTGACTGTTCGAGAAGAAATCTATGTTGAAATGTCTTTGCATTATCGACCATATTAGTTGTAATAGAATTGTACAAAAACTATGAAATCATATCAACTACCGGAAGGAACTACTTCTCACATGTACGTTTAATATCCAGTTCAAATTCAATGAACAATTCTACTATGTACAGAAAGATGTTGTAGCCGTAGGATCTTATCTCAGTGAACTCCTAGCCGACTTCTTCGTGGCGAGTCTCGAAAAAAACATCGTCGATCCTTTGATCAGTCAACTACCTTCATACAGGAGATACGTAGAAGATACGTTAATAATTTATGATGAAAAAGTTGACTTAGAGTATCTCCTCAAAACTTTCAACGAGACAAACACATCAATAAAATTCACCTCAGAACGTGAATCGACCATGGCAGTTCCATTCCTCGAAGTACTGCTTATTTGAAGACAAGGCTGCACTATCAAAAGATCAATATATCTCAAGCCAATATGGATGGGACAGTTTATCAACTTCCAGAGCTTCATCCCACTGATCCCAAAGCAAAACCTGGTACGTACATCAAGTTCAAGGATTGGAAAACCCTGTTCGGAAGACACGATAGAGAATAAGTTAAACTGATTACGTGAACACCCACTAGGCAACTGGTATCCACCAAGATTTATCGACAAAAACACGAAAGAAAAGCTTCCGTCTCCAAAAATCACAACTGTTCCTATGAAAACTCTCTTCATGAACCTGGAATTCAAAGGTAATATCAAAGCAGAAATTCTTAGAAACCACTTTTCTGAATGTCTGAAGAATACATTTCAAGCAGCCACTCTATGTATCATATTCTCCATCAGACAGTTAGTCCAGTCTAACGCTAAGGATAAGATACCGCTTTTGGCCACCTCAATGGTATATATTTATCAGTTTACTGGCTCGTGTGGAACAAAGTGTATCAGCCGTACGCAACGTCAAGTCCACAAACGTATTCTGGAACATTGTCCCGCTTGGTTATCTAGCCAGAGAAGAGAAGAAGAATACTCTCAGCTCCATCCTCGAACACTTTGTCATCTCTGGACATCGAGCACCCCTGCGTGAATGCTTCACAGTGCTACACAGAGTCGCTCAATATCGAACAAAGGCACTTCGAATACGCCATCTGTACGTAGCTGAATGATTAGCTATTCGGGATCTGAAACCGGACCTCTGCATTCAAAAGCACCACATGCATTCCCTCGCCCTACCGTGGCCAGAGTAATATTCTCACTAAAATTTTGCTTCCTTTTATTATACAAGCTTATTATTATTATTCTCATCATCCATATTTTATTCTCATTGTACGACTGTTTATTAATAACGTTGCGCTTTCATAGAGATTTCGTATAAAAAACATTTTACGTCTTTCCACTAGTTCTTGTCCACTCTACTCAACCATCTTGATTAGTCATTTTCTCACACTTATTACATTATGCCAACTTCTACTGCTTTTCTAACTTCCAATTAGTCACCTCATCTAGGTTACACCTTACATTACGTAATGCGTTTTGCAGAATAAATTTTGGCAGTATCTGATTGGCCTTACGAATTCTTTGTTACATATAATTACGATTGTACAGCTTACGAAAATGAGTCGTCGGAAAAAAAATTCCCTTGGCTATTTAATTCTTTTTTATAACTCACTGTGGGAATATTTTGTTCAGTATTCCCATACTCTACAATCAATTTAGCTAATTTTCAATGGAGTCACCTTTGTCAAAGTATATTTCATTTGATACATTTTGAACGAAACAAGGTTTCAATATAAATAAACAACTTTTTAGCCATGAATCAAATTAAATTTCAAAGTGAACACTTATCAATTATTCTAAGTGGCTTATATGGTTAGTGAAAATACTGTATTGAGAATTTAGTCCACTGGTTTCATATGTATGTATGTGAGTGTGTGTGTGTGTGTGTTCAGCTGTCTTGGATGTCTGTAACCATGACAACCCTATACATAATTTTAACCTTGGATTAAATTAACAAAATACCTAGTGTACAACAGATTTTTTTTGAATGTACAAGTAGTGAAATGAAACAACTATTTACAATTTGTTTTCCATTTAGAGAATCATTGAAACCACCAAGGAGTACCGCCAGACAGCTGTTTCATCCTCCTAGTTTGGGAATCATCGGAAGTACGCACCCACCAACAGGGTTCTAACCCAAGACCTTTCGGTTACAACTCAACCTCGTATACCATTCAGATACTGGGTGGGACCCGACTCAATGGCCAGCACATAAATTCTAACTTCTACGAATTCGTGATGCATTTAGCCCGACCACCATCCTAAATAAAACTTGTCGTTAATATCTGAAGGTGGCATTATTTCTATAAAACCTTAACATATCATCAATTGTTCAGTGGTAGTAGAATGCTTACCAACTGCACCGAACGTGATTCGGAGTTCAAATCCTGGTAGCTTACTCAGTAGTAAACCCGATAAAGCAGAAAAATCGGGAGTGAGGTTACCTATTGAGACTTTGAAGCTAAAACTTGAGGTTCTGTATTCTGTTTGGGACGGAATGCAGTGAAACGAGAAGATGGCATACAGCAATGTTTCATAGAAGTCATTCCTTTCTCCGTTCTCGATATCTTCAAAAGGCGAAATTAAAGTGACAGTGACTTTGAACAACCAATCAAAATTCATCAGCCGAAAAAGTCGCATAATCGTTAAAAAAAGAGAGTATTCAAAAACATTACAGACATGATATTACACTGGATAGTTGTCTCTGATGTATTGCAAGAGTCTGTCCCCGTTGTTCTAACAATAATCCATGGTGAAATCATACCATACGTGACAGATGGATTCATTCAGGTAACTGTAGATCATGGTTCTCTGAAATCCATTCATATTTCTGACACTGATTTTAATCTACCCCTAATCCCAGCCTTAGCCCTCAACGTTAACAGAAAAAAGTATCCTAGGAATAAGTAGAATACTGCGCATACCCTCATGAACGAAATTTCTCATATAGTATGATTTGATTTGGAGTGACATTTCGTAGCCTTTGCTGAATCTAAGTGCTTCTCGAAGGTGAACTTTTGACATACCTTGACTATGTCTCTGATACTTTAACTTAGCCCTTCGAAGTATACTCAATCGGTAAGTTAACATGCGCAATGTACTTTGTTTGAATACAAGTTTGATCACGAAATGACATCAGTTAGAGAGCCACTGGAATGCCATCAGGGAGTACTGGACAGCTATTTTGTCCTGCTGTGCAACTCTTCAGCATTACGCAACCACTGGAGCTCAAATCCAGGATTTCGTGGCTATGAGGCAAGATCATAGAATATTCAGCCACTGGGACCCTATCCAATGGCCCATGAATTCCGACCCTGACTGATTCTGCAAATCTAGGTGGATCAAAGCATTTTCTTAGAATTAATTCTGTATCTTAGAGACGGAGTTCTATAACAATGTCAATTCTTTACTTTGTTTATAAACCAATCATAAATATCCTAACACGAGAGACTGAAGTTGTCTTTGATTGGCTAGTTAAGAAGCAAGCATGTTGATGCAACCTTCCTTGACGCATATTGCTTTCTTTATATGCCAATAATAGACGTCCCTGAGCCTTAGGATATGAATCGCTGATAAGGAAAATGGCCTTGTCACTTTCATTGTCTTTAAAAGCACTAGTTCCTTAAAATAGGAAACAAACAAAATAGGTGGACAATTTCTCCGAAGGCTCTATTTACGACACGAGAAGTTAATGAGGAATCACTCAACAAAGTGATATTCAGTCACTCATGTGAAAGGTAGGCAATTATCGATTGCAATATGTTGTATAGCAGATAGTTAAGGTCATTCTCAGGAAATAGGTCAAATAATGACCTGAATAGAAAATTCAATATTCCGATTAAAATAAACTTGTGTCTACTGTGTAATAATTCTCATTAATTTTAACAAAAAATACTATCGAAATATATCAAAGCTTTCTTCTTGACATTCACCTAAAGAAGAGAGCAGACATTTACTTTGCTCCGGATAACGAAAAACTTTCATCCCTGAATGACATAAAATTTCTCTGTCTCTCTCTTTGTTTTCATCTATTTAGACATGACTTCTATTGGTATTGTCTACTTTTATGTGCAATCTTCTGATATGTAAGTTACTACTAAACTTGAGGAAAAGCCTGATTGTGGGTGGCAACCTGTCCCAGTGCATGAGATATCTGTTCTTCAATAAGTCTTTAGGTCTCAAAATGTACTTCTGAACTTCTTACAATTCACTTTCAACTAGATATCCTGGATGGATTTCATGAAGGAGACAAAGCAGATACATCATAATAGGATGGTTTGTGCTTCACCTCAGAGACCATTGTGTCACAGGATTTACTGTCAATTAATATTTTACTTGAAGATATTGTAAGAAGGGGATATATCATGCAATAAACTCCTCTGAAAATTCAATACATTTTACAAATACTGTTCAGAATGAAGATATTATTAGTATTATTATTATTAAAACGATAAAAGCTGTCACGTGGTGTTTTCTTTCACAGTATAGCAAGCGTATCAATGCATATTACAGTTATGTAAAAAAAGAAGTATCGGTTGACGTTCAACTATCATAGTCGAAGTGAAGATCTGTGAAAAGTTGACCTTCAAGAACCACCCAGATTTAGAGGGAGCAGCAAAAGGTCATTCCATAACAAATCATGTCTGCGTTTATGCATTTGGTGAATGCATTCCGTGAAGACCTAGTAAATTTATACTGTTAGGTCGGGTTAAGCGTAGGTTAAAATCAGTGTCAAGAATATGAATGGATCTCAAAATACTGTAATCTACAGTCAGCTGGATAAATGCATCTATCACGTATGGTATGATTTCTCAATGGATTATCCTCGGAGCAACTGGGATACACTTTTACAACACAAGTTCATTATCATTTTTGCAACGTTTTTTAACGATTAAATGATTGGTTGTTCAGGATTAATGTGATATTGGCTGTTGTAGTTGAACTTCACCAAACATCCATAAAACACCTTTAAAACAGTCAAACGTAACATGCAATATGATTAAAGGTTTCCTCTGAGCACGTAATATAAAGATAAACTACTTGAGGAGATTCAAATTGTACTCAACCGCCTTCGTTCTACCTATGCAGGTAGTATTGAGATGTTGGTGGGGCAAATGTCTTCTTTAGTAACTTATATCCTTTCTCCCATGGGGATACTCTGACGCATGAAAATTAAAGTTACCCCTGATGTGTTTCTGCGCATAGTATAGTTGACAGCGCAAAAAACATTCCAGCTTTGTGAAATGGTGTTAACACAGGTAAATGTAACACTTGAAACGTTTACAGTGTCCCTTAAGACACGCAGTACAAAATCACATAAGTCTACGCACATCTACAACTACCTGAGATAAGTCAAATTGTAATTAACTGCTCCTGATTTATCATAATATCATGGAGGCGGAAACGAAATGGAGGTAAATGTCTTAGGCAATAACTTATATCCTCACTCAATTAAAAGTGTTTTATCAGCTTCTTATACAGCTAGACTGTCTGTCTGATATCACAACTTGTGATCATGGGGTATAAGCTTTCCTGGCCCTTAAAATCTTCAAGCTAGATTCCCTAATATATTATCCATGTAACCTACTGATGTATAGCTTAACCCAGGTATTGATTAATGGCTAACTCATTACGCATAGCTCATAAATATTGTTGTGGATGGTTAACTATAGTCTTGATAGATGTGTTGAAAGCCTTTCATAAGCGAGATTAGTTGGCAGAGTGAAAAATTTCAGTAAAAATCAAATGGTGCTATCTTCGTTCTCAGAAGACTGGTATCACCAGGACACGGGAATGTAAATTTAACTTGAATATAGTGATGTTAGTAGTATGGGATTTCTGAGGATTTTGATTAATTTCAGTCCTTAGATTTCACCATGAACCAACATCAGATAGATGTATCAATGAAAATCAGTTGGCGCTGAATATCTGTTACATACTAGTCTGGGACTCATAGGCAGTACACACCCATTGGGGTTATAACACAGAACTTTCCTACTCAAAAGTCAGCTAGTAAACCATTCAGCTTCCGGAACCCAGTCAGCACCAGAACATCCTGTTTTCGAACTGCAATGTATATGTAGCACTGATGAGACCCAAACTACAACGAAACAGCCGTCCAGTACTCCCTGATTTTCCAGTAGTTCTCTAAATGATGTCAGCTCATGATAAATCCTGTAATCAGTCACTTCCCTGCAAACCAACACTCATATGACCAGCACGAATAATAATGCTGAAGTGATTAGGATTCGATACGGTTTGATAATAAATAACTCATGTGAAGACTGATTACCAGTACTAGTTTCCTAATTAGTCCTGATCCAGATAGCCTATACAGATAGATTTTAACAATGGGAATTTTTTGTGAATATAGTTGAACCAACATCGACTATCAGTGGAAATGGTCTGTTGAAATTTCACTGATGAACAACATCAATAGTTATTTGATATCAGAATTCATTGGTTTCTGAAAATTCGATATCAGATCATCTGTTATCATAATACAATGTTTTCTAACAGAAACTGTGCTGATATGATAGTTGCACTGTCTGTGCAAAAACTACTCACTATTAAGGAACATAAATATCTACTTTGGAAGGATGGATATTCATTCTAACTTTTAACTTTAACTAATGCTGTAGTGTTTATTTTGCTTCATCCAAAATGATACAGTTGGAAAAATCCAAATTTGTTTGCAAAACTAAAGAAGATACCCTTAAACAAATGATAAGTGATAACGTGTAACAAGAAAAACTAAGATTTTTTTCTAGAAGACAAAAAGACTGAACTTTAAGCAAAAGAACATTCCTTTAAATAAAACCACCATGACTTTCTACAGTTATATATTTATACATACTTATACTTAAGGAGTAACTAGTATGAACAACTACGTGTTGTCTAGAGAATATCGAGTTGTTAAGATCAGTAGATTACAACTATTGATAAGTTTTTGTAAGTGAAAATATATATTTAAGAGAATCAATGCTACAGTTAGAGATGGTTAAATCAATAATGACTTGTAAAATGCTTAAGGGGATTTTTCCAGAGAAGTATTGCCGGTTAAAGTAAAGAAAATGGATGTACGAATTTCTCGTGAACACATGAGTTCAACTTCTTCAGATAAACTCTGAGATATTAGAAGATGAACTCGAATAGCAAAATTAAAATTAATCGGGATATGGTGGACAATTTTAAATCCCTTATTAACACCGACTTCATTTTCAGTATCCACGATTGAAATAGTCTTTCTTTGTGTTCCTTTCACGTCGACTCCCATGTATTTCCGCACCGCTGTATCATCATTTGCTTTCTCTGACATCAAATCCATCTATCTCCGTGCTATTTAATGTTTTTCATGACGATGAACGTCTCCTTGTGTATATACTGCTGATAAATCTTATCAGTAGCACATGTCACAATGCATTTGAGATCATTCTAATAAAATATATTTAAGATAAGATCAGACTGAGAATCGTATAACAACTCAGCAAACTGGTGGACACACAGTGACTTTTTTAACAGATATTACTAGAAAGTAGTCAAAAAGCTGGTTTAGTGAATCAATATATTGCTATGCGACATTTCCCTTGTAGAAGTAAACACGTAAAAATGTATTTGTTATGTAGTTGTTTCAAATAGACAGCTTGCAATGATAAGCCGTTATGATCGATTGAAACACACGATTTATGTTAACATGTTGCCTACTAGTAAAGATGTTTCAACAACATCTGGGACTTAACGTGGCGTTATTTGCTTCATGTTGGCTAGCAGTGGTAACCAGGACGTGTATTTCATCCTACCTGGAACTTTTTACAATAGACAACGCTCTAGCGTTTGAAACATGAACATCAGTGCCTCATCTTGACTGAGTTCAACAGCACAAGTTTCACATCTGACCACAAGCTGACGTCAGTTAGAGCACCTTTGGAAAACCACCTGGGAGTACTGGACGGCTCTTTCGCCCCTACTTAGGATTCTTCATTTGTGCGCAGTGGTGGCACAGCGGTTAGGATGCTCGCCGACCATGCACATGGTCCGGGGTTCGATCCCCAGCCAACGCACTCCTTTACCTCCCTAAGCCAGAAATAAAGCTGGAAAGAGGAAAGGTTAGGCGTGAGGCTAGCAAACTCATCCTGTAAAAATAACCACTGCTACAGAAACTTCAAGCCACTAGCTTGAAGCCCTATGTTCCACTGGGAACGTGAAGAAATTAATAATAATAATAATAATGTGTTCGAACCTAGAACTTTCAGATTATAAGACGGGATCACAGACTATTCAGCCACTGAGACCAGCTTCATTAGCCCACGATTTCCAATTTCTTCAGGCACGCGATATTCGGCGAAGCCGCTTTGTGGCTACAAAGTCCTGGTTTTGGACGCTGATGGGTCTGTACCGATGAAGAGCCCCAAACTGGGGCTAAACACATGTCCAGTAATTCCTGATTACTCAGTGGTTCTTCAACTTATATCAGCTGGTGATCAGACCTGCAACTGATCGAATCCCTTGAAATCAAATGGAAACACAACTTTCATTTATTGAAGACCGAATTCAGGTTATTGTATATTACCTATTCGTATCACATATGAACATCACAGACACGTGTTGTTTGCATACACTGGACTCCAAAGGAGGTGACAGTAAATGTGACAGGGATGAAGGATGAACGAATAATTATACAGTGTAACAGTGAGAACGAGTTTCGGCTTGTTAGCGATATGCTGTGTTTTGTAGATGGGAGAGGTTTCTGTTAATGAACGATAACAAGCGTGTAAGAGAATGTGAACGAGGTTATCATTTGGGGAAAATAAAAAATGGAAGTGTATTATTGTGTGAATATATTTGTGTTCGCAAGCATGTGAAGGTGTGTTTGTTCGACTTATTGTAATTCACTGCTTCGAAAATATGTGCATATGAATGTGTGACTTATTGAAGAGCCAACTGAGAGACTGATCTTAAGAGAGACAAGATGCTGATCTCAAAGTCAAACAGTGACGATATCATGGCTGGAGAAGATGATGACATGAAAGAGTGCTTCAACATCAGTCAAATGGGAAGTTTGATGGATTCAGGTGTACACGGAAAATAGATCGAGAGAATGAATAAGCAGAGGTAGTGAGAGAGCGACAGAGATAAACTGACGGTGTCTGTCAGATTCAAAATGACGTGGGCTATAATCTGTGATATTGACTGCGATATTTGTATTTTGACCATATGATGTCGTTGACATTGGAAAAAATTTGGTCCATAGACTTGCGAAACCTGGGAGTGTTGTCGATGCACTGTAGTGCAACAGACAATGGACTGTGCAAACAGGATGTGTATTAAGTGTATTGGTATTTTTTGGATGCTGTTAAGGTTGTGATGAGAAGTAAATGGGCAGGAAATTGTGTCTCGTTTGTCTAGGGGTGTGATACTGGTTTAGGGGGTGAGTGGATCTGGATTCGAATCTCAGACAAGCCCAGGTCTTAACAAAACAATATACCCATCCATATCCCCTACTCCCACGACACACACACACACACATACATACGTGAGCGCACGTGCTCACCTATAAGCATCAGTCAACAGGAATATGGAAAGACAATTATTCACTTCAATCAATTCACACTGACACACAAACAGACAGCTACACCCACATATACAGCAATACACTCTAACCAATATAGATGCCTCAAACAACGGTGGAGCAAGGTAGTAATTGGTAGCAGAATAATTTATTTGTCAAAATGATGTACAGTGATGACAGCATACAGAAACCCTAAATTGGAACTTTCCATTTGAAAATTATTTTTAGTATTCTACTTCTTTTGTCTTCATTTTACGCTTTCTTAATCATTTCATTAAGATCCACATTACTCCTCTTCGATACTTTATTCTTCGCTTCGCTATTCAATATTCTTGCCAAAGATGTTAGACGGAATATTATTATCATTACTATTGTTCCTTTGGATTTCGAGTGGAACATAGGCGTTTCAACAGCACATCTTCATTTCATCCTGTTCTCTGCACTCCTTTGAGCTGCCTCCACGATTGCCCACATGATCTCCCGTATGTCAACATCAGACATCCAGGTGACATATTCCCACTCGGATTCCATTCGAGAAACCGCCCTGCAGGTGATGTTATTTAATAGTCTCCTTAGTGTATACTCAATCTGTCTAGATTATCTTCTGCATATTTATTGAACAATATTTTCTTGGTGGGTTCGTTACTTGCAGGAGTTCCTTGTTGCTTATCGTTCCTAGATGCCTATCTGATCTTCAGTATGAAGCGAAAACAACTGCCGGTGAAAGTCTATAGACTGTTGGGAATATTTCTCGTCAGACGCCAAATCTCCAACCCAGGTATAAGCATTTACTTAACAATAGTATTGAAAATCTGAATTTTGTTCCTCATGCTGAGTGTAACAGATAAATGTGTGGTGGTGTGATACAGACAATGTGTTCCAAGGGAATATTATTCTCACATATTCTTACAGTTCAATACGCCATTAGTAACAGAGTAATATATATATATATATATATATAGCGGTTTGATCACTTGAAAAGATACCTCAACTTCCGTGTCTTGCCTTCTGCTGTTACACTTGGTGTTGCTTCATTTCGAGAAATGAAAAGCCTATGGCCTGCAGTTTTTGAAGAAGGAGACATGGATCTTCTTGAAGGACTTCGAGGCTGTCGCGGACGGCGTTGAACGGCGTTCAAGAGCCGTCAGCGAAGAGGTTTTTAGTTGAAACGCTGCTGAGAGGTCGGGCGAAGGCAGCATATGAGAGTGTGAAGTGAATAGAAAGGTAGGTAAGCAACTTGGAACGCTTGAAGGAGGAGTTTGACAACCCAATGGACAGAGAGCGAGCGATGCGGCAGTTTCGAATCACGAAGTTGGGACTTGCTGTCTTGCTTTCTTGATCCTGGCCACCTTTGACATCCTCATCCGTGCCCCCACACTAGTAGCAGCGAACCTGTCTTCAAGCATTATCTAGTATTTGATGGTGGTGAGTGGTATGACAATCAGACACAGATTTCTCCCTAAGAAAACGACTCACTAATCTATCCTCTATTAAAAGAACTGATATTTTAATTTCATCCAAGATAATTTAAACACAGAATCCCTCACAGATTAAATCGTATTGATCGTTATACGGATTATAAAACAAATCCAGTCTTATCTATAAAGATGAATGTATAAGGGTTATTGACCTAATTAAATAACAGAATGACAAATTATTCATTTTGGTTGACTGGTAATTAGATGTGATCATATCCGGATAGTGTGTAATCGATTCAAAAGAGAGACAAACACTAATACGTTCACAACAAGCAAAAATAAATGTTGATCACATATTGGTTTGTTCATTAGATGTATCACACAGTGAATGAAACAGTAATATTTACTGGATGACTTTTCGAACAAAATTTATTATCGTTCATAATCATATCAGTTATAATCACGCGACTTCGAAACTTGAGTTTTATAGTTTTCTTTGTCCTCTCCTATTTGTCGTCTCTGGTGTAGTAGAATTTTCCAGATGTCTGAGTGAACAGGTGTTGAATCATTCCTATTACACGTATTTGCAGTTGATTCGATAAACAAAGCTTCTGTTATCAATCTCTCCCACCACGCTGTGACATTAGATTTTAAAACTGTCATCCTATCCCATCCTATTGTATGGTTGTGTACAATTACATGTAGTGAGTGGGATAGCTGAACTATTCTCTAGATTTCTTATCTTATTCGGGTTAACTAATCTAGATTTTGCTAGGATTTTATGCTCGGCTAATCTGACTGACCCCATCCTACTACTTTGACCTACGTATTTGACCTGACAATCACTGCAGGCAGGGTATTAGATAAACTAAATTGTTTTGTTTTAAAGGCTTCACAGGACTGATCCTTTAACCGACAAAGCTTGTTTCTATTTGAGTTTGTGGGTGGTTTGAATGCCAGCCACTTTTATTCCTGTTTTGTTAAGAATTCTGCGTAAGGTTTCCGAGGTTCTTTCCTTGTATGGAATTACTATTGATGATTTAGATTCCTTATTGTTGGTGTTGTCTTGTGCATGTTTGACATGCATGTTGTCATTACTACTATTATGATTACTATCACTATCACTACTATCATGATTTGTTTTATTTTTATTTTTACATTTCCCTACATACTTTCTGACTAATTTATCAGGGTAATTATTACGTTTCAAAGCTTCTCTAATATGTCTCATTTCCTGTGTTAGATTTCTTTTGGTACTAATGAGTTTTTGTGCTCTATTATTTAAATATTTCACCAATCCTATTTTCACTGACATAGGATGGGATGATCGGAAGTCCAAATATCTGTTTGAATGTTTGGGTTTCCTGTAAACACTAGTGTTTAACTTCGACGAAGTCATCAACTAGGCTGTACACTCGTTTATTCATATTACATGTGTGAGAAAGTTCCAGAATTATTTCTGGTCAGAGGTCAGATTAACAAGATTACTAAGTATAATAAAGAGAAGATAGCTAGATAGTGGCACTATTCTAGAAATATTTCAGACCAAAGGTAAAATTAAAAATTCCAATGTGTAATTATCAGGAAGATCGGGTAGAAAAGACGAAATAGGATTGTAATTATTAGAAAACTAGTCAGTTTGTATAATTACGGGTTAAGGATGTAGTATTAACGAAATGAGTAGGAGGTTCGGACATATGAAAATAAAAACAGTAACCAAATCTAACAATGCAGATAGGGATTTAAAAGGTAAATATAACAAATAGACGGGAAGGTTGGACAAGAAAGATTATAGGATAATCGTCATGATGGCCTCGGTAGGGACAATGGTTGCACTGGACGTATTTCTTTTGGACACATAGAATAGGCTTGAGTTTTTGGATAGCCAGTGCCTCAGGTACTCCTAGATGTCTTGATTTTACACCCTTTAGTAGGTTGGATCGGATCTTATGTATATCTTTGAAGGACTTTTCAAACGGAGCTGAATGTCTAGAAATTACCAGATGCTCTGTTATCGAACTGTGTACCCCTTTGCGTTCTCCTTTTGCTAGCCATGTTGGATAGTGTTCCCGCTCGCGTTTTACAAGCGGATGCATGGTACAGTCAATGTTCTCAGCTCCACATGAACAAGTGAACTTGTATATGCATGCTGAAGTGGCCCAATGCGACAGCTTGTCTTTCGCGCGTTGGGAGAGTAGCTTAGTTTCTTGCAACCGTCTTTTTAATGATTCCTATTATCCAATGTGTATATTCCGTGATTGTCTAGATACTTTCTTCTCAAAATCGGGACTTTGCCTCACTTATATATTGTATATACGCCACATTTGTTCACTGAAACGACCAGTATGTGCTACAGCTGCGAAAACAGAGATTACTAAAATGATAACAATGCAGTGGTGGTGTCAGCACTGTTTGGAATCTGCCTCACAAAGGATCAATGGAATGGCTTGTGTGCCTGGAGGAATTGGTGTCGTTGCTCATACTTATTAAATGAAAAATGAATCGCTGTAGAAGAAAAGCGAATCATGGTTAAATACTGGACCTGTACGACACGAAATGGTTGGTAGAACACACCCGAAACAGAAATCTCGATGTTTTAATACCAATAATACAATGACTAGTCCTCCCAGGCACTACCAGTCACACAGATGGTTGGAGAGGTTACTTACAATTGTGATGATAACTAACTGTCATTATTAGACTGTTTTCATCGAAAAGTGAACCATTGTTGTGAATTGGTGTATCCTTTAGGTGGAACCCATTCAAATTCTATTTATAGGATTCTAGGCCTATGTGAAAAAGCATTCGAAATGTAAATGCTTCGCGAAACGATGTGGTTTATAGCCACTTAGGTGAATTTTTGTATCGACATCGGTTTGATATGTCTATAACCACTCTTACGCGAAACTGGGACCAATATTTGAAGCATATATGAAACATATCCGCTGTATAATTCATTTTCATTAGATATAGGTCTTTTCTCAAGTATTGGTTTATGTAGGGATTTTGTTTGATTGGTAGGAGGATTTCATCATGAGCTGACATCAGTTAGAGAACCATTGGAAAATCACCTGGGAGTACTGGACAGCTTTTTCCTACCCCTAGTTTGAGATTCTTCATCAGTACACACCCACCACCACTGTTTGAACCCAGAACCTTCTGATTACAAGGCCAGCGAGCTCGTAGGTCATTAAGCCGTGAACAGAAAGGTGCAGTAGGTTGAAAGTGAAGCAGTAACTCATCGAAGAAGACACTGAGAAGTGTTCAAGCTATGTCATGAATTGGCAGCAGTTAAAATTCATGGACTGGTCGTTGTATCGCCTCCCAGTGGCTGAATGGTCTACGAGCTCACTGGCCTTGTAACCAGAAGGTCCTGGGTTCGGACTCAGCAGTGTGTGCGCGTGGTGATGAAAAGTCCCAAACTAGAAGGTGGAAAGAGCCCTACAGTACTCTCACATGGTTGCTCAATGGTTCTCTAACTGATGTAAGCTCATCAGGAAATCTTCCAACATATATTTATTAAATACACTTTTTTATTAATTAAATGCCACTTTTCCCCTACAAGAGTCTGTTCGGTTGTTTCAAGGCTGTCTGAGCTTGGTGTGTATTCTTCACTGTTTCCCGGAGAAGCAGTGAAAATCTGCCTATCAGTGGAAATTCTTCGAAGAGAAATTTGAAAAGAATGTGAAAGTGTTCGAGTTTTCGATCTTCAGAGAGAGATTTGATTGATCACGAAGTGACCAGCTAGGAATACTAGACAGCTATATTGTCCTGGTTTCAGATTCTTCACAAGTACTCCCATATTACTCGAACAGGGATGGAACCCAGCACATTCAGGTTACAAGGCGAGATCATATTCTATTCAGTGACTGCGATGTAATCCAATCGCCCATCAATAGTTCTCTAACTGAAGTCACTTCATGATCAACCATGAAGGAAGAGAAACCCCAGTATACAGAAATCACCCACTAGTGGTTGACTGCAGGATGAAGTCACATGAACTTCTTGTTGATTCGGGAACAACGTGGTCCATCGAGTTGGGTGTATGGACAGATACTCGCTGATGACACTGGCTAGCATTTGCGCTATTCACTGTAATTCGTGAAACGTTAGAAATGATAGGCTATCGCAATGGTTGAATGGTCGACGGCCACGCCATGTGAACCTCAGGTCCTTGTTTCCAGTTCTGACGGTTGAATGATGAAGGCACACTGCAGGAGAATCTCGAACATGGACAAAACAGCTGATCGTTCAGTAGTTACTGGGTTTCAATGGTTTTCCAACTGATGTCAAATAGTGATCAAACTAGAAGTGTGAAAGATGCTTCGAAAATTCTAATAATCCACAGACTTAGTTGAAGAAAACGTGTCCAATATAAAGTGGGAAGTATCATTTGCAAGTTACTAAATTAGTACACAAGAAGGTTATTTATTGATTTTCTTTATATCCCTTAAATTTGGTCTCACTTCACACATTCGGTTTACCCTTGGTAGTCTTATTCTTTTCACTACCACCAAATACCAACTAAAAATAGGCGGTTTACAGTGAAGTGGGAATCGAGTTGGTAGTTTAGATCTAGAAAGTCACTCACCATGAACAGAAGATGAATATGAGATTTATAATTCAGTGGTGAATGGCAATGTATCAGCATATATTACTGTCGATTGTTAAGCACAAAACTTATTATGATACATTTATTCATATGCTGATGCACTCATCGAGTCATTGAAAGAGCTGAAAACAGCTTCGAAATGAATGAATGTTGAACACAGACTGAGAAATGGAAAGATTTCCGCCAACTCAGCCTTTGAAGTGATGATCGGAAATGCAAGACGAACAGGCTTTCATTACTCTGAAATCAGTGTGGAGATTTGTATCAATGAGTACGACGAAGAGGACTCGAATTTTCAACATGAATGTCAAATCAGTCAGTGTCTCCATCTACTTGAAAGAGAGAGAGAATTGACACGTGCACCACGAAAAGTGGTCACAGATTTTCATTTACAGTTGCCTCCACTGTCTCTGTACTGAGGCTGAGATGGCCTGTCAGAAATGATAAGTAGTTAGGAAGTGTGGAAGGCAGAGAACCAGCCAGCAGCATATAAGCTAACAAATATAGAAAAGCGAAATGGAGGAGGTGGATTAGGCATACGCTGAGGAAACCATCGAGTGACATCACACACGAGGCGCCCGCATGGGAATCGACTAGCTGGGCGTTATTCCTAGTGTGATATGGGAGATATGGTATAATGGAAGCTTGAGAACAATCGTGGAATGGTTCGTTTGATAAAATTTCCCGAGTAATAAACAAAACTGAACTATACTAGTATGTCAATGAAGATACTGAAACTGACCGGTATTCACTCACTATCAGATAAAATTATTCAAAATACCTGAGATAAGCATGTAAAAGCATCCAGTTACACATCATGAAAGATTAGGTTAATAATGGGAGGTGGTCAAGGTCATTCTCGGGACAAGGTGATATAAAATCGATAATATGGTTTGCAAAAAATGGAGTATTGTTAGCTGAAATATACTTAGTGTAATGATCAGGCTGAGCAGAGATTCAAAGGAAAGTGTGCGAATTGAGACTTCAGTATTTGTAACCTGTTAATTAAGCCAGTAAATGAATGACATATAGAAGTTGTTATTGTACTTTGAAGGATGAGACAACCTGAGATGACGTTGGGTGTCAGGTGAAGTTAAGATAGAAATTCAAGTCATTTGGTTTCCTTCTAACTAAGACTTGAGCCCAGAAGCCATCGTTCCAAACCCTAAAACGTTATCCATATAAACAGAGACTGTGAATTTCCGTACAACACAACCAACTAACAGGAAATGTAAATTCACCTGAACACAAAGAATAACTGATAGCCGTTGCACAAGAGATGGCTCTTCAATCAACCTCATTGGCCTAGTGGATAGGGTGTAGGCATTTGAAACAATGGATTTCTAGGCTCAAGTGTAAATGAGGACACCATCAGTTAATGAGAATGCAGGTACGTCCAAGTGAAGAGTTGAAAACAGGCACTAACTGTATGTCCCAGATTTCCAGATGGCCATCAACAGTTGAAATAACATCGTCAAAGCGTATGTACTGAGAATTGACATGTCAACGGAGATGGACAGTGTCAGTTGAATAAAGATCAGTCAATGGAGAATGCAAAATGACTTCAATGACGTATTCAAACTTGTTTTAACTGTTTACAAATGATATCGTTGCACTAGAAGTGTTTTTGTAATCACAATGATAGTAATTTCGACAGATATGTGAGTGAATTCGATGCGAGTAAGTTGATGAGAGTTTGTTTGTCTTAATCGATACATTGTAGCAGTTATTTTTTCCAATTTGCAATCTACAAGTGGTAGTTAATTAATACGGATTGCATACACCTTCGTCTTCATTTGTCAGAATATCCAAATCTATATTAATTAGCATTAGAACTCTTGAAAATAATGCACTTTTCCGAGTACTACACTATACTATACTTTGCAGGGATTTGATTGGTGTCATGTTTGACTACGGATTGATATGAGCCACAAAAGCATTAAAATCGAAACGGACAGAAGTTGGAATTCACAGGGTAGCTAGCTATTGGATTGCTTCTGAGAGTCTGAGTGGTTAACGAAATGACCTGTTAACCGGAGAGTACCGGATTCAACCGCCAGTGCAACGCGTAGTGCTAGATATATTTTTTACTGGACACTAATTAGTAACTGGTGTAATGTGTGTGTCTAGTCCTATCTTTGGTGAAGACTGAGTTCTATCAGTCAAGTTTGCAATGTGGCCACAATGCATACTAGGTGGGTGGCCATCACGGTGCACTTTGAACTGTTTATGTTACATAGTTGGAGGTAGTTGGCCAAATGAAGCCTTGCTTGACCTAGGTTTCGTGGCAGTTGGCACTCATCAGTCAGCAATGCGTATCTTCGACCCTGAAGGAATTCATGGCACGAAACCTAGGTCAAGCAAGTAAGGCTTCCTGTCAGTTGTCTTCAACCATCTGATGCCAACAATGGTGCTAAAGAGTTCCAAAATAGGAAGAAACAGTTATCCAATACTCCTTAGACATTTTCAATGGCTCTCTAACTCATACTATTCCCTAATCAAACACAAAATAATATATGATCTTTTAAGTGCTGGTTAGATGACCGCCTCGGATATCTTTTAGTCGGAACACCAGTATGCATGCAGTGGTGATGAATCAAACTCACAATATGCAAATCAATATGTAACTTACACAGTTCGAGGAGGTGAAATGTCACCAGAGTTCCCTTTAGACGGCAGTGGAAATTATTCACATCACAACATGTGATCAACAGGTCTATAGCATTCACACCAACCAGTAGTGCTTGCCAGCTAGGTCGAATCGGAAATTCGCTATTACAAGTTTGTCGAGGTAGGTAGCTAGAAATTTGGTGTTGAGGACTGATTCTGATTCCGTCAGCTGAGTGAGATTGGGTACACCGCTGATGAGCTCGTCACTGAACGAGCGACACGTCTGTCTGGTGTTTAGATCACTCCGAACTGCCTAACTAGCAAGCACTTCTGGTTGATATGAGTGATAGACTACTACTCATCTCACTCAATCAGTAGTATATATAGTTTCATGTAATCGGTGACGATGGAAAATGGAATGATAACACGAAAGGCAGCAGGAAAGGAGCCATCAACTCCTGATTTCTTGACCTAGCGCTGTACCACCCACGCTACCACAAGAGACCAACCAGGTAATCATTTCACGACAGTTGCCACTGGCCATGAGAATCAATGATATGTCAATGTCGAAGTCCACTAGGATAAGAAAACATGACAGATATCACTCTGAAATCACCATGGAAATCTAGTACACTCAGTATAAGGAACAAGTTCTCAAATTTTAACGCTGATTTCAAATCGTTCACCGATGATATTTGGTTCAAGACTTGGTGAATCACGAAAAGCATTTCCAGAAGAGGGCGATCTTCCATAAACAGCTGTCTTCACTCGATACTGAAATTAGGACAACCGGGTGGAAAGGACAAGCAACAAGGGAGTTCGGCAGCCAATCAATCGAGAACCAGTCGCCCAACAAAAATGCTGAAGCACATGAAGGTGGATGGATTGAACATACACTGAATAGATTACTGAATGATATCACTAGTCAAACAGATTGTCGAGTTGAACTGGAATAGGGAACGACGATTTGGGAGTCCATAGGGGCATAGGTGACACGGAGGAGATCGTGTGAAGCGGAAATGAAAGCTTTTTTGCAATCTTGTAACAAGTTCAAATAGCCTGAATCAAACAGGATGGAATGATGATGTGTTGCTGAAGCTCCGTGTTCCACTCACAATCCAGGGGAATAATAACAGTCATTGTCCGTTGTCATTTCACTGCTTCACCTCTCAATGATCAAAATCTACCGTGATGTAACTCCAATGGATTTATTCATTTCCTAAATAAAAATTTATTTTTCCGATTTTCAAGCATCTCACCATTCGATTGTTCTCACTTTATTGTATGTTGTAAGCGTACTCCTACTTGAAGATAGTTGTATATGTCTCATAGGGTCAATTGTTGGTTAAGATGTGAAAGGGCCAAGGTGAAGAAAGTAGAGGAGAAGCTGGCTAGACAGACCTACATGAAGTTGCAGTCATGTGATAGTGGGAAAATTGACAGAAAATCAACTCACATGATTCAACCTAACACCATGAGTTTGTTTGCTGCTAAAACAGTGCACCTCATTGACGGTGCGTTTCGTAAATAAACGGAGTCCAACTGATCTCATTCGAACATTTGAACGTCATAATATTAGACTGAAACTCAGGAGGTTGTTAAATAATGTAAACGTTGTTCTTACGTAACACTTAATCCGGTGAGTCAATGGTTAAGAAGTAGAATGCTCACCAACCCCTCACGTCGGCCAGTAGTTTGATACCCAACCGACACAATTAAACCTCACTCCACTAATAACACGACTGCTGAAGCTTCAAAGTTTCATTCCTGAAGTAACATGTTAGAATAGTCTTACTGAACCCGAAATGTCCTAGCACATGCCTAATCAGTAGCACGCAAGTATTGATAAGAGAGAACAAATCAAATAAACTCAATAAGCTTGGTTTGTGCTCAAGAGAGCAAAATATTTCAATAAAATATAGCGTGAGAATATTTTAGATGTTCAAACTTACTTGGTCAATATTGGTTTAGCTAGGGACTCTGAAAAAATGCGTATCAATCAATACACAGGAAAGCATCAAATGCATTCAGAGTCTGACTGGACAAATACTCGTCAGTTGGAAACTGAAAACAACTTAAGCATCCTGTGGTGAGCTAGAATCCCTTTCATTTTAACCTCAGCTGTACTTCGGTGTCAGGATGATACACTACATAGCATACACATCAGAAGCCAGATGGCACACCAACAAGCTTACAATCTGTATGACATTCGTGAGGTGAACATGCAATACCCTTCCATTATGATGATGGTTTTAGTAATGTGTCAGCCTCTACAGCCTCTGAGACAATTTACATCAATAGAGAAATTGAACTTTGCATCTAAACGCATCCCATTTCGGCAGTGATGAAAACACATATAACCTGATTCCCCATCCCTTCATTGATCTACATGCCATCTGAAGGGAGTTGGTTCACTATATGCGTCGGTGGCACAGTGGTTAGGACTCTCGCCGACCATGCATATGGTCCGGGGTTCGATCCCCTACCGACGCACACCCGATATCTATGGTCGGCCTGCAAAATTTGGGCTACCGATATCCATCCTGAAAATTCCATACTTGTACTGAAAATACGGTGTGGCATCAAGCTGCAATCAAAATAATAATAATAATTAAATCCAACCAGTATTATGTTGTTTTATCATATGTCTTTTGGATTCCGAGTGAAATGTAGGACTTCAAAAGCACATCATCGTTTCACCCTATCCCCTTCAATCTCAATTTATCTCCTTCCACAATCATCCACAAGCTTTCATTTATTCCACACCCAAACACACACACTCCACTCCATGTTATTCTCGGAACCACGATCAACTAGTTTTTTTCTGTTCCCAGCTCCACTCAACGGCGTGCCTAACGCATGACCTCACTCAACTAGTAGTAACAGTGCCATTGCGAAATCACCAAGTATACTATCGATTTCAAGCGATCCTTCTTCAATAAAAGTACATTGGTTCAGAGCAAGACATATTAGGTTAGAGAAATAAAGTTATACGCATATTTACCATGTCAGTCAAATTAATCACACACACACACACATATTGTACTTGTGATCTGAATGACCCTGAGCTGACGATATAATATCATAAAAGTGCAAAATGGATTTCCTCTTGTGACCTCAGATAAAAACAAATCTAGTGTTCATGCCGTAATCCTACGGATTACTGCCTACCCGCACCATCTTCCATATATCATTTCAACATACTAAAATATTAATACATTTCTAAAACAGAATAATAATTCATGCCAGTTTCGCATTTGAAACTATCAGAAAGGAGAAAATATCTTAAATGTAATGACTGTGAAAATTTAGCCGGAAATATAGAATCTTTCTTTTCTCAAAAACACAGTCATTTGTATAGTTGATTAGAGTGAGGAGCGTTGGTGGTTTTAGGCGAAGAATACAGGCGAACTGTTACAAATATGGTCTGGAGTTCACTTCCTAGACGACATATTTGGTAAGCCTCACCTAGATTTATAGAAGAGAGAGGGAGAGGGAGTAAGTAGAGACAACGACGAATGGTAGGGCCTGCAGTTCAGTGGATCCTAGTTTTCAATAATCCTCTAACTGATGTTGCTTCGTAACGAAATCCATGCAGAAATTAATCGAAATACCTACAAAATGCCTATAATCTGAATATTAGTATAAAACTGATTGATCTATGTATAGTCTGGACGAGTTATATAAGTCACCACGTAGTGGATCGGTTAATAATAAATAATCTTTAACGACTCATTAACGTTTTTATTATAAGATCGTTAAGTTACGACTATGTGATAAGTTTATTGAGAGTATTTCCATTTCCATATCAGAAAATTCTCTTAAAAACAATGTCCAATAAAGCGAAGATATAATCATTCGAATTCGGTAACTCTCTCAATTAAATGCATTCACAAAACACATTGTGTGTTTGTAAATTCACTTCCTCCTTTGTAACTAGTTATACTGGCCGCACAAAACGGATCTCTGAAACCTACCCAGCATGCTTGTCGAGAGGATGATGCAAGGCAATTGCTAGCTCGATTCTCGAACACCTAGTGAACTCAGACCATGAAACTCCATCAGTAATCTCTTCAAGTTATCAACACGATGAGACCGAATAGTACAAAATGTGTTACGTTTCGAAATCCGTGTATGGCAGAGGCGTCAGCATTTTGTCAATACAATCTCGAACTCTGTGTGCATTCAAAGTTTGTTGCGTCTCTTATAATCCACAGTGGTCTTGAACACATACTGAATAATCCGCTCCTATATTTGGTGATTAATTCACAATTATAACTCTTCTATGCTCCTTTTGTACATTTACTAAGTGTTTTTCTCTCATCTGCTTCGACTACTCTGCTTCTCACTCAATAACAATTCTTACCTCGTCAAATATCAAATTCCTAATTCCATTATGCCATTACCAACCACAGAGTTTCTGATGTTCAGAAACGAAATCCAAGAAACTGCATCAATTACGTCAGCCACCCCACTCAAACCCACACCCATTCCTCGACAACAGACGAGAATATCATACGTTAAGGGTAAGTACTGACAATCATTGACTGTAACGAAACTAGACCGATACAGAGTCGTCGATTCGTATACACAACACGTTACTTATGAAATGATGAAAGATATTACACAACAGAATAACTAGGAGAAAATCACCAGTGACGTATGTGACGCGACGTTTGTACATACTGTTAAACATGAATGACCTAGTATAACAGCCAGCACATGAACGTCAACAACAAACAAGAACGGAATTGTGGCTAATTGTCAGTTAAAGCCCTCAACTTCTAAACTCTTCGAACATCACCTCATCTATCGACTTCAGCGTAGGAAGTTAATATCACCAGTCCTCATACAATCGATAGAGAACACTCCACGAACTCTACTGAAATGCAAGTGTTGCGTTAAGTAAAATCGTCAATCGCGACAACAGAGAAAAGTCAGATTAGTTAATGAATATGTATTGGAGTAAAAATAACACACACATTGAGTGAATCACATTAGTCGTTAGAGTCGTTTTAAACCAATTCATACTCTTCTAATGAGTAATTGCATTGTGTTTCACCAATGGAGCTTCCAACACCAATGTCTTCCCAACCAATTGAGCAGTCACAGACAATGGATCCACCGTCTCAGGAATTGCATATGACTGGCTGAACTCAGCCAATGAACTCGCTTGTCCACGATCACTTCTCTTCTCCTTATGATGACGTCCACTGACCACAACACGACCCGAATCCACATTCACACATAAATCCTCAGGCTTGTAGACAGGATCCACTGGAACTTCCACGTGCAGGAGCTTTCCACCGGCTCCATCATCCAAAACCGTTGGGCCATGAGTACCTGAGTATGCACAAAAATCCACATTCAAATGTCATTTTAGACAAATAATTCAAGTGACGGGATATCATTATCTGATTACCGCTTCATACATGTAAATCCTATCGCAAGTCTTACCTTTCACGACAAGAGCCTTCGAAGAAGGAACTGCTTGCAGCTGACTGTCTGACTTCGGGCGAATACCCACCTGACCAGACTCATTCAGTGTAAGTGACTGATATTCAGGAACCTTCACTGGTGCCTCCAACATCAAAACACCATCCTGAAACAGACATCACACGTCACAAAACCATCAGTTGTCAGTGACATACACAAAGCTATGTCTTCTATATCAGCATAACGACATACCTAGAAAAATACTTACATCTGTGAGACGGCATTTCAAATGATTGTTGTCAATGCTCCGTGGAAGCTCAACCATACGACAGAACTCACGGTGGCACTTTACACCATCTTTCTGCGTCTCCTTCTTTGCATGCACTGTTAGACGATTGTCACTAGATGTTACATTGATGTCTTCTGGATCGAAGCCCTTCGCATCAAATCTCACCTTAAAATGTACCTAAACAGGAATAAACAACGACACGCATTAATTCACAACCCAACTGACAAACGCCCACGAAACACACAACTTGGGCGTCACTGTAACATCAACTCACCTTCCCATCTTCACCAACTTCATAGGCATCTTTCAAGAAATCGTTAGCTGAAGCAGTAGACGGGACATCCAGTGTACCCATTCTGTCTCGAATATCTTGGATATGATGCTCCATTTGATGCATTAAAGCGAATGGATCATGAGTTGATAGAGGAAAATGATCCACTGGCTGAAATACAAAATCATTGCATCTTATTAACTAACTTGTTTAGGTATCATTTTCGAAAAACAATTCTAGCCACCTCTATCTATTAATTGTAAACTAAAATTGGAGACATCCGCAAGGATCGCAATGTTTAAAATTTTAAATAATAACTATGGACATGACCTCTTCTCTCTTTTCCTTCTCACCATGTCGGAACACCTTAGAGGACATAGCAGGAGAGTTCAAAAGCCAAGAAGAAATCATATTGCTGTTGAGTACTGGTTCTCACAACCAGTCATAAACTCTTGGAACCGACTCCCAGAAGAAGTGGTGTCTGAAACCTCAACTGATTCGTTCAAGAAGGGTTTGGACAACCACAGAAATTTACTACAAAAGGATTAACATGGGCTCCAAGCCTTCTATCCTCAACCAATAAATCTGAAATCTGAAGTAACATTCTAATTCTTAGTCGAGTGGCAATAATTATGAAAAACAAAACTATGAATAACTAGACTCACCAATAGTGCAAACATCCCTCTCCTCAATCGACGCATATCTTCATCCCATCTTCTCCATGCTGAGTTGACCCAATGGTCTACTGTACCGGCCCAGTCATCATGATATGGTGTGATAGAATTCCCAGAATGACTACTCCCACTACCTCCACGTTCTAGACCTGTTAACAGATCACGTCTTTGTTTCTCGAATGATCTTGGTTCACGATTGACCGGAATGCTAACTATCTGATGTTTTTGCTGTCCTGACATACCAGCCAGAAGTCACAAGAGAAGTTAGGCAACAGAGTACAAGGTCGGAGAAATATCCATGCGGTAGGCTTAATTTATCTTGTTTATATAGCTTCAGGTAGTCCAGTCAGGTCATCATCACTAACATATTTTCCAATAAAAAATGAAATTCAATCTGAATTTGTATTGGCTGAAATTCACTGGTATTCTATTGGTTATCTGATGACTGGTCACATGGTGAATCTTGAATTTCAATTGGTGGATGGTGACTAACAGTGGAATCCAGGGTGCGCATTTTGTCCTATTCGGTACTCTTCAGCTGGACCGAGCACTTCAGTCCACTTTGGATTTAGAATGACAACTGGGACAAGCGGGATCAATTCAGAGTGAGAAAAGTAATAATAGTCATAATAATAATAATCGTTGTAATGAGGGATAGGTTAGTAGATTAACTAAATAAACAAAATAAATAAATAAGTGTCTATCCCTCTACATCCAAGGGAGAAGTAAGTATTGTACATACTTTTGTTTTAAACAAAGGTCTTGGCGTAAATTTATGAATGGTCAAGGCCTCCGCTGTCTTTAGAAATCTATAACGAAGAAAATGCAGCCAGCAAGTTAGCATGGATTCGGTAGACGATCTCAAAATCATGGTCAGAGTTGGCAGAGTGACAGGAGTCGAACAGGTATTCTAGAATAGAGCTTCTCACACACTTCCTTTCTCCCTTGTAAAACAAGCATATGAGACAAAAACACTTAGTAAATGTACGATTGGGGCATACAAGAGTGATAATTTTGAATTAATCACTAAAGATGGGAGCGGATGTGTTTGAAGGTGTTCAAGACCACCGTTGATTATAGGAGATGCAACAGATTTCAAGATTGCATTGGCAAATTTCTACCGCCTCTGCCATGCACCAATGTCGAAACCTGACACCTTTTGTACTATTCAGTGTCGACGTGTAGATGATTTGAAGAGATGACTGATGAAGCTGCGTGGTATGATTTCACCAGGTGTTCGAAAATCGATCCAGCAATTGCTTTACATCATCATGCTGGGTAGGGTTCAGAGATGCACTTTTTGCGGCCTGTATAACTAGATGTAAGGGAGAAATTGAATTTATAAACACACATTGAGGTTTCCCGAATGCATTTAATTGAGAGAATTACCGAATTAGGACGATTATGTCTTCACTTTATGGGACATTTTTTATAAGAGAAATGGAAATACTCTCAATAAAGACTTCACATGATCATAACTTCACAATCTTACAAGAGAAACGTTCATGAGTCATTAAAAGTTATTGATTATTTATGAATCCACTATGTGGTGATGTATATAACTCATCCAGACTACACATAAATCAAACAATTTCAGACTGATATTCAGATTATAGGCATTTTGTAGGTATTTTGATTAATTTCTGCATGGATTTCGTTACGAAGCTCCATGATTTAGTGTATTATTAAAATCTAGCATCAACTTTGCAGCTGTTTCATCCAGGTGTACCGCTACACAATTGACGAAATTACATAGGTAACTATGTGAATCACTCTTTGTTAGCTTAACTTTATTCTCATAAAAGAATACCTGAAATGATAGATAGCCATACTATTGATAAGGAAATCTATGAGACGGAATTATTCGTTCCAAGGGACATTTGTTGTGATTGTACTTAACTAGAACGGCTTTTGTTTTCATTCGTCATACGTGAGACATGCATATCTCTTGGTTGTACAATAATTTACTTAAACAGACCATTTTAAATTCAGATGAATGGACACGATGCTACACAATACTGATTGATTTTTTGATTGATTGGTTGACTGACTGACGTGAGGTGTTAGACAAGACGTATGTCAACTAGAAATGCTTGTTAACCAGGTCGAAGTGAACTAAACACTTATTGATGACCATTTTGCTATTTTCGGTCCAATCTCGTAGCGATATACGCAGTGTGACTCAGCTCACGGAGCTGAATCAACTCGTTGTGGTGCTGTATTTGACCAAACTAGCGTACACGTATATCCTAGTACTTCTTCGTATTTATTAATGTGTCCTAACGTTGTGATTATTCGAAATCCATAAAGTAAATCAAAAGGCACTCAAGAAGGAGTACGAACGTGTATTATCACAGTAATCACAATTCAAAAGCTGAGCGAGTACAAAAGTATCAGTTGTTAACACGCAATCTTTAGAGTGATAAACAAATCAAAGTCCAATTACATACTGAAAGTATGATAAGATGATGAGTAATAAAATGGGTCACTACAAACTCAAACCACCCGAATTCTCGCAAGACGTTAAATCAAAGTCTTGAATTTACAATTTACACAAATCCAGGTGAAATTTCCCTACAGTTTCTTTTAGAAAGTCAAATTATATTTAACATATTTTCTCCTTTCTAATAATTCCAAATACAAGACACGCATGAATTATTATTCTTTTTTAGAAACGTATTAATATTTTAATATGTTCAAATGGTATATGGAACATGGTGTAGGTAGGCAGTAATCCATAAGATTACTGCGTGAACACTGGATTTATTTGTATCTAAGGTCACAAGAGGAAATCCATTTTGCACTTTTATAGTACTATATCGTCAGATTAGGGTCATTCAGATCACAAATACAGTGTGTGTGTGATTAATTTGACTGACATGATAAATATGCGTATAACTTTATTTCTCTAACTTAATATATTTTGCTTTGAACCAGTGTACTTTTTATTGAAGAAGGATCTCTTGAAATAGATAGTGTACTTTTTCATTTCGAAATGGCACTGTTACTAGTTGACTAGTTGAGTGAGGTCATGCGTTAGGCATGGCGTTGAGTGGACCTGGGAACAGAAAACAAACGTGTTGATCATGGTTCCGAGAATAACATGGAGGGGATCGTGTGTGTTGAGGAAGGGGGAGAAATGAAAGCGTGTGGATGATTGTGAAAGGAGATAAAATGAGATTGAAGAGGATGGTGAAACGACGATGTGCTGTTGAAGTCCTATATTTCATTCGGAATCAGAAATATACATAGTAATAGCAACATAGTACTGGTTGGATTTAATTCTGTAAGTAGCAAATTAACTCCCTTCAAATGCAGTCTGTTTATAGAATAAAGATCAATAAAGGGATGTGGAATCAGGTTATATGTCTTTTCTTCACTGTCGAAATGGGATGGGTCTAGATGCAAAGTTCTGTTTCCTTATAGATGTAAATTGTCTCAGAAGCTGGAGAGGCTCACATATTACCTAAACCATCATCATAATGGAAAGGTATTGCATATTCACCTCACCAATGTCATACAGGTTGGAAGGTGGCCGGTGTGACATCTGGCTTCTGATGTGTAAGCCATGTAGTGTATCATCCTGCCAGCGAAGTACAGCTGAGGTTAAAATGAAAGGGATTCTAGCTCACCTTGGAATGCTTAAGGCGTTTTCAGTTTCCAAATAACGAGTATTCCAACAAAACAGGAACCACAATTTTAGCAGAATAAAATGGTATCATCTTTTATTTCGTTGCCTTCTCGTCAGCTGCTTACAGGGCAAAGACATTATTAAATGTATCCACAAAAACAATTTTAACATACTTGCATAGAGTTCATTTTAAAAAAAATCAATCGATAAATATATGCATACACTAATGATATATATATGCAATATTAAACACTTTACCGAACAATAATAATCATACACAGTGGAAACTTTTCAGCATTTTGTATTCAGACGAAAGAGAGATGAAAAATATCCAGTTACCAGGGCAAAGGAAGACTGATAACCGCTTCTTTCTGGACGCATAAATCAGGTTTCAGGCACTAGATGGAAATGGCTTCAGCAAACTTAAGGAGAATTGAGCTCTTTTGCCTATTGATAATTTTGAACGACTTTTCAACGTCCACTTCATGATCCTGGCGATGGCATTGTTTAAGGCATTTGTTCCCTTGAGATGTAAGCTTTTTGGTACATGTTGAGAAAATCGTAGATATGCCCTTCTTTCTGTCCTTCCAATGTAACTGCTCCCGCAGATACATGTAAATTTGTATATACAGTTAACATGAGAAGAGTATCTATAGATTTTTGATTGCATCAAAGAGCAAGTTGTTCGATAGACGGGAACGAGCTTAGCTGCAGGATAGGCTATAGCTAATGATGTGCTCAGCCTTCTTTTGATCATCGCTGCAATGTTTTCATCTTTATAATCAAGCTGAAAGTAGATTGGCTTTTCTCCCGCTGTGATTTGTTTTAGATTTCTGACTTCAGATCTTCCATGCTTGTTGATAAAAACTTTGAGGGTACCCATTACTCGTCAATATCTTTTCAAGAAAATCAAATTCTTCTTCTAATTTATCTATAGGGCATTTTCTCCTGGCTCTATAGTACAGAGTCTTGACTAGACCGCGTTTAAAGCTATTTGGACAAAAGCTATTAAAATGTAAGTATTGTGTAGGCTTTTGATAAATTGACTTTTGAAGACTACCGTCTTTTAGGCGTTCCATGGCTATGTCGAGGAAGTGGAACTTTCCTTCACTTTCATGTTCCATAGTGAACTCAATATTGTCGTGTGCATCATTGAATAATCTTAGTAAGTATGAATACATTACACGATTCAGACAAATTACGTCTTCTTATTGCTTTATCTAAGTACATATTTTCATTTTTTCCGAAATTAACATTTTGAAAAGAGCAAATTAAACACTACAGCACGAGTTAAAGTTAAAAGTTAGGATGAATATCCATCCTTCCAAAGTGGATTTTTATGTTCCTTAATAGTGAGTAGTTTTTGCACAGATAACACAACTATCAACACAGTTTCTGTTAGAAAACATTCCACCATGATAACAGATGATCTGATATAGAATTTTCAGAAACCAATACATTTTGATATCGAATGACTATTAATGTTGTTCATCAGTGACATTTTTACAAACCATTTCCACTGATAGTCGATGTTGGTTCAACTACATTCGCAAAAAATACCTATTCTTAAAATCAATCTTCGTAGACTCTGAGGATCAGGAGTAATTAGGAAACTAGTGTTGGTATTCAGTCTTCACATGAATTATTTATTATCATAACGTATCGCACCCTAGTCACAGCATTACTGTTCTTGCTGATAATATCAGTGTTGGTTTATAGGGAACTGACTGGTGACAGGATTGATCATGAGCTGACGTCATTTAGAGAACAGCTGGAAAATCAGGGAGTACTGGATGGACTCATCAGTGGTACACATCCATATGAGTTCGAAAACAGGACGTTCTGGTGCTGACTGGATTCCAGTAACTGAAAGGTTTTCTAGCTGATTTTTTAATAGGAAGGTTCTGTGTTATAACCCCAGTGGGTGCGTACTGCCTATGAGTCACAAACTAGGATGAAACAGATGTTGAGTGCTGCCTGATTTTCACTGGTATATCTATCTGATATTGGTTCATCATGAAATATAACAACTAAAGTTAGTCGAAATCCGCAGAAATCCCATACTACTAACATTACTATATTAATAATAATAATAACAATTTGCTTTATTCCAGAAACAGTACTAGTGGTACAGTGTGGAATTTTCAGCACATATCTACAATATTTGCATCTAATTTTATCAAACATTTGAAAGGAGTATTTCAAAAAAAATAAATATAAAAACACCAATAGCAAAAAAAAAAACAGGAAAAACACAAAATAATTTCTAAAAATGCCAAAAAATATCAAGAAGTAGAAAGGAAAATAAACATCATATAATAATAGCTCAGTATTGGGTAGTGGAAGCAATGATATGATTATGCATGGTGACAGTAAAGCTATAGTCATACAAGAAGTTATGAAGTGATATTTAAGAAAGTTGATCAGTTAATTTGGTTGAAACAACTCTAAACAATCATAAAAGAATATTTCAGGGTTGTTGTTTTGTTTTTTATTGTCAGGTCTAATGCAGTGTTTGTAGTGGTAGCGTGAGTAATCCTGCATAATACAAAATTTTTAGGTGGTGATAATGGCGTTCACAACCAATGATTGTCAGTTTAATATTGCCGAAAAAAATAAAAAATAAGAAAAACAACCACAAAACCAATAAATACATGATGGTTAATGTAATTTTGTACGACAATTTTGTAATACTCATAGTGCTAATATAGTCGGAACCAGTGGATACACAAAAAAAGGAATTGAGTAAAGTACAAAAGTAAGCCAATGTTAATAATTTAGGTAGCTAAGTATGTTTAAGAAGGAGTTCACCATAGAATACAAAATAAGAGAGAAATAAAAGAGCCTAAAATTATGTTGTTAATAACAAAGCAAGCCATAGGTTTCACGCTTAACATTGTCTCTGTCACTTAGAACACGGGCCAAATATGGTGTCGTCGAGTTCCTGTACTTGGTTGTACGAGCATACATTCTTTTATACTGATTTCTGGTTTTACTTGATGAGATACAAGGCGAGAGTTGGGAATAGACGGGGTGTTGGGGGTCGGAGAGTATGGTTTTAGACCATTTTTCGCATGTATTCAGATGCCTATCAACTAAAGTAGTGACGAGCTGACTGAGTTTTACACCACTAGTTCTACTAACTACCTTCAAAATCTTTCTCAGGATGGTATAGTCCTTTTTCAGTAGACCAGGAAAGACTAACGGGGAGCAGTAAAGTAGAATAGGTAAGATACAAAAGTTGAAAAATTGTGAAAGTAGAGGTTGGGCGATTCCAGATTGTCTTAGTTTCTTAATGTAGTAGGTAAGGCAGAACACTTTCTTAGAAATCGTTAGGATATGAGATGTCCAAGTAAGGTCAGAAGACAAAACTAGACCGAGGTATTTTGCATTAGACTTAGTTTCAATTTTAGTCCTCTCAATGGAACAGGCTTCATGAGTTCTTACTAGTGTTTGTAGATCTCGTTTATGCCTAAGGGAGAAGTCAGTAGTTTGGCATTTTGAGGGACTCAGCATGAGACCATTTAGTTTGGACCACTGACTAATGTCTGACAGGAAGCTATTTAATTTGAAACAGTCTGACTGAGACTTAATGGGAAACGATACAGACAGGTCATCTGCATATTTGATGAAGTTGATTTGATCTGAAAGAGGTTATCATGTAAGAAGAAGGAAAAGAGAAACGGAGAAAGAACAGTACCCTGAAGAAATCCAGCTTCAGTAAGCAAAGGAGAGGAAGATACACCATTATATACCGTGTACTGCATCCTATTAAAGAAGTAAGAGTGCAGCCAGTTGATAGCCCAGGGCTCAG
The DNA here is from genome assembly GCA_944472155.2 of Trichobilharzia szidati. Lineage (NCBI taxonomy): Eukaryota > Metazoa > Platyhelminthes > Trematoda > Strigeidida > Schistosomatidae > Trichobilharzia > Trichobilharzia szidati. The sequence goes on along the minus strand of OX235271.1, from coordinate 85,915,503 downwards.
TTTGTGTAAGGCTAAGCTTGTTTAACAATAGGCCTCTAGGTACAGAGTCGAAAGCAGGTGTGTAATCAAGGAACGTACAACGGACATACTTGGCCCCTTTGTTTAAGGAGGACACAATGTTGTGATGAAACACAGTAGCAGCGTCCAAAGTACTTCTACCCTGTTTGTAAGCAAACTGCTTTGGATCGTTTGAGAAACTTAGGAGGGAACAGGTTTTAGTAACAATAATTTCTCCATTAGTTTCAAAAAAGGAGAGGTAATAGCGATAGGTCTAGACTTAGCATTGTTACCAGAACCTGACTTGGGTAAAGGGATAATTTTAATATCTTTCCACAGAGAAGGTACAACATTATTAGAAAAAGAAGTATTAAAAATGTTTGTAAGTGGGTTACTTAAAATATCAGCACATTTCCTTAGGACAATGGCAGGTAAACCATCAGGACCTAGACTCTGGGAAGGCTTCAGAGATTTTAAACATTTAAGAACATCAGAAGTTTTAAAACTAATAAAGTCACTGGTCATGTTATTTATCACATTGAAGCTAAAAGTTACATTAGGAGGGCGAATAAAAGATCTATTAAGAGTATTTACATCAATAGAAGGGGCACAAGTACTATGCTTGCCACAACCTGTTATTTTCTTTGAAGAGCTTCCCCATGTTCCCAGGAGTTTTACATGACAAAATTCTTTGATTATAAATATTGTTAAGCCTCTTGATTTCGGATTTAATTTGGATATTTATCCTCCTAAGACCAGCTTTATCCTTAGCCTTGTACAGTCTCTCTTTTTCTCTTCGAAGCTTTTTGAGATGAGGAGAAGAGAAACGGTCTATTCTTTTGAAAAGTATCTGTTTTGGACAGCATACATCAAGGCAGAATTTAAGATAGTCAGTCAGATTGGAAATAGTATCCTCCAGTGTGTGTTCAGTGAAAAGTTCCCAGTTTGTGTCATTTAACATATGTCTTAGTTTGAGCACGTTTTCTTGTGAGTAACATCTTTGTTGTGTTTTTCTGGAAAGATTCGAGAGGATATTTGAGTGATATCTGCTATATATCTTTGGTAATATCCGAATAGTACAATGATCAGAGTTCATTATGGTTCATTATATTCAAGCTTAACTTGCATCCCCATGTTTTGATGATACCAGTCTTTTCAGAACGAAGCTTGAAGCAAATAAGTTTGATGAAATTTTCACTTCGCCAACTAATCAAGCATATGAAAGGCTTTCAACACATATACTAACTCTATAGTTAACCATCCACAACAATATTTGTGAGCTATGCGTAATGAGCTAGCCATTAATCAATACATTGGTTAAGCTATACATCAATAGGTTACATTGATATTATATAAGGGAATCTAGCTTGAAGATTTTAAGGGCCAGGAAAGCTTATTCCGCATGATCACAAGTCGCGATATCAGACAGACAGTCTAGTAGTGTAGGAAGCTGATAAAACACTTTGAAATTGAGTAAGGATATAAGTTATTGCCTAAGACATTTACCTCAATTTCCTTCCTGCCTCTATGTTGAGATAAATCAGGGGCAGTTAATTACAATTTGGCTTATCTCAGGTAGCCTTCGTTTGACAAAATTAAAACAATTAGTCCCTTTGATAAATTTGAATAGAGCATTTAGAAGACCTATTTAAATATGATTGGTCATTAGTATGTACTTTTGTTTTTTATATAACTGAGTAATTGTCATGATCTTTATTTTATTATTGTTAACCATGTTAGTTGTAAAGAAACTACGAAATGATATCATCTCGTGAAATTTGTCTTCTAAATGCCTTATTCAAATTTATCTCAGGTAGTTGTTGTTGTGCGTAGACTTATGTGATTTTGTACTGCGTATTTAAAGCGACACTGGCTGTTTCAGCTTTTTACAAAGCTGGAATGTTTTTCGCGCTGTTAACTATACTATGCACTAAAGCACATCATGGGTAACTTTAATTGTCATGTGTTAGAGTATCCCCAAGGGAGAGAGGATATAAGTTGCTAAAGAACAGAGTTGCCACACTAACATCTCAATACTACCTGAATACGCAAAAAGAAGGCGGCTGATTCCAATTTGAATCTCCTCAAGTAGTTTATTTTTATATTACATGCTCAGAGGAAACCTTCAATCACATCACATATAACGTCTGACTGTTTTAAAGGTGTTTTATGGATGTTTGGTGAAGTTCAACTACAACACTCAAAATCACATTGATCTTGAACAACCAATCACAGCTTAGAACAAAAATATCACTTAATCGTTAAAAAACGTTGCAAAAATGCTATTACACTTGTGTTGTAAAAGTGTATCCCAGCTGCTCCAAGGATAATCCATCGAGAAATTATACAATGCGTGATAGATGCATTCATCCAGCTGACTGTAGATCACAGTACTTTGAGATCCATTCATATTCCTGACACTGATTTCAACCTACGCCTAACCCTACCTAACAGTATAAATTTACTAGGTCTTCACGGAATGCATTCACCAAATGCATAAACTCAGACATGATTTGTTATGGAATGAACTTTCACTACCTCCTCTAAATCTGGGTGGTTCTTTAAGGTCAACTTTTCACAGACCTTCACTTCGGCGATGATAGTTGAACGTCAACCGATACTTCTTTTTTTACACAACTGTAATATGCATTGATGCGTTTGCTATACTATACAAGAAAACACCACGCGACAGCTTTTATCGTTTTAATAATGATAATGATAATAATAATATCTTTATTCTGAACAGTATTTGTAAAATGTATAGAATTTTCAGAGGAGTTTATTGCATGATATTTTCCCTTCTTACAATATCTTCAAGTAAAATATTAATTGACAGTATATCCTGTGACACAATGGTCTCTGAGCTGAAACACCAACCATTCCATTATGATGTATCTGCTTTGTCTCCTTCAAGAAATCCACTCACGATATGTAGTTGAAAGCCAACTGTAAGATGTTCAGAAGTACATTTTGAGACTTGAAAACTTAACTGAAGAACAGTTATCTCATGTTCTGGGACACGTTGCCACCCACAATCAGGCTTTTCCTGAAATTTAGTAGGAACTTGCGTATCAGAAGATTGCACATAAGAGTGAATAATACCAATGGAGGTCATGTCTAAATCGATAAAAACAAACCGAAAGAGAGAAAATATATGCCATTGAGGGATGAAAGTTTTCGTTATCCAGAGCAAAGTAAATGTCTGCTATCTTCTTCAGGTGAATGTCAAGAAGAAAGCTTTTCATACATTTCGTTAGTATTTTTAGTTAAACTTTAATGAGATTTATTTTACAGTAAACACAAGTTTATTTTAATCGGAATATTTAATTTTCGATTCAGGTCATTATTTGACCTACTTTCTGAAAATGACCTCAACTATCTGCTATGCAACATATTGCAATCGATAATTGCCTACCTTTCACATGAGTGACTGAATATCACTTTGTTGAGTGATGCCTCATATTACTTCTCGTGTCGTGAAAAGAGCCTTCGGAGAAATTGTTCACCTCCTTTGTTTCCTATTTTTAGGAACTATTGTTTTTAAAGACAATGAAAGTGACAAGGCCATCTCCCTTATCACCGAATCATATCCTAAGTCTGAAGGACGTCTATTATTGGCATATAAAGAAAACAAAATGCGTCAAGAATAGTTGCATCAACATGCTTGTTTCTTAACTAGCCAATCAGAAACACCTTCAGTCTCTGGTGTTAGGATATTTATGATTGGTTTATAAACAAAGCTAAGAATTGACATTGTTATGGAACTCCGTCTCTAAGATACAGAATTAATTCTAAGAATCGGTAAGTGTCGGAATTCATTGGCCATTGGATAGGGTCCCAGTGTCTGAATGGTCTATGATCATGCCTTATAGCCGTGAAATCCTGGTTCTGAGTCCCAGTGGGCGCGTAATGTTGAAGAGTTCCGAATCGGGATGAAAAAGCTGTACAGTACTCCCTGATGGCTTTCTGTTGGCTCTCTAACTGATGTCAGCTGGTGACCAAACTTGTAACCAAACAAATCCGTGTGAACCAACACTTGTGAAAAAGTAGATTGGGCATGTTAACCTACCGATTAAGTGGACTTTGAAGGGTTAAGTTAAAGTATCAGAGACATAGTCAAGGTCTGTCAAAAGTTTACCTTCAATAAGCAGTTAGATTCAGGATAGGCTACGAAATGTCATTCGAAATCAAATCATGCTATATGAGAAAATTCGTTCATGAGGGTATGTACAGTATTCTACTTATTCCTAGGATATGGTTTTCTGTTAACGTTGAGGGCTAAGGCCAGGTAGGATTGGGGGTAGATTAAAATCAGTGTCAGAAATATGAATGGATTTCGAAGTACCATGATCTACAGTTACCTGAATGAATCCATCTGTCACGTATGGCATGATTTCCCCAATGGATTATCATTAGAATACCTGGGACAGACTCTTGTAATACATCAGAGACAACTAACCAGTGTATTATCATGTCTGTAATGTTTGTGAATACTTTCTTTTTTTAACGATTATGTGACCTTTTCTGCTGATGAATTCTGATTGGTTGTTCAAAGTCACTGTCACTTTAATTTCGCCTTTTGAAGATATCGAGAATGGAGAAGGGAATGAATTCTATGAAACACTGGTGTATGCCATCTTTGCATTCCGAACAGAATACATAACGTCAAGTTTTAGCTTCAAAGTTTCAATAGGTAACTTCACTCCATAATTTTCTTCTTTATCGGGTTTACTACTGGGTAAGCTGACAGAATCTGAACTCTGGACCACGTGCAGTGCCGTTGGTAAGCATCCTCCTACCACTGAACCACTGATGATGTGTTTAGGTTTTATAGAAATAATGCCACCTTTATATGTTTACGAGAAGTTTTATTTAGGATATTGGTCGCGCTAAATTCATGAATTGGTAGAAGTTAAAATTCACTGGCTGGCTACTGAGTTGTTTCCCAGTAGCTGAATGGTATACGACCTTGTTTTGTAGCAGGAAACTCCTTAATTCGAACCCTGTCGGTGGATGCGTACTGCCGATGATTCCCAAACTAGGAGGATGAAACAGCTGTCTGGCAGTACTCCCTGCTGGTTTTCAATGGTTCTTAAACTGGTATTAATCCGTGATCAAACTCAAGAAGTTTTATGTAAGGAAAACAAATTGTAAATAGTTCTTTCATTTCACTACTTGTACATTTAAAAAAAATCTATTGTACACTGGATACATTTGTTAATTTAATCCAAGGTTAGAATTATGTATAGGGTTGTCATAGTTACAGACATCCAAGACAGCTGAACACACACACAAACTCACATAGAAAAATAAATAACTGTTACAATGTATCGATTAAGACAAACAAACTCTCATCAACTTATTCGCATCGAATTCACTTACATATCTGTCAAGATTACCATCATTGTAATCACAAAATCACTTCTAGTGCAACGATATCATTTGTAAACAGTTAAAACAAGTTTGAGTGGCATTATAGGATGAATCCCTGTAGAATACGTTATTGAAGTCATTTTGTATTCTCCACTGACTGATCTTTATTCGGCTGACATTGTCCATCTCTGTCGACATGTCAATTCCCAGTACATACACTTAGACGATGTTATTACAAGTGTTGACGGCCATCAGTGAAATCTAGGACATGCAGTTCGTGACTGTTTCAAACTCTTCACTTGGACGTACCTGCATTCTCATTAACTGATGGTGTCCTCATTTACACTTGAGTCTAACAATCTATTGTTTCAAATGCCTAAACCCTATCCACTAGACCATTGAGGTTCATTGGAGAGCCATCTGTTGTGCAACGCCTATCAGTTATTATTTGTCTTCAGGTGAATCCACATTTCCTCTTAGTTGATTGTGTTGTACGGAAATTCACAGTCTCTGTTTATATGGATAAGGTTCTAGGCTTTGGAACGATGGCTACTGGGCTCAAGTCTTAGTGAGAAGGAAACCAACTGACTTGAATTTTTATCTTAACGTCACCTGTGTAATACGCTGGTATATGAGCTTGTCTTGTAACAGGAAAGTTCTGGTTTCGAACCCCGTCGGTGGGTGCGTACTGCCGATTATTCTCAAGCTAGGAGGATGAAACTGCTGTCTGCAGTACTCCTTGCTGGTTTTCAATGGTCGTGTAACTGATATCAATCTTTGATGAACTCGCAAAATATCAGTTATTCCTTAAATATTATGAATATATATATATATATATATATATATATATATATATATAATTGAAGTACCTGATGACGGTTTCATCTAAAAGAATGTCTTTTCGCGCGAATCTCAATCTATTTATCTTCTAAAGAAGATTTCGGGTTTTTGAGTTACATGTTATCACCTGTGATTTGTTTAAACTTATCTTCTGTAGTTTCACGAACTTATTTTGATTTTTTCCTGAATGTATCATTTTGAATAGAGCAAAATAAACACTACAGCATGAGTTAAAGTTAAAAGTTAGAATGAATATCCATCCTTCCAAAGTGGATATTTATGTTCCTTAATAGTGAGTAGTTTTTGCACAAACAGTGCAACTATCATATCAACACAGTTTCTGTTAGAAAACATTCTATCATGATAACAGATGATCTGATATAGAATTTTCAGAAACCAATGAATTTTGTTATCGAATATCTGTTAGTGTTGTTCATCAGTGAAATTTTAGCAAACCATTTCCACTGATAGTCAATGTTGGTTCAACTATATTCACAAAAAATTCCCATTGTTCAAATCTATCTGTATAGTCTCTCTAGATCAGGACTAATTAGGAAACTAGTATTGGTGCTCAGTCTTCACATGAGTTATTTATTATCAAACCGTATCGAATCCTAGTCATTTCAGCATTATTTTTCGTGCTGGTCATATTAGTGTTGGTTTGCAGGGAACTGACTGATTACAGGATTGATCATGAGCTGACATCATTTAGAGAACTGCTGGAAAATCAGGGAGTACTGGATGGCTGTTTCGTTGTAGTTTGGGACTCATCAGTGGTACACATACATTGCAGTTCGAAAACAGGACGTTCTGGTGCTGACTGGGTTCCAGTAGCTGAATGGTTTACTAGCTGACTTTTTAGTAGGAAAGTTCTGTGTTATAACCCCAATGGGTGTGTACTGCCTATGAGTCCCAAACAAGTACGTAACAGATGTTCAGCGCTGCCTGATTTTCGTTGATACATCTATTTTATGTTGGTTCATGATGAAATCTACAGACTGAAATTAATCGAAATCCTCAGAAATCTAATACTACTAACATCACTATATTCAGGCTTAACTTGCATCCCCATTTTCTGATTATACCCGTCTTTTGAGAACGAAACTTGAAGCAACTAAATTTGATGAAATTTTTCACTCTGCCAACTAGTATATGAAAGTATATGAAAGGCTTTCAACACATATACTAACTCTATAGTTAACCATCCACAACAATATTTGTGAGCTATGCGTAATGAGCTAGCCATTAATCAATACATTGGTTAAGCTATACATCAATAGGTTACATTGATATTATATAAGGGAATCTAGCTTGAAGATTTTAAGGGCCAGGAAAGCTTATTCCGCATGATCACAAGTCGCGATATCAGACAGACAGTCTAGTAGTGTAGGAAGCTGATAAAACACTTTGAAATTGAGTAAGGATATAAGTTATTGCCTAAGACATTTACCTCAATTTCCTTCCTGCCTCTATGTTGAGATAAATCAGGGGCAGTTAATTACAATTTGGCTTATCTCAGGTAGCCTTCGTTTGACAAAATTAAAACAATTAGTCCCTTTGATAAATTTGAATAGAGCATTTAGAAGACCTATTTAAATATGATTGGTCATTAGTATGTACTTTTGTTTTTTATATAACTGAGTAATTGTCATGATCTTTATTTTATTATTGTTAACCATGTTAGTTGTAAAGAAACTACGAAATGATATCATCTCGTGAAATTTGTCTTCTAAATGCCTTATTCAAATTTATCTCAGGTAGTTGTTGTTGTGCGTAGACTAATGTGATTATGTACTGCGTATTTAAAGCGATACTGGCTGTTTTAACGTTTTACAAAGCTGGAATGTTTTTCGCGCTGTTAACTATACTATGCGCAAAAACACATCATGGGTAACTTTAATTGTCATGCGTTAGAATATCCCCACGGGAGAGAGGATATAAGTTACTCAAGAACAAACTTGCCGCACTAAAATGTCAGTACTACCTGAATACGTAAAAAGAAGGCGGTTGATTCCAACTTGAATCTCCTCAAGTAGTTCATCTTAATATTACGTGCTCAGAGGAAACCTTTAATCATATTACATGTTACGTTTGACTGTTTTAAAGGTGTTTTATGGATGTTTGGTAAAGTTTTCCTAGAACAGCCAAAATCACATTGATCTTGAACAACCAATCACAGCTTAGATTCAAAAATATCACTTAATCGTTAAAAAACGTTGCAAAAATGATAATACACTTGTGTTGTAAGAGTGTATCTCAGTTGCTCCAGGGATAATCCATAGAGAAATCATACCATACGTGATAGATGCATTCATCCAGCTGACTGTAGATCACAGTACTTTGAGATCCATTCATATTCCCCCCACTGATTTTAACCTGCATCTATCCCTACCCAACAGTATAAATTTACTAGGTCTTCACGGAATGCATTCACCAAATGCATAAACTCAGACATGATTTGTTATGGAATGACTTTTCGCTGTTTCCTCTAAATCTGGGTGATTCTTTAAGGTCAACTTTTCACAGACTTTCACTTCGGCGATGATAGTTGAACGTCAACCGATACTTCTTTTTTTACACAACTGTAATATGAATTGATGCGTTTGCTACACTATACAAGATAACACCACGCGACAGCTTTTATCGTTTTAATAATAATAATAATATCTTTATTCTGAACAGTATTTGTGAAATGTATAGAATTTTCAGAGGAGTTTATTGCATGATATTTTCCCTTCTTACAACATCTTCAAGTAAAATATTAATTGACAGTATATCCTGTGACACAATGGTCTCTGAGCTGAAGCACAAACCATTCCATTATGATATATCTATCTGCTTTGTCTCCTTCAAGAAATCCATCCACGATATCTAGTTGAAAGCCAACTGTAAGATGTTCAGAAGTACATTTTGAGACTTGAAAACTTAACTGAAGAACAGTTATCTCATGTTCTGGGACACGTTGCCACCCACAATCAGGCTTTTCCTGAAATTTAGTAGGAACTTGCGTATCAGAAGATTGCACATAAGAGTGAATAATACCAATGGAGGTCATGTCTAAATCGATAAAAACAAACCGAAAGAGAGAAAATATATGCCATTGAGGGATGAAAGTTTTCGTTATCCAGAGCAAAGTGAATGACTGCTATCTTCTTCAGGTGAATGTCAAGAAGAAAGCTTTGATACATTTCGTTAGTATTTTTAGTTAAACTTTAATGAGAATTATTTTACAGTAAACACAAGTTTATTTTAATCGGAATATTGAATTCTCTATTCAGGTCATTATTTGACCTAATTCCTGAGAATGACCTCAACTATCTGCTATAAACATATTGCAATCGATAATTGCCTACCTTTCACATGAGTGACTGAATATCACTTTGTTGAGTGATTCCTCATTAACTTCTCTTCGTAAAGAGCCTTCAGAGAAATTGTTCACCTACTTTGTTTCCTATTTTAAGGAACTATGTTTTTAAAGACAATGAAAGTGACAAGGCCATTTTCCTTATCACCGAATCATATCCTAAGGCTGAAGGACGTCTATTATTGGCATATGAGGAAAACAAAATGCGTCAAGGATAGTTGCATCAATATGCTTGCTTCTTAACTAGCCAATCAGAAACACCTTCAGTCTCTGGTGTTAGGATATTTATGATTGGTTTATAAACAAAATAAAGAATTGACATTGTTATAGAACTCCGTCTCTAAGATACAGAATTAATTCTAAGAAAATGCTTTGATCCACCTAGATAGGCAGAATCGGTCGGGGTCGGAATTCATGAGCCATTGGATAGGGTCCTGGTGGCTGAATGGTCTATGATCATACCTTATAGTCGTGGAATTTTGGATTTGAGCCCCAGTGGGTGCGTAATGCTGAAGAGTTCCACAGCAGGACAAAAGAACTGTCCAGTACTCCCTGATGGCTTTCCAGTGGCTCTCTAACTGATGTCAGCTCGTGATCAAACTTGTAACCAATCAAATCCGTGAGAACCAACACTTGGGAAAAAGTAGATTGCGCATGTTAACTTACCGATTGAGTAGACTTTGAAGGGCTAAGTTAAAGTATCAGAGACATAGTCATGGTCTGTCAGAAGTTCACCTTCAACAAGCATTTAGATTCAGGATAGGCTACGAAATGTCATTCTAAATCAAATCATGCTATATGAGAAAATTCGTTCATGAGGGTATGTACAGTATTCTACTTATTCCTAGGATACCTTTGTCTGTTAACGTTGAGGGCTAAGGCCAGGTAGGATTAGGGTTAGATTAAAATCAGTGTCAGAAATATGAATGGATTTCAAAGTACCACGATCTACAGTGACCTGAATGAATCCAACTGTCACGTATGGTATGATTTCGCCATGGATTATCATTAGAATAACTGAGACAGACTCTTGTAATACATCAGAGACAACTATTCAGTGTAATATCATGTCTGTAATGTTTTTGAATACTTTCTTTTTTTTAACGATTATGCGAATTTTTCGGTTGATGAATTTTGATTGGTTGTTCAAAGTCACTGTCACTTTAATTTCCCTTTTTGAAGATATTGAGAACAGAGAAAGCAATGACTTCTATGAAACATTGCTGTATGCCATCTTTTCGTTTCACTCGTTTGTGTTTCGAACAGAATAGAGAACCTCAAGTTTTATCTTCAAAGTTTCAGTAGGTAACCCCGCTCCCGAATTTTCTTCTTTATCGAGTTTACTACTGAGTAAGCTGCCAGAATTTGAACTCCGGACAGCGTGCATTGTGGTTGGTAAGCATTCTTCTACCACTGAACCATTGATGATATGTTTAGGTTTTATAGAGATAATGCCACCTTTAGATATTAACGACTAATTTTATTTAGGATGTTGGTCGCGCTGAATGCATCACGAATTAGTAGAAGTTAGAATTCATGGATTGGCCACTGAGTCGGGTCCCAGTGTCTGAATGGTATACGAGGTGTCCTTGTAACCGGAAGGTTCTGGATTCGAACCCTGTTGGTGGGTGTGTACGGGGATGATTCCCAAACTAGGAGGATGAAACAGCTGTCTGGAATTACTCTCTAGTGGTTTCAATGGTTCTCTAACTCACATCAATCCTTGATCAAACTAGAGAAGTTTTATTTAAGCAAACCAAATTGTAAATAGTTCTTTCATCTCACTACACATACATTTTTAAAAAATCTGTTGTACACTAGGTATTTTGTTAATTTAATCCAAGGTTAGAATTATGTATAGGGTTGTCATGGTTACAGACATCCAAGATAGCTGAACACACACACACTCACATACATATAAAATCAATGGACTAAATTTTCAATACATTATTTCGCTAACAATATCAGCCATTTAGAATAAGTGATAAATGTTCACTCTGAAATTTAATTTGATTCATAGTTAAAAAGTTGAGTATTCATATTGAAACTTTGTTTCTTTCAAAATGTATCAAATGAAATATACTTTGATAAAAGTGACTCCATTGAAAATTAGCTAAATTGATTGTAGAAAATGAATATTGAACGAAATATTCCCACAGTGAGTCATAAAAGAGAAATTAAATAGCGAAGGAAATTTTCTTTCCGACGATTCATTTGCATAAGCTATACAATCGTAATTATATGTAACAAAGAATTCGTAAGGCCAATCAGATACTGGCAAAATTTGTCCTCGAAAAAGGTATTACGTAGTGTAAGATTTAACATAGAAGAGGGTGGCTAATTGGTAGATAGAATAGCGGTAGAAGCTGGCATGACGTTAGAAGTGTGAGGAAATGACTAATCAAGAAGGTTAAGTAGAGTGAACAAGAACTAGTGGATAGAGGATTAAGAGTTTTTATATAAAATCTCTATGAAAGTTCAACGTTATTAATAAACACTTGTAGAGTGATAATAAAATAAGGATGGTGAGAATAATGATAACAGTAAACTTGTATAATAAAAGGAAGCAAAATTTTAGTGAGAATATTACTCTGGCCACGGTAAGGCGAGGGAATTCATGTGTTGCTTTTGAATGCAGAGGTCCTGTTTCACGTATCGGATAGCTAATCAGTCAGCTATGTACAGATGGCTTATTCGAAGTCCCTTTGTACGATACTGAGGGACTCTGTGTAGCACTGTGAAGCATTTATGCGGGGGTGCGCGATATCCAGAGACGGAAAGGTGTTCGAAGATGGAGCTGCGAGTATTCTTCTTCTCTTCTCTGGCTAGCTAACCAAGCTGGACAACGTTCCAAAATATGTTTTTGAACTTAACGTTGCGTACGGCTGATGTACTTTGCACCACACGAGCAAGTAAACTGATTAATACGTACCATTGAGGTGGCCAAAAGCGGTATCTTATCCTTAGCGTTAGATTGGATTAGCTGTCTACCGGAGAATGTAATACGTAGGGTGGCTGCTTGAAATCTCTTCTTCGAACACTTAGAAAGGCGGTTTCGTAGAATTTCTGCTTTGATATTACCTTTGAATTCCAGGTTCATGAAGAGTGTTTTCATAGGGACAGTTGTGATTTTTGGAGACGGAAGCTTTTGTTTCATGTATTTGTCAATGAATCTTGGTGGAAACCCGTTGTCTAGTAGGGTTTCATGTAATAAATTTCATTCTTTCTGTGTCATGTCTTCCAAACAGATTTCCGTAATCATTGAACTTAATGTGCGTACCAGGTTTCGCTTTCGTATCAGTGGGACGAAGCTCTGGAAGTTGATGAACTGTCCCGTCCATATCGGCGTGCGATAACATATCGATCTTTGGATCGTGCAGCCTTGTCTTCTGGTAAGTAGTACATCCAGGAATGAAAGTGTCATGTTCGATTTACTTTTTGAGGTTAATTTTATTGATGAGTGTGCTACGTTGAAGGTTTTGAGGAGATACTCTAAGTCAACTTTTACATCATAAATTATTAACGTATCTTCTACTTATCTCCGGTATGAGTGCAGTTGACTTATCAAAAGACTAAGGATGTTGTATTCGAGACTTGCCATGAAGCAGTCGGTTAGGAGTTGACTGAGAGAAGACCCCATGGCTACATCATCTTTCTGTACGTAGCAGAATTGTTCATTGAATTTGAATTGGATGTTAAACGTACATGTGAGAAGTAGTTCCTTCAGGTAGTCGATATGATTATTACTTGGTGATATGATTTCATAGTTTTTGTACAATTCTATTACAACTAATATGATTGATAAAGGTAAAAATTTCAACGTGGATTTCTTCTCGAACCGTAAGTCAAAAGAAGAATCACTGAAAACCTAGGAGGAGTAGTAGATAGCTGCTTCATCCTAATTCGAGACTCTTCATTCAACAGTAGGCCTTCATCACCCCACCAACGATCGAATCCAAGATCACTGGGATACGAGGTGAGGCCTTTGATCATTAAAAGTGGTTAGTAGTAATCGTCCTAATAATGGAGTTATTCCAAAGAGTCCTTTTAATAAAATGTGGAATTTCCGACATTTAATACAGTAGTGCATGTAATTTCCTCTTTACATAACATAGTACTGGGGAAATAGGAAGGCATTTATACTGATGATATTGTTCAATAAGTGTGATTGTGAATATAAAACTGAGGTTTAGGTGATCATATTAACAACAGCTTATCCATGAATAAAGGAATAATAAGGACCGTTTACTTAGAGTTCTTCATTAAGTTAGTAATTTCCTGTCTTATGCTTTTATCATCACAAAAAATGTGTGCCTAATAAAGTATCTTATAGTTTGTATACGTAGTCGTCTGAGGATAAAGTCTTCTATAGTTCCTTCTAGTTTTTATCTGATGAAATGCAAGGAGACAGTTGATTATTGAGAGCATGCTCAGGGGTCGACAAGATAATATTCTCTGATTTCTTGTACGAGTCCATGTGTCTATCTACGACAGTACTAACAGGTTGGTTTAGCGGTACCCCATCCTCCCCAGTGAGAGCATTTAGTACCCTTCGAAATGTAACAAAATCTTTCTTTAGTAGCTCAGGAAAGATTAAGTTCTGAGGAACAAAAGAGAAGAATAGGCAGCATAAAAGAATGAACAAACTTTAAAAGTAAAGACTGAAGGATACCAGACTGTCTTCACCTTATTTCGTAGAAGGTTTGTGGAAATATCTTTCTAAAAATTATCACAATATGGGAAGTTGTGGGAGAGATCAGAGGAAATACGTAATCTGGGGTATTTAATATTCGACTTATTTTCAACTTCAGTGCCATTTATAATACAAGAATCATGGGAATGAACTAGTTCATGAAACTCACACTTGTATCTAAAAGTGAAATTAACAATCTGACACCTGGAGGGATTTAGCCTAAGACCATCTGACAAGGACTACCGACTAATTATTGATAATAGGCTATTCATTTCGGGACAATCTAACTGAGATATAGCCAACATGAAAACTGTCAAATCATCGGCATACTCAATAAAATTGGCCTCATCAGAATGGGGCATGTCAAGGAAGAAGAAAAACAACAGAAATGGAGAAAGAACAGCACCTTGAGAAACACCGGCTAGAGTAAGTGAAGTAGTTGAATATTTCCCATTATACACAGTGTATTGCTTCCTAACAGAAAAATAATAATGCAGCCATTTATTAATCGAGCACCCTGCTTGCACCAACCTCTGAGATGGAGTCGAATGACCGACCCATGAGTTCTAACTTCTTCCAATTTGCGTTATATATAGCGCCACCTCCAACCAATGTCATCGGTGAGTTTTTGTTCTCAAACCCAACTTATCGGCCCCCTTTAGTCACGACTTATCTCTGCAAGTCCAGACAACTTCATTCTATAATCAGTCACTGGTGAGCACTAGATTAATTTTCAAGTGTTGCATTGTACTCATTAGTGCTTACTAGTGACTCATTACAGGACGAAGTGACCATGAGTTTTAATGAGAGTTGGTGACCAGAGGAGTCAGCCTAGTCGGATGTGAGCATAGATAATCTCCGCTGACTTTGACAGAACTTAGAATTCACAAATTCTGTTCCAGTGATTGAATAATCAACAAATTTGCCTCGTAACTCGAAGGTCCTCGATTCGATCCACCGTGGATTGAAGAGTCCATAAAATAGGACGAAACAAATTTTATCCTCTGAATTGTTGTTGACTTCACAGTATAATTTTTGCTTATTGAATCGTTCCTGCTGAATGGGTTACTTGTTGATTTGATGAACAGAGATTCAGTTATCAAACTGTCTCTACCTAACTATATCAGACTTACTAAGTTCACCCCACTCTACCCGATGTTGTGATTATAGATAGATGTATGGCTACATTTGTGTATACAGATATGCTGAGTAATCCTGATCGAATGCTTTAACCTATTCACTTGATCTCACAGTATTTATATGGAATTAGGTGTTGATCATCAAACATTATCTCTTCTACTGGGATCATCAACCTGTAATGACCAAACTCATATATGAGTCTGAACGTATGAAGGTAATTGATAGCCTTCCCTACTTCTGTGAGTCACGCACAATCCAAAATTATATTCCAACGGTGTCAAAGGTCGACTTAACATGGTGGAATATGTGGTACTATTGAACAACCATAATAACTCATATCAAAAATACAAAACTACCTCAACAATGTCATCCAGAAGATATTGAATCCAGAGGTTTCTTAGGTACAAAATACGTAACAGGCGGTAAAACTCTTCTATAACCAAACACAACTGTAAAATACTTGAGTATGAACAGGAATATTCGCAGAAAGATGGAATGAAAACTCTGTCTGCATGTATCGAACAGAACAAATACACAGTCCTAGGTCAAACAGTCACTCCATGGTGTAACCTTGACTTCACTCGAACAAAACCACGATTGTACAACCACACAGTACTATCAACACCACCACCACCACACAACATCAAAGTGAAGCAGTAACAAGGATTCAGTGGAAAAAAGATAATCCGATGTTAGTACAAAAGAGATACAGATCATGGGAAAGGGTGGTGTGATTGAAAAATTAGTTGAAATATTCAAGTAACTATCAATACTGTAAATAGATTGTTCCTGTGATGATTTTGAAATCAATGTTTCTACGAAAAACGTGTAAGACTTCTTTGTATGGGTTTACACGTTTTCGGTGTTCCTTTGATATTGAAATGGCAGAATTATAGTCTACGGTGGTGCCAAATTCTAACCATCTTCACGTAAATATCACATGTCACTATAGATTGTGTTCAATCCAGCACATTTAGGACCTAGAAAACTAAGATACCTTAATATAGCAGTTCCATTTTCTACACTATATATGTCAGATGACTTTTGATTAATTATGTTGTATATTTACGATCCATGTTGGAAATGCCGAATGTAATTTGTGTAACGAATCTATAGACATTTGTGGAATAGAGTGATTTGGTGTCTGTTTTAAATACCAGTTTAATCAACGTTCCAAGCTTAAATATAGATTTAACATACTAATAATTATATAATTAATTTTTATTTGTAAATGACATTAAATGAAGTGGAAGATGTGCGCTGCTGAAAAGCCCCAAACTAGTATGAAATAACTAATCCTCTAGTGTTATGTGGTTTCCAGTGGTTCTCTAATGGATGTCAGTTTCACATCTACTTATGGTCGATTGGAAGAAGGGCTACTATGTTAAAAACTTCTAAAGAAGGGCGAATTAAGCCTATGCAAGAACTGGTACGGAATCGTACTGTTGTCCACGCGAAGTAAAATATTAAATCGTGTCATCCTGGAGATCCTGGATGAAAAATTCCGCCCAAAACATGCTGGATTCAGGAAAAGCAAATGATGTGCGGGAAAAATTGCTATGCTACGCATCATCATTGAACAAAGCTAAATGTGTTATATAGACCTAATTGTTTAAAAAATCTACATTTATCTTTGCAGTACAGGGCTGTTTGTATTTCTTCCCCCCACACACACTTATAATCTTGGAACCCAATTGGTTGTTGAATGTTTTAACTTATCAATGTAATTAGTTCCTCTCGAGGCCATTTAAAGCATATATGTGTATGCGATTGCTGTCAACTCTTTCGTTGTTGATTCGAAACAGTAAAAGTTGTCTACTTCAACGGTCTATCTTCTTGTCTTCTTGCGTCGCGGGTTCGGTGGTATCGTATCATATCGTTGTTGTTGCTAATAGTGATTGGAACAGTAGGTCTGCAAACCATAGGTAGAAATTTCGTTAGCGTAAACTACCAAGTGTATTAATGATCATAACAGAACGTCAGTCAAATCTCTACCACAACTTTATCAACTTCAAAAAAGTCTTTGATAGCGTCGACCACGAAGTAATTTGGTAACTACTTCAACAATAAGGAGCAGTGCATCACAAACCTTTATCAAACTTATTGAACAGTTATATTAATGGTTTTACATGACAAGTAATTCATAGTGGAAAACTCAGAGAAGCGTCTGAAGTGAGGACTGCCTACTATCATCGATGATCATCCTAACTGTGGTGGACTGGATTACACAGCAAACTGTTGGGAGTGGGAAGACAGAGAAACGTTGTACAGACGAGAAGAAGCTGGAAGATCTGGGTTAGAATGGATATGAGTTTCTTCAAGGTTGCAGATACGCCTCTCTGACTGGTGAGTGCCAAATAGCACGAAACCTGGATCCAAGGCTTCCCTTGGCCGATTGCCTCCAACCATCTAAATCATCAATCCTAAGTGCACCGTGAAGGCGAGCCAACTAAAATGGTGACCACACTATAAAGTTGACTAATAGAATTCAGTCTGCACCAAAGATAGACACACTAGACACACTACACTAGTTACTAACTAGTGTTCAATCAAAGATCCGGATTTCGTCGACGATTTATGTCTAATGTCACACAACCTCCATTATGGATAAAATTTTATTTTGATAAAATCACACAGTGTTTGTTATACAGTAATATTTACTGATCACCACACTTCAAGCACAAATTATTACTGCTCAAAATCATATAAAGTCACTACTCGCACAACTTTCTTGCTTCATTTATATACATGAATACAAATTGATGATTAGGCATTTGAATAAAATCAATATAAGATAAAGTACATTCGGAAACAATATTAGTGTTGTCAATAAAGTACAATCAGATGGAAAATCAGATGTACTCACAGTAACATAAATAAATAAATAAATAAATAAAATGTTATAATGTGAATTGAATACATTTTAACATTATTCATTATCCTCCTCTGATTTGACTGGTTGTGATAATATCTTCCATATCTCTGGTATTAGCGATGATGTGTCACTTCTATTGCATGTGTTGGTTGTAGACTGGATGAACCAGGCAGGATTCAGTAATCAATCATCTCTCTCTCCACCTACCTACCTATATTACTTTTTAGAATTTTGACTCTGTCCATGAATATGGCCTTATGGGGTAACCTGGTTTATGTACTTTTATAATACCATAAATATTTTACTAGCGCTATTAGTTTTAGACATTAAATTAAAATTAATAACGCTAGTAGAATATATGGTACTATAAAAATATATAAACCAGGTTACGTCATAAGACCAATAGTAGATTTCAGAAATACGCCTGCATATGAGTTATCAAAACACTTAGCTCTAATGCTATACCCCATTAGAAATCATTCAAACTCTAGGCTAACTAATTCATATGAAATGAAAAGGAAACTAAATGACATTCAATTAGAGAACAATGAAAAATGGTTAGTTTTGATATAACTAGTCTCTCTATACTCACATACCAATCAATATGGCCTTGGAAGCAGTTAAAAGAGAACTAACTTCTCATCCCAAACTTACTCATACGATAAAGGTACCCATTGAGAAAATTATTTTAGAAATTCAGTTATGCCTCACCTCGACTGTCTTTTAATTCCAAGGAAAAATGTATAGACAAACAGAAGGTGTAGCAATGGGATGGATCACCAATATACCCTATCGTGGTAGATATCTTTATGGACAGCTGGGAAAATATGGCTCTTAATACATTTAATCCTACTCCAATGATATGGTGGAGATATGTGGATGACACTTTCACAGTGTTAAAAAAGAACATACCTCCAGTTTCTTCACACATATAAACTCACTAGTAGAGGGAATAAAATTCACATTTGAATCGGAAAATGAACAAGGAGAATTAGCTATGTTAGATTGTAAAATAAAACGAATAGAAGAAGGTAAAATGCACACTAGCGTTTATAAAAAGCCCATTAATAGATATTTAGACTTTAATTCATCTCATCCGTTGTCTGTCTGTGAAGGCTGGCTTAGTTAAGTGTCTAACAAACCGAGCAATAGCACTAAGTAGTACAAGAAAAGACCTAAATGATGAAATGAAACAGATAAAGAAGAAGCGTTGGTGTTAAATAACTATCCTATAAAATTCATTAGGAATATCAGAAAAGGTCAAAAGCAAAATAAAAATAATGGGGAAACTAATAATGATAACATAAATAAGAGAGAATATAAGGCATCTACAGTTTTACCATATAAGGGGGGACATCTGAGACCCTACGTAGGATTCTCAATAAAGCAGGAATTAGAGTGGCATTTAAACCTACAAACTCACTCAGGTGGGACAAGCTCTGTAGGCTAAAGGACACAGTTGACCCAATTAAACGAAACAGTATAATTTACAAAATACCTTGCAATGACTGTGAGTGAGGTCAACTACATAGGTCAAACTAGTAGGTCAGGAGTAGTGAGATTGTCGGAACATAAGAATTTAGCATGATTGATCTCACGAAGATAAGTAATTTAGAAAAAACTCAGAAATCGCACTGCATGCATTAACACCCAACCACACAATAGGGTGGGATAGAGTCAAATTCTAAAATGTAATAAAGGTAGGTAGGTGGAGAGAGAGATTGATTACTGAATCCTGCCTGGTTCATCCAGTCTACAACCAACACATGCAATAGAAGTGACACATCATCGCTAATACCAGAGATATGGAAGATATTATCACAACCAGTCGAATCAGAGGAGGATAATGAATAATGTTAAAATGTATTCAATTCACATTCTAACAAGTTATTTATTTATTTATTTATGTTACTGTGAGTACATCTGATTTTCCATCTGATTGTACTTTATTGACAACACTAATATTGTTTCTGAATGTACTTTATCTTATATTGATTTTATTCAAATGCCTAATCATCAATTTGTATTCATGGATATAAATGAAGCAAGAAAGTTGTGAGAGTAGTGACTTTATATGATTTTGAGCAGTAATAATTTGTGCTTGAAGTGTGGTGATCAGTAAATATTACTGTATAACAAACACTGTGTGATTTTATCAAAATAAAATTTTATCCATAATGGAGTTATACTCTATCACAGTGGCCAAGTTTTATCCTTATATCAATAGTCGCATCATCTCGCTCATCTGCAGGAGAAAACCAACAAACTGGTGGAATAACTAGCAGCAAAGCTAGGAATTCAAGCGAACACATAGAAGACAGAAATGATGAAGGCAACCAACCAACAACAACAAACACCAATCATCTTCAACGGGTGAAATTTGAAGGAGGTCACCTCTCTCGGTTATCCAGGAGGCATCCTTTTAAATACAATCAGAACAGATGAAGATGTCAAAGCCAACCAAAACTGTAAAGGCAATGCAGACGCTTATCCCTGTGAAGTCAGTTTGGAAATCTGCTGCCTCAACATGAAGAAAAAGACTCTAATCTTCAACACCAATGTTAAGTCAATCATTTCTTCCATGTTCGTCGAAAACTGAGCCATGGCGTCACAAAAAGCATTTCCAACAGGCTACTGCAGATTTTCAACAACAGCTACCCCCTTCACTGGCTCCATATTGAAGATGAAATGGCCGGCCTGGGAGAATTAGCAACAAGAAACTATGGGAACAAACCAACTAGGAATCTATTGCTCAACAGATATGGCAAAGAAAATGGAGATATATCGAATACACGGTGAGGAGACTGTTAGATGTCATCGCGCGCCAGGCCATTGCTTGAGTAGAACCTGATTGTGAGGTGACGAGTGGTTCTTCCGAGTGTGACATGCAGGAGATTGTGAGAGAAAGATATCAGAGACTATTGGTAATCGTGGAGCCAGCTTAAGAAGACCGCAGTGAATAGGAAAAAGTGGAGTCGTGTTGCTGAAGGCCCTATGTTCCACTTGGAACCCAAGGGAACAATGATTAAAATAAATTTCAGTGGAAATAAGAAAAATTCCTAATTCTTTATCTAACGTGATCTGCATAATTCACTAATACCGCTTATCGAATCAGGTCAGTAGTCATAAATTGGACACATTTTCAATAAACTGAAAATTCACATTTAGACATTTCGATAACAAAGCAAACAATGAAGTGAAGAAATGTACACCCTTCCAGCTAGTTCCTTTATTCATACCTCTACACTAATAATACAAAGCTTCTTTTATTAAACAAAGATATAATAAAATAAGATTCTACTAATCCCAAATGGTAATCTGTTAACCAATTAGAGAAATATCATTAGCTTGGTATAGGTAAGGTGAAAATAATCGCAGAAATTGGATTAGTAGTTAAAGGATAAGACAATCTAGTCGAATATAATTATGCAATTATTAATTTGCAGATGTTACGAACAGAATTTTGTTTGTAGGATGATGAGAATGAAGAAAAATAAATAGGTTAATGAATTTTTGAATAATTACGTAAGAAAATTTAGGGACAAAGAGATAGGTGAACTAGCCAAAAATAGTTATATCAATAAAACAAGTGGTGTTATATTGATGATAATGCTACCAGTAGTTAGAAGAACAGAGGAAAGTGGTATCTAAGAGCTTGTATACACATAGTGTAGACGGCCACAGAAAAAGAAACACATATTTGGTAGTATTATTATTTATTACATTTGGTTCCGAGTGAAGCATAGGGCTCCAGAAGCACATCTCCACTTCTGTCTGTTCTCTACAGTCTTCCCTACCTGGCTTCAAAGTTGGCAATAGGGTTGACATCTCCTCCTCACACGACCTCCTGCATGTCACCGTTGGACATCAAACTCTTCGTTTCCTATTCGGCTTACGCTCGAGGGCCTGTCATTTACTGGTCTCCTCAGCGTATGGCCGATCCATTTCTATATACTATGTATCTGCCAGTCAGGAAATAACTAGAAATGATACATTTCCTCAATGAATTTGTTATCTTTTTCTGCATATTTGTTGGGTAATCAGTTATAGGCTGGTTCGTTTCCAGAATTCCTTGTTGCTAATCGTTTCTGGATATCTAATCTTCAGTATTGTGTGAAGGTAACTGTTAATAAAAGTTTGTGTCCACCTGCTTGAGACGTTACTGGTGATCCTAATGCCTAGTCTCTAATCCATGTAGAACCACTGACTCACTTGACATTAATATTGAAAGTTCGGATCCTTTTACTTGTGTTGAGTACAGCAGATTTCAAAAGTGAATTGGAAATAAGAAAGGCCTACCTTGATTACTTGATCCTGACTGGTTTTGATATTCTCATTCGCGAATTTTTCTGTAGGTGGAACGATGCTGCCTAGATCATTTAGGTGATGCTGTTTAGACATCCTCATCATTTCTGTCTTCTCTGCGTTCACTTGAAGTCCTATCTCCGATACCTGCCTCTTCTGACCACTCGTTGGTTTTTGTCTGTTTTTGTGATATTGTAACAACAGAAGACAAGGCTGGCAACAGATCAGTTTTATTACGAAAACCAACAGGTATTTATATGTATTTTACGTACATTAATAGGCTTCTGCCCGCAGAAAGAAGGCGGTCTTCTGATTGGTTGTTTGCAAACAAAGGCAGTCTTCCCCTGCTTTCTCGTTTTCGATATTTCTCGGAAATGCGAGCCACTTGTCTGCGAATCATATTTGTCCACGTCTAGGTCAGCTGTGATCGGTTGTTGAATCAGCCTAGATTAATTTCTACCAATCAGCGTAGATCAATGTCTACCAATCGGCCAGCAGCTTGCTCTCACCACAATATAAGTCATCCACGAAGTCCAGATATTCCAGTGTCTCCTTGTTCCCCATAATCTATGGCATGATTCAATCCAACACGATCAACAATATCACCGTTGATAGTAGACGGTCTTGTCTTATTTCTTTCTTCACTTCAAAGGTATATTCAGATGAATCCCGACCACTTCTGTTGTATTATGAAAGTTGAATTCGTAGAGTATGATTAAAGTTGGACGAAATATTATAAATTATTTTAAAAGCAGTTAAGCCGGAAACGACAGTAGAAAAGGCTAAATTATGCAGTTTGTCTTTATTTCGCTAATTGGGCAACAAACGGAGTTATCTAGCCGAACTAAAAGTCATTCTGAAAGCTGATTTTAGACGTCGTGATACGATTTCATTGGTAATACCACTTGGGAATTCGAGGCTTGGAAACACTGACCTTTCGTAATTATGAACAACGGAGTTCTGATGCTTTTTTCATTCAGATGGAACAAATTGTCTCAAGCTTTTGATATTTAAGTAGTGGTGGTGTTGATTTTATGGAGTTGGGTTGGTAGCTCCACACCGAACCTTCCAGGTTTAATACTGGCTAGCAAGCAAGGTGAGGTTTACGGGTGCGTCGGCTGGGAATCGAACTCGGTCTTCTCGCGTGACTGGCAAGCATTCCATCAATGAACCGGAGATGCACAAAGTGCTTAATTAAACCAAATATTTGAGCAAAACCTTGTCAGATATCCGTTCCTACTGAGTAGACCATGAATATAATTGAGTACGTTGCTAAATGTATTTCTGATTTGATTTTTAGTTTATACTGATTAGCGCAGTGCTCATATTAAAAAGAAACGGAAGATAGACATGTTCACGACATTACAATGACATCTTTTACGGTTTTTAATTATTCTTTGAAAGAGTTAAATTACTGAATGGATACGAACTGATAATTCAAGGTTCCACTTTCGACAGAATAAAGAAATGATACGAAAACAACGGTTTCTAACACTGTGTAGACGTCACCGAAAAGAAATCGTGCTCATAACGTGTTCTATGTCGCCACTGAAATATATTCTAGTTTCACTAATTCTACGATTCATAAATTCCAGTGGTGTTTTGATGATCGAATGAGGGTCGCTACTGTCTAAATTGCAGCACTATTCACCATCATTAAAAAGAGCATAGAATGACAGTCAACTCTCTACCTCAACTTCATCATCTTCGAAAAGGCCTTTGGTAGCATTGATCATAAAGTAATTTGGAAACTGACTGAACAATATGGAGTGTAGTGAATCAGAATCGTGTAACCCTCATTCAGCCACAGCTATATGATGTCACATGCTAACTGATTCCCCCCACTATCACTGATGGTATTCCTGATTGCGGTTGACTAGATCATGAGGCAGACTGTGGAGGGCGAGAAGATGGATCTACTCTGGAAGAACATAATGACTCTAGAAGCTCCGAGTTTAGAAGACGATTTTTTCTCTTGTCTTGCAGGCCAAAATGAGATAAGTTGCCAGAAGAGGCAGGTAACGAGGGCAAGACGGTGAGCACAGAGAGGACACTGGTTGTGAAAACACCTAACGAACAACAACAACAAGCACCAATCAGCATCAACAGAAAAAAAATTGGAGGAAGTAGCCTCTTTCATTTGGTCAGCTGTGTAGCATAGTTCCAACTCTGAAGACTGTTGCGTTTTGCCCAACAATCTGTTCATACTTACCTTCGTGTGACTAACAAAAACGTTTAATGTAAAATTACTACCTTTCTTTTGAAATTTTCAAATTTTAACAATCACATTCACCTCGAACTGTAGGGGAATTGTACAATTTGGCATTTTTATGTCTATCCTCCACGTTCCATTACCATCTCCCGCCTACAAAATACTTTTATGATATTATACAACTTATGCCACATAAAATCCTTTGTTTTCGATATTCAAATACATCATTGGTGTTATACTTCGTCCATGGGAATTGTAAAAGACAAACTTTGTTACCACAATAGGTATACTGACAATTTACTTCCCCTTTTCTGTTTTCATTGGTACATTAAACAGTGTACGAAGGCAAGTATCCACCTATATGATGGCATTTTCGCATAGTTTAATGACGCAACTGGTTAAAATAAGTGAACAAATAGATTTTCATCGCAATAATTTCAACAAATCAATTCATTTTAGGCTGGTAGGATGTGGAAAGTTTCAGTTACTTTTTAATGTGTCAAGAAAATAGTCAAATCTCTCTTACATTTATTGCGTAAACACACTGAAGACAATTCATTCTATTCCTAGTGATCTATCTATCAAGAAATATGTCAGGACAATCAAAAGGCCAAGTGGTGAATATTCCTGTGAATCGTGAACCAAGATCATTTGAGAAACAAAGACGTGATCTATTGACAAATTTGGAGAGTAGAAGTAGTAGTGGTAGTCATCCTGGGAAGTCTCTTACACAATATCATGAAGACTGGTCCAACACAGTAAACAAGTGGGTTACTTCAACTTGGAAAAAATGGGATGAAGATATGAGTCGGTTGAGGAAAGGAATGTTTGAATTATTGGTGAGTAGTTATTATTATTATTCTTAGTTTTATCCTTCATAATAATTAATATCAATGAGTGGAAAAATAAGATATCTTTTAAGAATCTGTTTATTCATGCTTACTGATTTCTTTCGTGGAGAGTATCCTTCAGGAGTACTACTAGACCAGCTAGATTAATTTTAACGGAAACCAGTCATTTTCCGATAAAAAGACTTCTCTGAATGTTTTATTTTAATATGTTGTAAAGTCGTCTTAACAGCAGACGTCCGTTTCATTCGTGATTCGCAATCTACACAGTTTGAGACGAAACTTCGGATAACAATTATTTCTAATTCAACTCTGATTTCCCGGTTGATTGATTGGACCTAAGTGTTCAACCGAAGGTTTAAAAATAAAGGGTGACTGATGCCCGATGCACGACATGTGACTGTCGTATGGCTCAGGTGGTCTTGTGAGTCGTACTTTAGCGTTTGAAATGATGGGTACTGCGTTTGAGCCTCGGTTCAGACACCATTATTCACTAAGGAAAGCAGGTACATCCAGACGACGAGTCCTAAATAGGAGAAAATGCGCATCCTGAATCCCACTGCTAGTTACCATCTACCAAATTATTCAGATAACAATCTATAGCTAAATGGAATTCGGTTGGTTTGAATCTGTGCGGCTGAGTCACACAGGTTGTATCGCTGATGAGCTCTGCCCCAAGCGAGTAAAGTTACCGTCCGGTGTTTATATTACCTGATCTGAATAGCTAGTCTGACTGCTCCTGTTCTACTAGTTTGACCTATGTATTTGACCTAACAATCACTGCAGGTAGGGTATTAGATAAACTAAATTGTTTTGTTTCAAAGGCTCCACAGGACTGCTCCTTTAACCGACAAAGCTTGTTTCTAATTGAGTTTGTGGGTTTGAATGTCACTTTTATTCCTGCCCTGTTAAGAATTCTGCGTAAGGCTCCCGAGGTTCCTTCCTTGTATGGAATTACTACTGATGATTTAGATTCCTTATTGTTGTTGTTGTCTTGCGCATGTTTGACATGCATGTCGTCATTAATATTATTATTATCACTATTTTTTAACTTATGGAAAATTCCCATTGTAACAAGTGTCACTTGACATTTAACTATGATTAGGATCACAAACAATTTTAGTTTTAATTGAATTTCATAGTATTATTATTATTATTTTATGCGTTCACACCTATGATTCAATTCCTTCACCGGATATAACTTATTAAAAACCATATATATATATATATATATGTATGTATATATATATATATATACAAATATACGGTTGTACAGCTTGATGATAAATTCGTTAAAAAGAGACTCTTCGCTGAATCACTTGTTTTGATTTTCTATATATAATCACTATCACTACTATCATTATTTATTTTATTTTTACATTTCCCTACATATTTCCTGACTATTTTATCAGGGTAATTATTAAGTTAAGTAGTGGTAGTGATGATAATAATTATAATCACAATAATGATTATGAACAATAAATTTTGTTCAAAACGTATTTCAGTCATTAATAATACTGTTTCACTGTGTGATACATCTAATAAACAAACTAATATGGAATTCCCTATTTCTGACTGGTCATGAAGATCAACTTTTTAAAGACCTTGACTTTGGCTATGATACTTTAACTTAGCCCTTTTTATTATTTCCTGTTTATCAAGCCAGTAAAAGAATATTTTAGGTGTCCGGGACAGATGTTGAATCCTTCCTCTCAGTTGATTCGATAAATAAACCTTTCGTAATGCATATCTCAGTCTTTCTATCTCGGTGTATTTGATTTTATAACTGTCACCGTATTCCATCCTATTGTCTGGTTGTATATGATTATATGAATTGCCAAAGCTAAGCCTTTTTTCCAGATATCTTTTCTTATTAAGATATCTACCGGATTAGATTTCATGAATTTTTACGGCCATGTTAATCCAATTGATTTCAACTCACTACTTTTGCCACGGTGGGAGTGGTTAGTGGCAAACTGATGTTAAGATATGACCAGATTACATCTACCTTATAACAGAATCACAATTTGCACATGTCCTCCGTATTGTGCTTCTTATGTCTTCCCTTCATACTTTCTATGTTGTTTCACAAAGATCTTTGATTTCTCCTCATTGCCAATTATTCCATACGCTCACTATTCAATATTTTTGTAGTAAACTTCACACAACATATACTACTCATGAAATTTTGATCATAGGGAATAAAAAGACAGTTGCAGCGAAGAAATTTTTTTTTCGACGAAATCATCAACTAGGCTGTACATTCGTGTATTTATAATAAATGCGTAGGAAAGTTCCAGAATAATTTCCGGCTATGGGTCAAATTAATAAAATTACAATTAGGAATTAAAATGCCATAATAAACAGGGGGAAGGATAAAGCTCAGACAAAGTAGCATCATAATTATTGAGAAGATTGACATATTGTGCAATTAGGGGGTTAGAAATGTAGAAATAACAAAAATAGACAGGATGTTTAGATAAAAAATCTAGTGGGATCATAACTAATGTGACGAATAATTGTTTGTGCAATCAGGGATTAAATATGTAGAAATAATAAAATAACAAAATGAACAGGAAGTTCGCATATGAAAATATGGTAGTGTAAATAGGGATTAAGAAATTACCAGAAATTCACCAGAAATTATTCTGGAACTTTCCTACCCATTTATTATAAATACACCAATGTACAGCATAGTTGATGATTTCATCGAAAAAGAAATTTTCTTTGCTGCAACTGTCTTTTAATTCCTCACGAAATTTCGTTAGTAGCGCCTGCCAAAATTTGATTCGTGTATTTAAACTGACAGTCACTGGATCATATCAGATAAACTAAATTATTTTGTTCAATGGGCACCTTAGAATCGTTTGATCAACATATCTAGTTTCTGAGTGGTCTTGTGAGTGTGAGTACCTTTTTTATTCCTACCTTGTTAAGGACTCTACATAGAGTTTTGGGGACTCCCATTTTGTATGGTAGCATAACTGGCGCTTTAAATTCCATTTTCTTGACATTCTCACTTTTTTGCATATATTTGGTAGTTTTAAATTTTTCTTAATGGCTGTTGTATTTATATTCTTACAATTTCTTGTATACTACGTAAGTGATTTATCAAGATAATTGTTAAACATCAAAGCTTCTCTTATATGTGTGATATTTCAAATAAATTATTGTGGTCTTTCGAGAGTTGGTTTCCATAGAATTGATTCGTTTCAAAGTTTAGTCATGAACTGTGGTATATATTCAAGAACAGTTGAAAATTGACACTTGAAAATTAATCTAATGCACACTAGTGACTGTAGTTATAGACAGAGATCGTGACCTGTGGGCTCCCCCAATTCGGATGTGAGGACAAATACTCACTGATGACATTGGTTTGTGGTAGCGATATATATCGCGTATTGGCAGAAGTTAGGATTCACAGACCATTGTATTCTACCCCAGCGGCTGAACTGTCAAAGTGCCTCCCTGGTAACGTATAGATTCTAGTTTCGACCACTGGTGAGGCCACTGTTGCATACTCCTGAAGAGTCTCTGTACTTCATATCTTTCAACGGTTCTTCAACTGATATAATTATTATTGCATAGCCTCGTGAATGAAAGTATTAGTAAACGTTTCCTCACTCACCTATTCTTTTGTAATTCACCATACACTGGTAAAGATTTCATGTGAATTATTTTTTTGTTTTAGCCTGCGGATCATTTCACTCACTCAACTAATCAGGACAAGTCTATTGTGACACATAAAGTAGAAGATCATGGTCGAGACAGAATGAGTTCAAAGGACGCTCTATCTACTGGTTCAGTTTCTGATTTCTTGAAAGATGTTTATGAGATTGGTGAAGATGGGAAAGTAAGTTACAGTAACTAAAAACAAAAATACCATATTTGACACTATGTACTCACATAAATTTAGGATTGATGAGTATTTATTGTTTTTGTTTTTTTGAAGGTTTATTTTAAGGTGAGGTTTAATGCAAAGGGCTTTGACCCAGAAGATATAAATGTAACATCGAATAACAACCGTTTGGTTGTGCATGCAAAGAAGGAGACAAAAAGTGATGGTGGAAAGTCTACCCATGAATTCTGTCGCACAATTCAGCTTCCTCAGAGTGTTGAAGTCAATCAACTGAAATGTCGTCAAACAAATGTAAGTTTTGAATCTACATGTAATATTGGCGAAGAATATGCAGAATTTGTATCTGACTGCATGCTTTTCATTATTTTTCTGTGATTTAGGATGGTGTTTTGATATTAGAGGCACCAGTGAAGGTTCCTGAGCACCAGTCACTGACATTGAATGAGTCTGGCCAGATAGGTATTCGCCCAAAATCGAGTGTTCAGCTCCAGACCGTTCCTTCTTCGAAGGTTCTTACCGTGAAAGGTGAGACAAACAGTGTGACGTCATTGTAACCTTCACGTTTCTTTTATTTCTCACATTAATTAAACTTATCTGTTGATTTTCCACTTCATCCAGGTACCAAGGGTTCAACGGTTTTAGATGATGGATCCGGTGGCAAACGATTACACATAGAAGTTCCAGTAGATTCTACCTATAAACCTGAGGATTTGTGTGTAACTGTTGATTCTAATCGTGTTGTGGTTAAAGGACGTCATCAAAAGGAGCAGAGTGATGCTCATGGGAAGTCAGGTTCATTCACCGAGTTCACTCAGTCGTATACAGTCTCTGAGATGGTGGATCCATTGTCTGTTTCTGCCCAGTTGATAGGAAATACTTTGGTCTTGGAGGCTCCATTAGTGAAGCACAATGGCATTACTCACTAGAAGAGTACGATTTAGCTCAAAATGACTATTATTTAATTCATTCATTGTGTTATGATAATCCAATACATATAGTTCATTATCTAAAATGAATTCTTCTGTCTCTTGAGAATTGGTCAACTTTTATGTGGGCTACACTAGGGTATGCTAGATTGGAATTCCATGCTTAAAGAGACCTTCTTCTGAAGATTATGGAAGTGATCATCTTTCTTTTCAGAATTTTTGTCACAGATTACTTCTAGTTGTTGGTACCTCATTTCTGGTTTTAGTTATAGTATCATCTTGAACATTGTATTACACGTCGTCTTTATTTTTTCTAAAGTAACATTAGGAGTAATATGTGCATTTTACTTACTGTTCGATGGTATTTATTGTATAAAATAACAGACTGGTGGTAAGTTATAAACTTTGTAAGTAACTTGAGCTGTCGTAGTTTTCATAGACTATCATACGTGAATTTCACTCACTTGTAATTTCTTCCAACCGTCTAATTACTTCCTTGAAGATCAGTCTGCAGTCAATAGTTAGCTCACTGAAGGAAATAAAAGTAGACCGAACATATACTGAGGAGATCGCTGAGTGACATAACACTCTAGGCAGGCACTCGAGTAGAAACCGAATGGAACACGATGAGTTGGACGTAGGTCTGGGTGAGTGATATGGGGGAGATCGTGTCAGAAGGTAATGAGAGCTCATGGGCAATCGTGGGGCCAGCTAAAGAGGACTGTAGAAAACAGATCTAAATGGGGATGTGCTGCTGAAGCCCTACATTTCTCTAGGAACCCAAGGGAATAATTATATAACATGTTTTGAAGGGACAAAGCCGTTGGGAGTTGAAGTATGTTTCTGAACAAACAGTACTGTACCGAACGATATACTGTAGGTTATTATTCTACTTGATGGTTTTGCATAAGAAGTAGATAGAACCACGCTTAAAACACTGTGCTATATATGAACTTATTGTTCAGACTAAGGCTACTAATATTAATTTTTAATAATTACTTTGTAGGGATTTGATTTGTTTCATGTTTTGATTCCGGATTAGTGTCAGTTAGAGAGCCATTGAAAACCAATGTGTAATGGACAACTATTTCGTCCTAGCTTGTGACTTCTCGGAGGTACGCACCAACATGGGTTCGAAGTCTGGACGTTCCCGTTACAAAGCAAGCTCGTAGACAGTTTAGCTCATGAATTCCTACTTTTGAAGTATTTAGTCGACCAATAGCGTCAGCCAACTGTAATAATATTTTACGTATTCGAAGACTATGAAACGCTATGGCTAACTTTACATTTTTACAAGAGATACTAAATGGGCGGTACATTTTTTTCATTCCATCGTTTCTGAATGGAATTTCGCGCTTCAGGCACCGAGAAGTGAAGTTTCGATAGATCTAGACTTCATTTCAGTAAATGTAGTAATAATAGTAATAATAAGAGGCATTCTGTAATCTATACTCATTCTTAAATAGCCCAGTATCTTAGTGGATAACACAATGGCGTTTGAATAGACAGGCGCTGGGTTCCAGTATTAGTAAGTACACCACCACTCACTATGGATCAGGTAAATCAAGTTGGTGTGTCCCAATAAGACGAGACACTACGAAACAAGTAATTCTGAGTTTCTAATCTTCGATTATAGACAAATTGGTTGTGATATAAAGTCTTATAGCAGCTATATTATTATTTCCTTGGGTTCCGATTGGAACATAGGGCCTTCAACAGTACTCCTTCCCTTTGTCCTATTTTATGCGTTCCACTTTATCTGGACTCACGATTGTCTATAGGCTTTCACCTACTCCTGACAGGATCTCCTCCACGTCACACTGGGAAACATGCCCAACTCGTCATTTATCAGTCGGGTTTGACTCAAGAGATGGTCTGGCGCGCGATATCATTCGACGGTTTCCTCAGTGTGTGTCCGATATATTTCCATTTTCTTCGCCAAATCAGTTGAACAACCGGTTCTTGGTTGGTTCGTTGTCACAGTTCCTTGTTGCTAATTCTTCCTGGCTGACCACTTCATCTTCAGTATGTAACCAGTGATGGAGGCTGTTGACAAAAGTCTGCAGTGGCCTGTTGGAAATGCTTTTCGTGACACCATGACTAAGTTTCTGACGCATATAGAGGAAATGACGACATTGGTATTGCAAATCCGAATGCTTTTCTTCATGTTAAGTGCAGCAAATTTCCAAAGTGAGTTCAGAGTGATGAAGGTCTGCCTTGCCTTTCGGATTCTGGGTTGCTTTGACATCTTCATCTGTTCTGCCTGTTTTTGGAACGATGCTTCGTATTTAGGTGAAAGGAGTGATTTCTTTCAAATGGCTCCCGTTGATAATGATTGATGCTTCCTGATGTTGTTGTCGTTGTTTGATTGTCTTCATCACCTCTGTCCTCTCTGTGTTCCCTTGAAGTCCTGTCTTCGCCTCTGCTTCTTCAACCAGTTTGTTAGTTTTATTTATTGATTTTTTGGTTGAATATATGGTGTACGCATCTACATACAAACTTGACTGATAGAATTAAGTCCGCACCAAATGGAGGACTAGGTGAATGACATTAGTTAATACCCATTGTCGAAACAAAGTACCGAGTATATTCCTACAGGAGGTCACTTATGAACTGGGTTCGAATCTCAAGATTGCAGATACGCCTTGATGACGCGTGTCAGCAAGCATGAAATTTAGGTTAGGCAGGACTTCCTTTTGATTGCCTCCAACCATCTAATACACAAAGTATCAATAAAAATGACATGTAGGCTGAGATTGAAATCTCTGACAAAATCTCAAAGCCTAGAGAAAACTAAGACTAGTAATGTATAGTATTGTGATTATGTTTAGTTAGAAGTAAAAGAGAAGTATACAGAAAAGAAATATTTCTTTTATGAATAATAATGCGGAAAATTTTTAGCTCAGGCTTATAAGGTGAATGTGTTCAACTGTGAAGCTTTCGTCATCCATCTAGACAACCTGTTCAGTGCAAATTTCCAAATGAAGTGAATGAAATGACAACCCTCCCTCCTAATGACATTAGCTATGAATGGTTTTCTCGAGAGATTTCACTTCAGCCTCTATTGATCGGTTAATAGGACGTATCCAATGTATTACGTCTAGTCCTTGTTGTTGGTAACTTGCCAACAAGCACAAGACCTAGGTCAAACAGGTATTCTTGATTACTGCTTCCAGATAACTAACACTTCAACCTTCTTCTATCATCACATTCAAGTTTGTAGTCCATGTAGTGATTAAACCATTTAGTCGTAACTGAATTATCTCCTGAATATTATTATTCCATAATTTTCTTAATATTTACTGTCTCCATATTTATAAACAGAATTACTTGTTATTATTTATTATTTTCTTGGGTTCTGAGTGCAGCGTAGGATTTCGGAAACACAGCTCTATTTTACTCTGTTCTCTGAAGTTTTTTCCACCTGGCTGTACAATAGCGCATAAACTTTTATTTTCTCTTCACATGATCTCCATGTCACCTTCCAAACCAGGCCCGACTCATTGCCTTCTATTACTTTTCCTGGAGCTTGATGTCACTCAATGGTCTGATTAAATCATTAGGCCACCAGAGTTTCCATCCACTCTTAAGCATTTCTTATCGTTTTAATCATTCAGTTATATTAAATGACCGATTACATGAACTCGCGCGCATATTTAATTAGCTTTCGAAGAAATGCTGTGCAATTCTTGAAAAAGATGAAGGAAAAATTTACAGAATCGGTTCGCTCTTCATATACAACAACACCATGTTACATGACATACTTAATATTATTGCTTTACATGTAAATCCTGTACGAGGACTGAATGCTTTGGAAAGCTGAAAATTTCTGCATTATGTGTTCATTTATTGTCCGAAATAAAGCGGTATTATTATTATTAAAAGAGCGCACGTGCAATCCGCCTCCATTTCTTTTTGGATATTTTTTGCTCAACATGCTCTTAGTTGGTTAATTGTCTGAGTTTCTAGTTGCCTATTCTTTCTAGCTGGCCGGAGGTTTGATCTCCACTATGGAGTCAGAGACGGCAAGTATGGATGAAAGTCTTCAAGAATGCATTAGAAGTGCATTCAGTTATGCGTGCACCAAGTCTCTGATACATATAGAAGCACTAGCTGACTTGACACTAGTACTTAAAATTTGAACCTTGTTCCTTTTGCTGAGTTCAGAAAATTTCCAGACTGACTTTAGAGTAATGAAGGTCTGTCTTGGAAACTGAATTAATACCAAATATAAATGCGCCATATCCACTTGGGTATCGCCAGTATCACCTACCGAACCTTTTATAGTACCGACGAAATATGACTAGTCAAATCTGTGGTTCAGTTTGAATAATTATAAGATAGTTGTAGGCAGCCATCAGGCTGGTTGGGACCTAGTTTTCTTGCTTATTTGCAGACACCAGCAAGTCAAACTTGACTGACAGAATTCATTCAGAACTAACATCAAAGAATAGACGCATCATATGATACTGGTTACACCCCAGTGGTTAGTAATAGCGATGGCGTTGTTTTCAAGGAATGAGTTGGGTAGTTTCACACCCAAATTTACCTGTTTAGCGGAATTACTAAGGGTTAAACAGAGTTTAAGAGTGTGTCGGCCGGGAACAGATGCCAAACCACCTATAGCGTGGTCGGCGAGTATTCTACCACCGGAACACTGACGCACAAAGTTAATCAATATTTCAGAGTGAAATAGCAGGCTCAAAAATTTCAGTGATAAAATCTCTGGATGCAGCACTGGGTGATTCATGTTTGAATCCCCTATGGAAAGATCAGTCGTCTCACTGATGAGTGCAAATAGACACGAAACATAAGTGCAGGACTACTCAATGACTGAACTCAAAAATATTATAATTATTGGATTAATTTCGACTGTTGAATTTTTGTCACAAACCAACATCAGTTAAACAGATCACTGAAAACCAGAGAACACTGGACAGCTGTTTCGTCCTATTTTGGGACTCCTCACAAGCACGCACTCACGATCTGAATATCAATTGTCAGCTCACTGATGCCTACTGGATGGATTTCGTGAAGCTGCATAAAGAGAAGTCATGATCGCTGGAGTCGACCATATTAAGGTGAAATGGATGCTCATCGAAGGTGTCGGTAAGGCCAGTTGACGGAGTTAGAATTCAGGGGTCATTGAGTTCCTCCCCAAGTAGTTGAATGGTCAACGTGCTCAGTCTCTTAACTTAAAGGTTCAACCCCTTGTGGGGTCATGGATGTGCACTGCTGAAGAATCCCAAAATAGAATGAAACGGGTATCTAGTGCTCCCCGAAATTTCAATGACCTCTTTAACTGATGTTGCTTTGTGACGAAATCTAACAACTGAAATCTAATTATTAATCAATATAATCTCTCTTAATCAATAAACAGGCAATAAACATGACGAATATGAAAGAAGTTACCTGTGCATCTTCATACTGTGTGTGTGAATAATCCATAACAAGAAAACAGGGACCAGTTTACACACAGTAATAATGATAATGATAATAGCTTTATCATTCATGAGAAACACATTCATCAACCTGAAACCAATCTGGAAATCTTCGTCACTCAGCAAAACTCAACAACAAATTCGGATTTTCAATACAAACGTCAAGTCAGTCAGTTCTTCTATACGGATCAGAAACTTGGCGGGTCACAAAGAATATTTTCAACAAGTTCCAGACCTTAAACAGCAGCTGTCTTCGCTCTATACCGAAGATCAGATGGCCGGAAAGAATTATCAACAAGAAACTATGGGAACAACTGAACAAAACAAGAACCAATCGCCCAACAAATATGCAGGAGAAAGTGGACATGGATTGGACACTCGCTGGGGAGGCCGCTGGGTGACATCGCGCGTCAGGCCATAGCTCGAGTGGAACCCGAAAGGGAAGCGGCGAGTGGGACGTCCAAGGGTGACATGGAGGAGATCGTGTGAAGAGGAGTTGAAACAGTGTGGAATAACATGGATGCAGTTTAAAAGTACAGCAGAAGACAGAAGCAAGTGGAGATGTGCAGTTGAAGCCCTATGTTCCACTAGGAACCCAAGGGAACAATTATAATAATAGTATCATTCACGATAAGTTTACACAATATACACAATTTCCAGCGTTGTTTATGGCATAATATTTTCTTTTCATCCAGAATTTTCAGGTGAAACAGCCATGTCCAGAACGCCACATGACGTGGTGAAGTTAGGTCTAACCACTTAAATAATCGACTATCGTAATCTTCTTCAGTCCCCCGGAAATGTGCAACGCCGGGTAGAAACCAATTAAAAATGTGCACAAGTGTAGCTGGAAACCCACGCATATAACTGAATGATTACAGCAACAAGAACTAAAGAAATTCAGGTAGACCACTATACTATATGCAACACATATATATAACAAATGTCTATGTATACATAATCGGTTGAAATATGCACCGAACTAGTCAAATGCCAACTTTGTTGCTTAAACAGCGCTATTATCACACTAAATACCCTCCCTATCTTTGATGGTGTGTTGACGTCGTCGCCTTGAACATGAAATATATTTTTGAACTTTTATGCACAATTTGAAGGATTACTACAACGGTACTTAGCTTTTTTATTTTGTTTTCATTTTTTAGAGAAATTCCTTTGGAAGCATAAAATTTAACTACATAAATCATCGAATAGACATTCTTTTTTTTGTTTGTCTGTAAAATAAGTGTTAAACAATGAAACATTATCTAAGCAGCCAGATCATCTTGCAAATGTGATTATCGGATGAGGATAAAAGTAATCGCCATGTGTTTCCGCGCACAGCTTAGCCATAGCAGAATACGCCATAACAGATTTTCTAGCTATTTAGAAAAACAGATCGATAAAACAACTTTAAAACAGGCAGACTTAATATCTGATATAATTAATGCATTCTTTTAGACAGGCAAGGCAAAATTTGCTTAAGACCAACTAATCAAAGAAATTCAAATTGTTATTGACCCCCTCCGTTCTATCCATTCAAAGTAGATGGCAACGAAAGGGAGATAATTTGAATAAAGCCAGAACAACTTGTTTGTGTAGAATACGTTGGTAACATCGTTTTAATTTCGTCGGCATCTTGTCAGTTGCTTACAGATATACATGCAAATGTTACATAATGTCAGCTGACAGAAAACTCCAAACAAAGTTAATGGTGTCGAGGAATTACACTTGTATTGCTGAAGAGTCCCAAACTAGGACGAAACAGCTGTCCAGTACTCCCAGGTGGTTTTCCAATGGTTCTCGAAGTAATGTCAGCTCATGATGATATCCTGTAACAAATCAGTCAAATCTCTGCAAACCAATACTTGAAAACAAAAAATGTTTGGATACAATGACAAGAGCTACGAAACTCTGTGCGTACGCTTCACACAGCTGATGAAAAGCCAAAGAAGTAAACGAGTGTACTACCTTATTCTACACACACCAGTGTTTCTACTTTATTCATATTCATAAAGAGGAATTAGGGTGTATGAGGTTTCTGAAAAGGTGCCTCTCATCACAGTCATTGAATCACTTGATGACAGTTCGTTACAGAATGTTCAGAGAAGTAAATTGCTTGAACTTTCATAATGAAAATTATTCGTCCGCCTTAAATAATATTTGTTTAATATTCTATAGTTTGGTGTGTAAGGGTTAGTTTTGTTTTTACGAGTTGATCACGGATTGATGTCAGTTAGAGAACCATTGACAACCAGGATGTACTACCAGACAGCTGTTTCCGCCTCCTAGTTTGGGAATCATCGGAAGTACGAACCCACCGACAGGGTTCGAACCCAGGACCTTCCGGTTACAAGGCAAGCTCATAAACCATTCAGTCACTGTGACCCGATTCGATGACTCATGAATTTTAAATTCGTAAAAACAAAACTAACAATTACAAACCAAATTATAGAATATTAATCTGATGCTCACTAATGATTTGCTACAGGATGGAGTTTACTGGAGTTCTAGTGAGAAGTCGTGACTATTGAGGTCCATCCAGATGTCACGTGTGAGGATGGATGTCCTTCCTATGACAATGGTTGGGGTTGTGCTAAATCACGAATTGGTAGAAGTTGGAATTCATGTGCTGGTCATTGAATCGGGTCCCAGTGGCTGAATGGTTTACGACCTTGCCTTGTAACCGGAAGGTCGTGGGTTCGAACCCTGCCATTGGGTTCGTACTTCCGATGATTCCCAAACTAGGAGGCGGAAACAGCTGTCTGGCAGTACTCCCTGGTTTTCAATTGTTCTCTAACTGATATCAATCCGTGATCAACTATTTGTTTAATCAAGTTCTACACTACTGTGGTAACTGTCTTCTGAAAAGTGTTCAATACAAGTGCATCTATGCCTTCTTAAAAGTTGAGATCAGTCAATTTTCACACATCATTGTTGATATTACTTCTGTGACATAATTTACTGACTAGTACTCATTGGTACTGATCTTACCAGACAATAGAATAACTGATTAACTGATTGTTTTCAGCACAGAACTTTGTACAGATGTTCAGTAGTTCGAGTTGCCACTCCTCCGTCCATTTGGCACACAAATCAAGAGAAGAGAGTAAACAGAGATTCAAATCAGAGACAGTAAAAATAAATTTGAGGTGAAAAGAATAGTAACATGGAAAAACAATAGTTTCATTGGATATATAAATCACAAAGAGTGAACGCATCTGCTCCAGCCACTGACAACGACTTTGAGCCATATTACCAATTATCTCCAGCCTTCATTAGTTTTTACCATCCCGAGAACTCCAACCAATCTGGAAGTCTACGCCTCCCTACGTGGCTGACTGGCTGGCTTAAACTAAATGTTATGAATTTCATGGACTGATTCTGTGTTTTTGTTTGACCACCCGTGGAGGAAGGCGATTGGCTAGACATGTATAACGCATGTCTTAACTATCTCAATAGATGCAAATTCACAACTTCGTCGATAGATTTCCCCTCCTTACCTAGCACTCGACGCTTAACCTCATTATTACTCACCATACTATACAACCTAGTACGGGAGATGGAATGCAGACACCTATGATCGAAGACAGCTAGTCTTTTCATGTCTTCCACTTTCAACGGCCATGTCTCACAGCCAGCCAGAAAGGAGGACAGAGGGAACTGGTGAGCAGCACACATGCCCTTTGGTTAACAACCGGAAATCACGTCTACACCAGAGATGGCGTAAGTTAGCATATGCCAAACCAGCCTTCTGGATTCCTGCTGAGATTTCGTCAGCGATCAACCATCTGGCATTGGCTGATGCAACTTCCCAAATACGTGAAGTGGTTAGCACGCCCCACCACTTCAGAGCGTTGGTGCATTCCAGTCGTCTGACATTTCCCTGGGGCAAATCATATTCCAAGCATTCGTAGATTGCTGCTCAAAGTGTTCAGAAGACTCTGCATTTTTTCAGCGTCTTCACCTATGCGGGAGGACTATACCATCCGCATATTCTAAGTAAACGAGATTATCCAGTGGTAAGAAGTCAATCTCTGAGTCGCTAAAGTCAGTTAGGCTTAAGTCCAGTAGCACAATATCTATGATGAAATTAAAGAGAAATGACGACAGTGAGTTGGCATTCTAAATGGATGCCACTGGTTGTCATTACCTCAGATGATCAATTTCCGTAGGCTATCACCTGGCTGACTGCATGAGTTCAAGTGGAGTGAGCGCGATAATAGGCAGGCAGCCATCCTTGTCTTACTCCTGTATTCACTTCGACAGAACGCCTCGCTGAGTTTTCCATTGTGGATCACCATCACCCGACACGTAGCATTGTCATGTAACCAGCTGTTGAATACGGTTGATTGATGTTTGTGGCATCATACTCTATAGTTTTGAAGTAGTTTCCAAATTACGTCGCAGTCAGTTTTTAAATTTCCACTCAGAACAGTGTTTTGCACTTCACCTGTCTTGTAAATTTGTTGAAATCACTGTTACCATTTCTCATTCTCTTTTTACTTCAACAAACGTCTGAAGACCAATGTGTTAAGTGAATTTACTGCCTGTATAGTTTATTTTCCACTGTACTAATTACACACTAGTTGTGACGATTCAGTGTATTGACCATGTAATCTCGAATACCTGTGCTTGGTTTTATGCATCATTATTGGTTTAGTTTGGAATAGATTACATTTCCATAGATACATTAATGTTTCTTAGTCTTCTAATAAGTTTCAGCCATCCTTTTTTAAACTGTATACACGTGATTTGTTCTTCATGCATCCTTTTATTAATTCATTTGCTGAATTCATTTCACGTGTTATCCTTGATAATTTTTGTGTATTTTTCTTATAAGAGCAATAATGTGAAATTAAGTATTGTCTTTAATGTTTTATATGACTTGGAATTAATTGTGTTCTCTGAGCTGGTTAGTCTAATTGCGAAGCTTTCGTCGTCCTTCTAGACGACATCTTCAGGGAAAGTTTTAGCATAAAATAGAACTCATTTTGAATTCTCTATGAATGATATAGTTGTGTTTCCTGTCAACCATCTTCGTGACTGGTGGTGGCTGTGGTCCATTTCCATCTGTATCAATCACTTTTTATTATGACTTGGAATTCTGACTTTCTTGTCATGTGATTTACTTTTATCAGTTGGTGTATGTGTTATGTGTGTTTTAACTGCTGATTCCCTGGAGTGGCAGGATTCTAGGAATTCTCTGACACTTTCGGTGTTTCCTGTCTTCAGAATTTCGACATCGTCCTACGACTGAAAAAGACACTAATAAATGGATCTCCTTTATTGATTATCGATTTCTGCGTTACCTAAATATACCAGCGTTGGAACAGCAGCGTTATCAGAGTTGACTGAGAAGTAATTTGGAAACTGAAGTACTTCAACACTACGGTGTGCAGTGCGCAAGTTTTTATCAACCTCACTCAACAGCTGGTTACATGAAAATACTATGTGTTGGGTGGTGTTGATCCACAACGGAAAACTCAGCGAGGCGTTCTGTCGAAGTGAATACAGGAGTAAGACAAGCTGGCTGCCTGCCTATTATCGCCGATGATATTCTTCATTGTGGTGGACTGGATTATGCGTCAGACTGTGCACAGGGAGCGAGGAGTCAGGAATACACTGGACCAGTGATAAGAAGACTCTATAAGATCTGGATTTCACACGTGTATGATTAATGTGTAATGTCACACAGGCTCGAAGACTTGTAGGCGAAAACCAACAAATTGGCAGAAGAGGCTGACAGACAGCGAAGACAGAACTTCAAACGAACATAGGAATACCAGAGGTGATGAAGATGCCTAAACGACAACAATGAGCACCAGTCACTATCAAGGAGAGGAATCTGAAAGCGATCGCCTCTTTCCTTCATGTAGGCAGCATCGTTTCAACCACTGGTGACATGGACAAGAATTGTCAAAGCCAGTTGGGATCAGAGAAGCAAAACAGACTTTCTACAATGTGGAATCAGCGTGGGGAACTGTTGCAATCAGCATAAAGAACAAGATTTGGATTTTCAACACTAATGTCAAATCACTTCATTTATGTGGTTCAGAGACTCGGTACACACACATCACCAAAATTTCTTCCAACAAGCTTTAGACTTTCACCAAGAACTGCTTTCGGTGACTGCATACTGAAGATCAGATGGCCAGCCAGAAAGGATAATCATAAGGGAAGTCTGCCAGGTAGAGAATCAATCAATTTATATATATGTATATATAAGGCTTATTGTATTTATGTGTAGCAATGTTGAGTGAAAAGAATGAAGGGCATTTAAGGTCAAATGAATCGATAAGAAGGAAAAAAGGAGAAGAAAACTGATATGCTAACAAGAAGAGAGAAAAGTTTAAGTATTTGTACTTTTTCTATTTTCTGTTGTCTTAGTTCCAGCTTATAAAGTACTAATGGTTGTGAGTTCATACGTGTGTATTTGTTACATTTATGAAAAACTTAGATATTCTGTAATATTTCCTTTTCTATGAAACCGGCCTAGTTAACCAGCTCGCTAGTTTTCTAGCGGGTCCCAAGCCCGGGTAAAGAGGGAGGGTAGGGCGTGTGTCCAGTAAACCCACACCACTAAATCTTTCAAACTGCTAGAGAAACTTCAACACGCAGAAAACACATTATAAATACAAAAAATTCAAATAACAACAATCTTTTTCTTCGCTCGAATCGGAGAGGCAAAATGACATAGCGGGATGGTGAAAGCCAGCCTTCGGGAAGCCAGTCAGCCAGCTGATGTATCTTCTCTCGATGAAGGCAAGAGTAGGAAATGTGCGTACAATGTACTAGACTGGGAAGGCTGCTCAGCTAGCCAAAGAGATGCAAAGATATGGCTTAGAAGTACTGGCTATTTGTGAAAGCAGGTGGAATGGATGTGGATTGACAACAATATCAATGGGAGAGTCAATAATCTACTCCGGTCCAGTTACCCAGACGACAACCACGGACACACTGAGGCAGTGAGTGGCCATTATTATGTCACCAGTGGCAGCCAAATCCCTAATGCAGTGCAGTGGGAGACTATTTCATCCTGCAGGATCATGATAGCAAGATTCAACTCCAAAGGAAGGAGAGTAACAATTATCCAATGCTACTCACAATGCTACAAACAACTCGGAACAAGAAAAGGAAGAGGACATTTACAGACAACTACAAACAGTAATGGACAACATCCCAAATGGTGACATCAAAATCCTTATGGGCCACATGAATGCCAGCTGAACTGGGAGCAGATAATACAGGAATAGAACTCATCATGAGTCGAGAGGCTCTCACCTGGCGAAATGAATGAGAACGGAGAATTATTCTCAGACTTCTGCGCTCCCAATGATTTGATATCGGAGGCAGTGAGTACAGGCACACGGATATGCAGAAAGCAACATGGATTTCGCCTGATAGACATACCACCAACCGAATTGATTTCATACTTAATGCTGCTCAAGGAAGTGAAGACGCAGCTAGTCTGCTGGATACAATATTGAGAAGGGGAGCAGATATGGGCTCAGACCATCATCTAGTTCAAGGAACCTTCAATGTGAAACTGAAATCCTTCAGAACAGCTAGAGAAATGCCACAATTCAAGTTCAACACTGAGAAACTGAAGGGGAAACTACATGGGATGCCTTCACTACAGATTAGATCAGAGCAAAATCGGATCCACTACGTGGCACCACCGAGGAAACCTGTGTGGAAGAACATTAGAACTAACTCTCTAAAGGCGATATTTAAGGAAACGTGTACAACTGTTCTAGGAAGAAGGAGGAGACAAGACAAGGAATGTCTCTGAACGGACTCCTACCTGGAAGCTAATTGAGGAGAGAAGGATGGTGAAAGAGAAAATGACTGAACGCAAAGATGGACAAGAGAAGGAGAAACTGAGTTCAATGTACACTGCACTGCACTGAATAAAGAAGGAAGTGAAGAAGAGTGCTAGGAGAGACAAATGACAATTCTACGACACACTGGCTGGTAACTGAAACAGGACAGGCAGGCCACTGATAAAAGAGACCTGAGAACATTATATCAGACAACCAGGCTGCTCGCTATCCGGGAAGAGATCAACGCAGATCAAGGGAATCTGATCACCAAGGAGGAGAAACAAATCAAACAATGGGCTGATCACTTTAAAGGACTTTTGAATCGACCACCACCAAAAGCACCACAGAACTGTCTGCCAGTGGACACCACTCCTCCAGCGAAAGAAGAAATCGTGAATGCGATCAAGCTGCTGAAGTCCGTCCGGGAAGGCAGCAGGACCAGACGGCATTCCTTCCAAAGCTCTGAAGACGGCCACAGAGATTACTGCAGATGTTCCCACTCCATTACTGCGAAAAGTTTGGAAAGAAGAAAAGGTGCCTACTGATTGATTCGAAGAAGGGCTGGCTACATCGTCAAATTGCGAAAGAAGGGCAACTGACGCCTCAATATGCAAGAAGTGACTAGCATGGAATAATGCTCTTGTCCATACATGCCAGGTAGAATACTAATTCGCATCCTGGAGAGAATGCCTACATACTCATGATCAAATGGCCACCTGGACAGAAATAA
Organism: Trichobilharzia szidati; assembly: GCA_944472155.2. Taxonomy (NCBI): domain Eukaryota; kingdom Metazoa; phylum Platyhelminthes; class Trematoda; order Strigeidida; family Schistosomatidae; genus Trichobilharzia; species Trichobilharzia szidati. The sequence continues at coordinate 85,871,077 of OX235271.1, read as the reverse complement.
TAAGCAACAAGAAACTGTGGGAAGAAACAAACCAAGAGCTGATCGCTCAACAAAATGTAGGAGAAAGTGGAGATTGGTGGGGCTCGCATATTTTGAGGAGGCCGCCGAATGACATCGCACGCCAGGCCATCTCTCAAGTGGAATTCAAACGGGAATTGACGAGTGGGTCGTTGGTGCGAGGAGATAGTGCGGCGAGGAAGAAATAAGGGAGACTCTTCAATAGTGGAGCCAGCTAAAGAGGACAACAGAAGACAAAACAAAATGAAGATGTGTTGTTGAAGGACTATGTTCAACTTGGAACGCAGAGGAATAATAATAAATATCAAACACGTTTTGTAGGACCCACAATCATTACATTCTGACCAGGGCACGGTCTTCGAGAGTCAATTTATCGTTCACTTCTGCAACGCATTTCGTATTCAGAAGACTCACACAAATGCCTAATATTCAGAGGGAATCGACTGGCTGAACACAATAATAGAATGATCAGGACTATAGTGAGAGAGAGCTGTTCTCCGTCGACTATCAACAGATACTTGAGATGATGCAATACCCCAGTTCCTGCTCGCCTACCGACCTTCCATTCATACTAATACAGGTTTTTCTCTTGCTTTACTTTTTTTCGATCATGAATTACGTCTTCCAGTTGAGATTCAAGTACGACTCTGGCGATAACTTATCATCTGGCATACACTCAACAGCAGTTTTCCAGCTACCATCAGAACAGTGTGTATGGTCGTCTAGATCGCAGTACAGTGTATTCTGTTTTGGATTATGTTTAGCTCTACTGTGTATCTGGAAGAGCCCTGAGATTCTATTTGGCATGGCACGGACCATTTGAAATAATGTGGGCGTGTCCTCCAACTACCTGTTTCCTGGAAAACCTGCATCAATCAAGTGTCGATATCATTACTGCCCACCGTGATCAGCTGAAACCTCATCGGACAGCCTCCTGCAAAGTCTCCCCATCTTCGAAAAATCACCATCTACTGCTTTCCAACATGAAGTTCTAGTCCTTGGAACTGAGGACAGTGCCTTCAGAGGAGAGGAAGCAACGTAACCAAACCAAACCAAACCAAAGCAAAACAGTAACTGATGTTTTTGTTTCTTTCCTTGCAGGAAGAAGCTGTGAAGTTAGTAAACTAACACGAGAGGTATAACATTTACGACGGCTTAACGTTAACGAAGATAACAAAGACTGTTAGATTGTAAGACTCCATCCATGCTTGCAATTTAAACTTCATTTTGTACTGAATACAGATTCGCTGCTCAGCTCGTCTTCTCTTTCCATTATTTGTATGACTGTCTGTCTCACTAATCCAGTGAAAACAGATTTTCAAATTTCAGTGTAGATCTCATCACGGAATAACACATTTTGTAGTGGATCATTGAGAACAGACGTTTCATCCTGGCTTGAGAATCTTCAGCACTGGCATCCACTACCGTCACCAGGAATTGAACCGCAGGACCCTCAGGTTACGAGGCTAAGCTGGTAAGCTGGTTGATTATTTAGATATGGATGGTGTGGGGGGAGGGAATTCAATTACCCATGAATTGTGACTTTGTCTTTTGTGGGTGAGATATTTGTTGCAAAGAGGATATCATAAGAATTCTTGAAAGGGGATATACTCAAGTCTTCAGAAGTACATCGAAATACAAAGGGATAAATTAGTTGAACATTCAATTCGTTGAAGGTGTTATCTAAAATACCTAGTTTAGTTGTAGATTAGTTTCATCATTACTATTATTCATATTTCGAATATGAGTGGGGTGAAAGTTATGGACTACTAAGGAGTCCTGTGCTGGGACGAAAAAACTGTCCAGTACTCCCTGGTTTCCCCTGGCCACCAAATGATTTTGGTGCATGACGATATCTCCATTGAAACCATTATTATTATTATCTGAATCAATTGTTTATTAAATTTGAAGTCTAGGATGAAATCCCACTGAAGTTTTCTTCCGAAACCAACATTACTCAGATCACATGACAGTATAAATTGCGTCAAGATTATAAACATGAGACATCGTTCATGTCGAAAAACGACTTCATGTAAACCTTATTTGAAGAGTGACTTAACATGCAATGAATGACCTTAACAGAAGAATTCCGACGTCTTTGAAAATAACAGTCATTGCAAGAATACTGAGAATAGTGTTCTTCAGACGCCTGGTGGTCTGCAGAAGCCTGAAAGACATCATCTCGCATCTAATGACTTCTGTTATATATATATATATATATATATATATAAACTATCTATCTGATAATGTTGTAATGTTTATTGTATATCTGTGTAGCTATGTTGAGTGAAATGAATGAAGGGCGTTTAAGGTCAAATGAATCAATAAGAAAAATGGGAGACTAAAACTGATATGCTCATTGCTTTTTGTTGCTAGTGTTATTTGGATTTTTAAGCTTTAACTTCTACAGATTCAGTGGTGATGGTTCTATTTTTACGGGATGAGACTGCTATTATAATGTTATTCTTATTCCCTTGTGTTCCATTTTGAACATAGGTCTTTAACAACACATTTCCACTTTCTTTTATTTTTTTTTTTTTTTTTTTTGGATTTACAGCTTGATTTCCACACCGTATTTTCAGTACAAGTGTGGAACTTTCAGCATGGATATCGGTTGCCCAAATTCAGGCATACCATAGATATCGGGTGTGCGCCGGCAGGGGTTCGAACCCCGGACCATGTGCATGATCGGCGAGAGTCCTAACCACTGTGCCACCGACGCACATTCTTGCATTCTCTTCCCCGGGGTCCTTGTTTGCCCATAACCTCTCATCTCCTCCTTGCCACATGATCTCCTTTATGTCACCCTTGCACCAATATCCCAATCGTCGTTTCCCATTCGCATTCCACTCGGTTGATGGCTTGCATTGCGCGCGATTTCATTCGACGGTCTTCTCAGCATATGCCCGGTTCACCACCATTTTCTCCTACAATTTTCGTTGAGCAGTCGACTCTTGCTTGACTAGTCGCCAGCCAGCCAGAATTTCTTGCTGCTAATTCTTTCTAGCCGGCTGGCCATTTGATCTTTAGTATGGAGCCAGCGAACGTGGCAGCTGTTGATAAAAGTCTGCAGTAACTTGTTAAAAATACTTTTCTTGACACTCTTGCCAAGTTTCTGACCCGTACAGAAGCACTGACCGACTTCATATTTGTGTTGACAATCTGAATCTTGTTGTTCATGCTGAGGCGGAGTCCAGAATATTTCCAAACTGCATTCAGGTTGTTTAAGGTGTATCTTGCCTTTACGATTCTGGCTGGCTGGCTTTCACATCTTCATCCGTTCCGACTTCCTGTAGTTGAAAGGATGCTTCCTAGCCGGATAAATGAAGGAGGTAACTGCTGTGGTTCGTTGATTGTCTTCATCACTTCCGTCTTCTCTATGTTCACCTGAAGTCCTCTCTTCTCTGCCTGCCAGCCTCTTCTGCCGGTTTGCTGGTTTTCACCTGCAAGTCTTCAAGTTTGTGTGACATTAGACATATATCATCCAAATGGTAAATCAAGATCTTCTAGAGTCTTCTTATCGGTCGTCCAGCATATTCCTGTTTTCTTATTCACCACAGTCTGACGCATAATCCAGTCCACCACAATTAGCCTCGTTGAAGTAGATTATAGGAAGTTTAGGAATGTGTCTGTTGAGAATCAAATCCAGATCACTTGTATGGCTGACCCGTATTCTACTGCTGAACTGCTGAGATACTGTTAAGATATTTAAGCTATACAAAATGAAATTTAAATACGAGCATTATGTACTTGTAACGTGAAATAATTGTGTGCTTATCTTTGTATGCGACTCAGTAATGTACTCCATTTCATCAGTTCAAGCATAGCCATTTGAGTAATGTTAACAGCAATTAGTTCTTCAGATCTCCTTTTGCTCACTAAGATATTTAAAATCTTCTGAATATTGTTGTAATTTCTGTATATTCAGTAGAATATCACAGAAAACCTAGGCAGTAACTAGTGTCAATCGTCTAATCATCCTTTGTTTGCTACAGACTGGATTGTATCAATCAAGTTTACAGTGTTCTCACCAAGCCTGGTCGTTTGCCATCACGGTATACTCTGAAATGTTGTTATTAGATGGTTGGAAGCAATGATCAGGAATCCCTGCCTGACCTGGTTCTCGTGCTTGTTGGCACTTGTCAGAAAGATGTGTCTACAACCTTGAAGGGACTGACTCATGTACCTTCTGGGGATTGATCTCGAGTCAACTAGTGCAGCGGTGAGAGTTGTTACAACTTATCTATTCGGACTGGCGATTAGCCTCCTGTGGGACTATATTGAATGCTTTGATTGGACGCTAGGTGGTAACTAATGCCCTGCGTCTAGTCCTTGGTGTTAGCACAGACTGAATTCTGTTAATGTGACTTCTGACGAATCCAAATAAGCATGGAACCTAGATACAAGGCATCCTGCCGACTACTTCCAACCATTCCACATTGAGCAGATTGCCTATAAGCATATCAGTGAATATTAGACTTAGTTTAAATAGGCAGAAGCCATACTACACCACAGTCCCAGTAACCGTGGGAGCACATAGATGAGAAGCCCAAAGCGTGAACAAAACATCTATCTATAAGTCATTGGTATTTTGCTCATCGGTGGTTCAGTGGTAGAATGCTTGCCAGCTATTCGTGTAGACCAATTTCGATTCCCACCCAATGCACTCCTAAACCTCTTCTGGATTACTAGCTGGTAGTAAGTAAGCTGAGAAAACAAAGAAGGTTGGATGTGAGGCTAGCAGTCCCGTAAGAAACAACATCACTGCTACTGAAACTTCCACGCTTAATGCTAGAAGTCCCGTGTTCCACTCGAAATACAAGAGATTGGGAGAAAAGCAATGCACACCAAGCACTTTATTTACCTCTAGTAGTAAAGTGAATGAGATCTGGTGCACACATTTAATTTATTTGAAATAAGTTACACAGAGGTACAACATTGAAGCATAAGTCTTTGTCAATTCTAATAATCTAACATTAATTGATTAGTTAATTAGAATTAGAATTCAATAATGGCGCTTCCAAAACCAGTGTATCATTAATCATTTGAGCGATAACAGATAAAGGATCCAATGTTTCAGGTATTTTATAAGAATGACTAAATTCAGAGAAAGAATCCAAATTCCCTGATTGAACATTTTCCTCACTATGATGTCGACCAGAAATGATTACACGGTTAGAATCGATCCCAATAGATAAATCTTTCGGTTTATAGATTGGATCTATTGGCATTTCTATATGTAATCTCTTCTTCTTATCTTCATCCTCTACAAATGAGCAACCATGAACACCTAAAAAGAGAAAAATAAGTTATTTAGCGAATAAAATAGTTGCGTAGTTAGATTAAGTGTCATTATAGTCTCACCTTTAACAACTAGTGCATTGTCCTGACTTGTATTCGGTTGAATAGCAATCTGACCATTATTATTGAATGTAATTGCTTGATTCTCTGGCACACTGACTGGTGCTTCTAACATCAGTACACCATCCTGAAATATATGCAAGCGTATTTTTGAAGTATAAATGTGAATAGCGTTCACAAATATAAAATTAATTTAGATTTTGTCAGTTAGAAGAGAATCATTGAAAACCAGGGAATGCTGGATGATCGCTGCGTTCTAGTTTGGGGCTTTTCAACAGTGTGCAACTAAGACCGCACCAGGGATCGAAACCCTGAACATTCATTTTGAAAGGACAGCTTGTCGACTTAAATTCAGCCGCTTGAATCTAACTTCTCTCTCTCATTCCTTGAGATAAATCTACGACCAACTTATGCTATCGATGATGAACCATTTCACATGGGTTTTTTTTTTGATTTTTTGATTACAGCTTGATTCCACACCGTATTTTCAGTACAAGTATGGAATTTTCAGCATGGATATCGGTAGCCCAAATTTACAGGCCGACCATAGATATCGGGTGTGCGTCGGCAGGGGATCGAACCCCGGACCATGTGCTTGGTCGGCGAGAGTCCTAACCACTCTGCCACCGACGCCACTGACCACAGTTTCAATCTCTCAGTGAGGGTGTGCACTGTCCCAAACTAGGATGAAACAGTTATCCAGTCCATTCTGATATTCAGTCATTCTCTAACTGATGTGTTGGTTCAAATCCCTATAAAACCCACAGTCTAAAACAACAGTCATATTAAATTATACAATGCGTCAGCGGTTCAGGTACTTAGTCCGAGGCTGCATTCCCAGCCGACAACAATACCGGAAAAGAGGGAAGGTTGGATCTGTCGGTCGGTCGATTTTCGACATAGAAATTTGCACATATGTGCGGCAGTTCAAGTCGCCACACTCCCTTCATGTAGCACACAAAGCAAGAGAAGAAAGTAGGAGAAATGCATAATATAGACAGTAAACAGAGGTGTGAGACAAATATATAGTAATAACGAAGAACAAAACAGTTTGATTGGAAATCATAAGTCACAAGGAGTAGATGCATCTGCGCTGTCACTGAGAACGATTTTGAGCCATGTCACCAATTGTTTCCAACCATTGGTTTTTACCGTCCCGAGGACCCCAACCAGGAAGTCTACACCTTCCTACGTGGCTTAGACTAACTGTTGTAGATTTCATTGACTGGTGCCATGTTTTGGTTTGACCGCCTCTAGCTCTTTTCCAGCCTGGCCCTATATCAGCTAACATTGCCCGGTGAGGAAGGCGATGACTAGGCATACGTAACACATGTCCTAACCATCTCAGTCGATGTTATTTCACAGTCTCGTCGACTGATTTCCCCGTCTTACCTAGCACTCGACGCCTAACCTCAATATTGCTCACCTTATTATACCACTTCACGCGGGAGATAGAACGCAGACACCTATGATCGAAGACAGCTAATCTTTTCATGTCTTCCGCTCTCAATGGCCAGGTCTCACAGCCATAAAGGAGGACGGGGCGGACTGATGAGCAGTACACACGCCTTTTGGTCGATAGTCGGATATCACGCCTACGCCAGAGACGGCGTAAACTGGCATATGTGAAACTAACCCTCTGTATTTGTGTTGGCTGGATGTAATGTTATGACACCAACCCCTTAAAACCAGTTCAACAGATACTTCAAAATTTCAAAACTCAAACCTTGAAGTCCTATATTCCATTCAGAACTCAAAAGGAATGAAAATTTAAAAAAATTAACTTACACTAGTGAGACTAGATTTCAATTCGTTAGGATTAATAGTTTTAGGTAGTCCAACTATACGACAGAATTCACGAGAAGTACATGAATTATTGGTTTTAATCTCTTTCTTTGCTTGTACCTTAATATAATTATCATCTAATGACAACTGGATATCTTCTGGCTGAAATCCATTCACATCAAAACGAACCTTGAAACGTAACTGAAAAATAAAACAAACAAGGGAAATAACATCGTATAGAACTACACCGACTAAACTTATCAGAGGTATGGCCGGTTTGACTCAGTTCAGAGAGCCGGCTGAGATCAAATCATCCGATTTCCGGCTGGCTACTTAGGTAAACTAGTAATACCTTGAATCTAATTCACAATTTAAAATTTACACAGTTCGAGGAAGTGGCATCTTACCACAGTTTCTTTAATTGAATTTTAGATTTTTCCCGTCGATTGATTGCACCGAAGTGCTCGGTTTCAGGTTGACATGTTGGCTTCTTGCGCAGATGCTTCTACTATGTCTGGGCATGTAATGAGAATTTAATTGGTGTATGGTGACTAGCAGTGTGGGAACATCATCACTCACTGGGGAATGCAGGTACATCCAGATGACGAGTCCCAGACAGGACGAAATGCGTGTTGTCCTGGATTACACTGCTAGTCACCATCCACCAATTAAATTATTACCATAGTTTCCTTTAAAAACTAAATCATTCAGACCACAGTATGTGGGATTTCACCTCTTTCGACTGTTCAATTAGAAAACTGCAAAATAATTTACAAATCTTCAACGCACCATTTGCACACATCTTCTGTCTTGTACTACATCTCGTCTTCCTTCATATTGTGTTTCTTTGTGTTCCTTTCACTTCTCCCATGTGTCTTCACAATGCTATATCATTTTCTTTCTCTGACGTCAAATGTATCTCCATGCTATTTGATGTTTTTATACCAATGAACGTCTCTTTATATATACTACTGATAAATATTATCAGTAGCACATGCCACAGATTAGAAGGTGAAATTAAACTTTAGCTGCAATAAAAATCTCAGAATTATTAGAAACAAGACCAATGTGACGATGGTGCCCTGAGATTCATTTATCTCTCTGATTCTGTTCGCAATCTATCTCCCAAAAGACCAGTTATGCTATCAATCTTAACCCTTTGATATGCATGTCTGCATTAACTCCATCTAGTTCATTATTCATGCAATAATCAAACACTCGATCTTCCTGGAAATCGTAAAGTTAATGAAGAACAAGAGGCATAATTTGGTTTGGTTACACCAACTCTACCTCTCAACCGTTTGTTGAAGGTTTTATCCCTCGGGGTGGAACTGGTATTGTTAAACTTCATCGAATAGAAAACAAAGTGAAAATTTGTGAAGCTTACCTTTCCATCTTCGCCTATTTCATAAGCATCTTTAAGGTAATCATTCAATACACCGATTGATGGAATATCATTAGCACAGATTTGATTTTTTATATCTTGTACCTGATGTTCCATTTCATTCATTAATATAAGTGGATCACATGTACCCAGTAGACCAAAAGCATTCAATGGCTAAAATGCAAAGTAATACATATGAAGATATGAATGAATAATGAAAAAAAAACAAATTATTTAAGTGTTGTTTTGTAGGGATTTGATTGGTTACAGGATTTCATCATGAGCTGACGTCAGTTAAAGAACCATTGGAAAACCACTTAAGAGTGCTGGAGAGCTGTTTCGTCCTAGTTTGGGACTCTTCATCAGTACGCACTCACCTCCAGGGTTCGAACCTAGGACCATTTGATCAGGTCCCAGTGGCTTATTGGTATACGAGCTCGCCTTGTAATCAGAAGGTTCTGGGTTCGAACCCCGGCGGTGGGTGCGTACTGCTGAAGGGTCCCAAACTAGGACGAAACGGCTGTCCAGTACTCCCATGTAGTTTTCCATTGTTTCTCTAACCGATTTCAGCTTATGATGAAAAACATTAGATTTCAACAGATTTTTACGAGTAAGCATCTGAAAATTGATATACTACTCATTAGTAACTTCAGTCATTGTCAAAGGGACATATCTAGAAGAAGAAGTCATCTCTTTCATTTACCCCCACCTTATCAGTATGGTTTGAACTACAGATAGACGGCATGGATTAGAGGATGTCAAAACCAGCCAGTATCCAGAAAACAAGACAGACCTGTGAGATGAGTGTGGAGATCTGCAATATTCAGGACAAGGAATGAGATCCAAATCTATAGCGCTGATATGAAGTTAGTCAGTGTATCTTAATGGTTCAAAGACTTTTTGTTTGCATCACTAGAAGCGTTTCCAACAGATTAATACGGATTTTCATCAACAGTTGTCTTCTCTGCTTCGATACTTAGGATCAGATGGTGTGGGTCAGAAGGGGTAACCATGAAAGTTCTCTGGAAGGCATTAAATGAACCGACAGCTTTTTCAGGTTATAGGATTTTTGAGGATTTTGGATTAAATTCGTTTGTTTGATATGCTCACGAATCAACATGAGTTAGAGAGATCAATGAAAACCAGGGAATACCATACAACTGTTTCATCCTATTTCGGGACTCTTTCTCAAGGCCCATCCACGAACTCAACAAGGATTGAACCAAGGATCTTCAGGTTATATGACCATTTAATGACCCATGAATTTAAACTTTATCAACTTGTGATATCACGCTACCCCACACCAATTCATTCGATGAGTGTCTAATTTCCCTTGACACAGTGGACCCTCTTGGTTATAACTTTTCCACTGAAGCTTCACGAACCTTCAGAAACAACCTATTGTCCAACAAATATGCAGGAGTAAATGGATATAGATTGGACATTCATTGCAAAAGACCGTTATGTGACATCACAAGCCAAGCATACCGCCTAGGGAAACCCTAATAGGAAGCGGCGATTTAAGTGTGAGTTTGTGGGTGACATGCTGAAGATTGTGTGAAGAGGAAATGCAAGCGTATGGGTGATCGCAGTAACAGATGGAAAAGATTGGAGAAAACTGACTAAAGCGGAAATATGCCCCTGAAGCCCTTTGTCCCACTTCGAAAGCAAGGAACAAATAATAGTAATAATAATCGTGATAACTTATAATACACATTAGTGACTAGAAATAGGAAGAAATTCCTGGATGCCTAATAAGATATCGTGTCCACCCTATATTATCATGTTTGGTGTATAGAAAGTCACCGGTTGATGAAATTGGTTGCTGCTAAGGTTATATATATATATCACTGGTGGACAGAAATGAGGATTCATGAGTCATTGGATGCCTACCCAGCGACTGACCCTTAACGTGCTAGCCACATGACCTGAAGGTTCTGTTCCTAGTAAAGATCATGGGCGCATACAGCTGAAGTTTCCCAAACTAGGGCGAAACAAGGCTGTCCAATACTCCCTCGTTTCCAGTGATTCACCAACCTAGACAATATCCATCACAATTCACTATAAACCAACGCTTAGAATTGCAATTTTCAAGGATTCTGGGCAAAAAAGAATGATTTCACTTACCAACAGGGAAAACATTCCACTTCTTAAACGTTGTATATCTTTGTCCCATGTTCTCCATGATGAAGTTATCCAGTTGTCAATTTTATCTGACCAGTCATCACTGTATAAACTAAGTGAGTTTTCTTGATTTTTATTTTGTAAACTATTCAACAAGTCGCGTCTTTGTTTTTCAAAAGTACGTTTTTCACAATTTACAGGAATGCTGATTATTTCACGATTAGCAGTTGACATCTTCTCTAATAATAATCACAACAACAGCAACAACAACAACCACTCAATTCTTTAGAAGTTTTCCCTTAAAGCTAAACTAGTGAAAGTATAAACAAATAAAAAAAAAAATGTTCATATGAAATAAGTAATATAAAGATCTCTGAACTATTAAGGACAAGGTCATTTTATGGAATGATTTCAATCGGCAAAGATTTTGATTGGATAGATAGTCAGTTGTTTTTTATCTCGTATAGTTTATCTGTCTGTTTTTCAAATACAGGTAGGTGGTGATCATTGAAAGTTATGGCATATCGTACATGGACGAAAAAAAACAACGTTATTATGGGGTTTTCAATAGTTGGTTTGTAAGGATTAGATTTTGTTTTTACGAGTTATTGTAGGTGACTGTTTTTCAAGCCTCCTCTTTAATTTATTATAGTGAAGGAAAGGAATAACAGCTATCGTCGTGAATGCAGTGAAAGGTTTTACTTCAACAGCTTTCTACCTACCTGACTGATATACTTTTAATGTATAGGTTTAAAGTTAACGGTTAGACTGTAACAGCAGAAGGCAAGACACGGAAGCCGAGGTATATATATATATATATATATGTATATAGTATTCTGTTGCTAATGCACTATTGAACTGTGGGAATAGTTATTATTATTGTTGTTTCCTTCAATTCTTAGGGGAACATAGGGCTTCAGCAGCACGTCTTCATTGCGTTCGGTTCTCTGCCAACGTTTTCACCTGGTTCTACGTCTGCCCACATGCTTTCATCTCCTCTTCACATGACCTCCTACATGTCACCGTCGCACTGACGACCACCTCACTGCTTCCCATTCGGGTTCCACCGTGGCGATGGTCTGGCGTGTGATGTCACTTGATGGTTTGTTTTCTCAGAGTATGGCCAATCCATCTCCATTTCTTCCTGCATATTTGTTCGCTCCCAGAGATCCGGTCCTGTTGCTGAACTTTTTTTGCCATCTGATCTTGAGTGAACTATTGAGCGAAGACAGCTGTTGATGGAGGTCTGTAGTTTATTCGAAGTGACGAGCCAAGTCTCAGTTCTGTATAGTAGCACTGACTTCACCTTGGAGTTGAAAATCCGAATCTTATTTTTCATGCTGAGTGCTATTGATCTCCACACAGACTTGAGAGTAATGAAGGCATGTTTTGCCCTGATATTCGCATCACTTCCACCTGTAGTTGAAACGATGCTTCCCAGGAATGTAAAAGAGGTTGCTTCTTTTGGATTCCTCCCATTTATGCTGATTGTATTCAGACCTTAACTCCAACAAATACAATGATTCTTACTGTGAGAAAATTCTGTTGGAACCAATTGTCTGTATCACACCAACATAAGACTAGGGATAGGAGTAAGGGATGACGTTAAGTTTAGGATTAAGAGTTATATTCAAGTTAGGGTGAGGGCTGAGTTGAACCGAATTCATGATTTTCAAATTATTTCGTTATTTACACAGATCCAGAAAATTATTTCACATTTAGCCACTTGAGGCGTCAAGGTAAAGTAAATGCTCATTGAAGCATTGGTGGGGGGTAGAGCTTTATTACGAGTTGATAGTGTTAGAATTCATGAGTCATAGAATTCCGGACTAAGTGGCTGAATGGTCAACGAGCTTCGTCTCGTAATTTGATTGTTCTTGGTTCAATCCCTGGTGGATTCGAGGGTGTGCACTGTGAAGAACCTGCCGCCTAGTGTAAAACATCTAACAATTTTAAATTAATTAATCCGAAATCCTCATAAGCTCTTGCTAAATAAGCTCTCGATGACACAAACTGAGTTCTGGGTCACTAACTGGCTGCATTCCCATTTCTCAAACAGAATGCAGTACATTGTATACAAAGGTAAATCATCCTCTGCTGTGCTCACTGAAGCTGGTGTCCCCCAGGGTGCTGTACTCTCTCCAATTCTCTTTTCTTTCTTTCTACATGACTTACCATCTTCAAATGACATTAATTTTGTTAAATATGCTGACGACCTGACTGTATCTTTACCTGTCAAATGTCAAAGTGACTGCTCCAAACTAAATGGCTTTTTATCAGAAATCAGCCAGTGGTCCAAGGAAAATGGTCTTACCTTAAATCCTTCTGAATGTCAAACAGTCAATTTCACCTTCAGGCATAAATCTGACCTAAACAGACTGGTTAGCATTCACGAGGTGTGCAACATAGATGGCACTGAAATAGAAACCAAGTCGGAAATTAAATACCTAGGCGTCATTCTATCTGCTGATCTCTCCTGGTCGTCTCATATCTTAATGATTTCTAAGAAAATATTCCGTTTTACCTTCTACATCAAGAAGTTAAGACATTCTGGTATAACCCAACCCTTACTCCTACGATTCGTTAACTCTTGCATCCTGCCTATTATTCTCTATTGTCCCGCCTTAGTTTTTCCAGGGTTACTGAAGAAGGACCATATCTTACTACGTAGGGTGTTAAAGGTTTTCAGCAGGGTAAGCAATGTGTCACTTAACCAGCTTGTTAATATTCTGGTTGACAGGCACTTGGACTCATATGAAAAATGAACTAAATCCATTCTATCTAACTCACACCACCCTCTTCATTCACAACTCTCCCCTTGCATCTCATCAAGTAAAACCAGAAGCCTATATAGGAAACTATATGCTCACACTAGTAAATACAAAAACTCAACCATACCCTACTTAGCTCGTGTTGTGTGCGATAAAGAAAGCATTAGGCGTGACACCTATAATTCATTAAATATTCAGTAGAACAATTGGATCTTGTCTTTTCAACTCATATCATTTATAGGTACAACGTTTTCTTTCTTTCTTTTCCTTTTCTCCTTTTTTCTTATGTTCTTTCACACTCTGTATATCTCGACCTTTTTGTTACTGCTTACGCCAGTAAATATGCTAGTATCCACTTTTCTAACACCTTCAAACATTCTGTTCGCTTTTGGCTTTGCTACTGATATGCTAATATGTTGTTGTCAAAATTAACTGAGATTACCCATTATCTATGTAGAATTTTATTTATTGATAATGTACAAACTGGATGCAATACTGTAGTAAAATGCTAAGAATTCCATTCTGTGTCACAAGTACTGTTTTGGAATAAAGCAAATTATTATTCTAATCTAAATTGTCTTTTAGTTTTTCAGAAAAATGCTATGTGAATGGAAAGTCAAGAGTGAAATGTAATTAATAATATTTAGTATATAATAATAATAATAATCTGAGTAGACAGTAATTATTCTGACAGTTTAAAGTTGCCCAGAAATTGACTATAAAATATACCATAATTAATATAATTCTTGATCATTAATAAACAAACTTCTACTCTGTATATATAAAGCTTCCGGTGACAGATACAGTTAACAAATTAGGTCATAATTGATTTTGTCGGAAACTTGTCGAATAATCCCCGAAAACTAGTCATTTGAATATTACTTAAATTCAGGTACTTTTTAAACTTGTAAATAACCATTGTACATAGAGTTTTCAAATGTATTCAGCTGTTTGCATGACTAGCTAATAATGAAACACCTGCTTACTACTAAATTTGAAGTGATCATTACTGATAGGAAACGGCCTAAAATCAGCTACAACAGATATACACAAACTTAAACCAGTATAGACAAATTTAGACCGTTAGGCTAAGGCAAAAAATATTTACTATACAGTGTGATTAAACAACCTAGAAGCCCAACCTTATGCAAGTAATATAATTGGTTAGTTGTCGGCTTAACTTTCCGAGGTTGATTTTACTTCCACATAATGTATTTTTGTATGGTCAAATTGAATTATCCTTACCGACAATGACCAATATGTCTTCTATACTCATCCTTATGAGGTCAAAGGTTGTTGGTGATCAATATTTGTATTGAACCCTAAAGTCAACAGTATTATTATTATTGCGTCATTACTGACATAATGATCACTCTGAATGAATTCGTGCTAGTTCTGTCCACTATCTATAAACACATAGCCAGATCCTCATCTTGTGAAGTCTACTTTAATCCTAGTTTTCAGCATACTTTATGTTGATAAGAAGGGAGTGAAAGTAATTCCTGCTCTACCTCAGAATGACTTAACAACTCAGAACTTTGCATAAAAGTGCAGCAGTTGAACTTACGACACTTCGTAGCAGACGAAGTACATATCAAAACAGATGAAGAAAATAGATGAAGGAACCTACAATCAACAAATAAGTGTACTACAGGAGAATAATTAGGTAGGCATGAATAAGGAGTAAACTGGGTAGTTTATGCTGATACAGCTGTCTGAGTTGGATCAAACTGGACACACTGTTGATAAGCTCGACCCCCGACGACAGAAATGGCCTTCCAGTGTGTAGATAACATTGATCTATGTATACCTCGAAGTTTCTTTAACGACTAGGTCGGTATTTTCCAGGGTATGGTCACTCAACCCATGCCCAGTGTCCCCTCATTTTCCTGGCTTAGGACCAGCTGAAGAACAGATAGCTAGTAAGGATTAGGGTGAAGTTAAAGTACCATAGCCAAAGCCCGAGTGTTTGAAAAGTTGACCTTAAAGAACCAATCAAATACAGGGACTACTATGAAAGGTCATTCCAAATCATCATGTCTGCCTTTATGGAACTGGACAAGGTAGGTAGAGTATTCCACTTATTCCCTGGGTACTTTTTCTGTAAATCTATACTGTTAGGTTGGGTTATGGCTTTTTTAATTAAGGTTTAGTGTCTAGTGTTAAGGTTAGGATTAGGATTAAATTTGGGATTGGGAGTTTGGGGTTATAGTGAGATTCAGGAGTGGGTTAAATCACATTATCAGAAATATCAATAGATCTCTAAGTACCATAACTTACAGTCACCTGCATGAATGCATCTATCACGTATGGTAGGATTTCTCTATAGATCATCTGTGTGGTGACTTGGAGACATTCTTACAGCTCATGAGCGACAGCTTCATGGTGTAATATCATGTTTGCAATGATTTTTAGTGAATTTTTCAACGATTATGTGACTTTTCTGAATCTGAATTCTGATTGATTTTTCAAAGTCACTGTGGTTTCGGCTGTAATTGTTTAACTTTACTAGGATTAGCAACAAGGAACTTTGGAAGTAATACAATACAAAACAAATATGCAGAAGAAATTAGTGATGGATGGTACACACGTACTGGGGAGACCGTTGAGCGATATCACGCGTTGGAAATGCCACTGAGTTGAACCTGGATGGGAAACTATGATTTAGGCGTCCAAGTGTGATATAGAAGAGATCATGTGAAGAGGAACTGAAAGCTTATGAGCAATCGTGGGGCTAGTCAAAATGTCGGGACAGAACAGAGTGAAATGGAGATGTGCTATTAAACCCCATTTTAACTTGGAACTCAAGGGTACAATAATAGGGTAGAATAATAATAGGAAATTATTATCGCGGTCTCGATGATAACGAGAAGTAAATTTGTCTGTGTAATTGTGCACGATTCCCAACTTTTATCGGTAGTCTCCAGTCATTTAATTCTTAGAATCAGAAGAACTTCAGTTAGTCTGCTTACACATCCCTATGTGCCTCAAATCAACAGTCAAAGGTTTCATGGATTGATATCACGTTGTGGTTTGACCAGGTTGAACTGCCTACTAAACTGGTCCTGTTTAAACTAATATTGCTCGATGAGGACGGCGGTATCTCGGTATGTGTAACAGATGTGCTAGCCATCTCAATCACTGCAGTTTTACGACCTAAATAATTGAATTAATTATTATTCTTGTTCCCTTGGGTTCCTAGTGGAACATAGGGCTTCAACTGCACGCCTCCACTTGCTTCTGTCTTCCGCTGTACTTTTCAACTGCATCCATGTTAATCCATACTGTTTCAACTCTTCTTCACACAATCTCCTCCATGTCACCGTTGGACGTCCCACTCGCCGCTTCCCTTTCGGGTTCCACTTGAGCAATGGCCTGACGCGTGATGTCACCCAACGGCCTCCTCAGTGAGTGTCCAATCCATCTCCACTTTCTCCTGCATATTTGTTGAGCGATTGCTTCTTGATTTGTTTCTTCCCATAGTTTCTTGTTGGTGATTCTTTCCGGGCATCTGATCTTGAGTATGGAACGAAGACAGTTGTTGGTAAAGGTCTACAACCTGTTGGAAATATTCTTTGTGACCCGCTGTCAAGTTTCTGATCCGTATAGAAGAACTGACTGACTTGACGTTTGTATTGAAAGTCCGAATTTCGTTGTTGATGCTGAGTGACGAAGATTCCCAGATTGGTTCCAGGTTGATGAATGTGTTTGTCGCCTTCCCGATTCTGACATGATTTGACATCCTCGTCCGTTCCTCCTGCAGTTGAGGCAATGCTCCCTAGATAAGTGAATGAAGTAACCTCTTTCAAATCCCTCCCGTTGATGGTGATTGGCGCTGAGTGTTGTTGCTGTTGTAATTGTTGGTTGTTTGGTTATTTTCATAACCTCCGTCTTATCTATGTTCACCTGGAGTCCTGTCTTCTCTGGCTGCTTCTTCGACCAGTTTGTCGGTTTTCGCTTGTAAGTCTTCGATTTTTGTGACATCAAACATAAATCATCCACGCGCGAAATCCAGGTCTTGTAGGTTCTTCACGTCGGTCCAGGATATCCCTGTCTTCTCGTTTCCCACTGTCTGACGCATAATCCAGTCCACGACAATTAGGAATATCATTGGTGATAATAAGCACCCTTGTCTGACTTCTGTGTTTACTCCAAACGCCTCGCTGAGTTTTCCGTTGTGGATCACTTGATATGTGCCGTGAATTAATAGCACACTATAATTATATGCTAAAAATAAACTCTACTCTACTCCTAAAAAATATGCAGAGGGGAGTGGAGATAGATTAGATAAATGCTAAGGAGACTGATGGGTGATATCACACGCCAATCAGGTCATCGAGTGGAAGCCAGATGAGGAACGATGGATAAAATGTCTAAAGATGACACTGAGGGGATCCAGTAAGGAGGAACTGGCAGCTTATGAGCAGTCCTGGAGGCACTTAAAAAGGGATGAAATGGAGATGTGTTGTTGAAGTCCTATGTTCCACTCGGAACTGAAGGGAATAATTATATACATATATATATATATATATATATATATTCACAAAACAGCTGTTTCTCTTTTGCAATTGTCATCTTTTATTAATACTTTTATCTAATTACTGCAAGACTCAAAAATGATAAATGATTCATGACATTTCAACACAAACTATTCGGGATACTTTCAGTTAAAGAAAAATTACCATATCAAACTATAGAAAGGAAATTCTTCCTTTTTGACAATCGGTCTTCAAAAATTGTACACGCATGTTGATATTTTCAATAGAAAATCCATTAAAACTAATTACATCATGAAAGTATGTTCCAGGTAGTCTTCACGTGATGCAAGGAATTGTCAAAAATGAAAGGAAGGGATTGAAATTAAGAAAGGGGATTTGTTGTTACATCAAAATGGATGTGAAAATAATCAATCTAGATGCACATAAATTACTTCTTTTTTTAAACTCAAATCTGTAGGTAATTTCTGTTTATCTAATTTCTGAGGTGTCAGTTAATTCATCACCTGGTCAAAAATCAATTACAACTTATGAACACATTAGTGTATAGTTCATTGACCATATAAACCATCAAATTGGTGTGCACATTTTGTAATACTGTCTGGCTTGCTTAGTCAGATAGGAGAGAAAATGCGTTAATACGATCTTGCTATCCGTGTGGACGTCTACTTTCTCTGGTTAACTGTTCCACAGTGGTCTATAATACTATGACCGAAATACTAAACGGATTTGAATGTACTATTTATACATTAACGAATCGCTGTTATTTGTGGATCTATATTCGATCGCTGTCAAGGAACTTAGCCCTAAGTTCCTATTGTAATGAAGACGCTCTGAACCGATAATTACTATGTATCTTCTCGACTTCAACTCCAAAACACCACTATTCTTTGAAGGAAGTTATATTGTTTGTCAATTAAAGTAAAGATTAATAAAGTTATCGGTTCAGAGCGTCTTTGTTACAATAGGAACTTGGGGATAAGTTCCTTGACAGTTTTTACTCGTATTCTTCCGTCTTCTTCGAACTTGCACACGACTGAACCACTTGCGCCTTCGAGTTGCCCACCAATGGCTACCAGTTCCAATAAACAAACGTTCAATGTTCACGTCCATTGACAGTCGCTACCACCTGAAATACCGCATACATAGAATCACATTATGTGATCTGCTTGATACCATAAATGGCAATCAAGAAAGCAGATTTAAATACTGTTGCATGATATGAATACCTGAAAGTCAGTCACATCAACCAGTAGTATCTTCATGGTCAGATTGAAGTGATTTAAACACCGATAAGCAGGAAACCCAAATCCCCGGGTTTCTGTCTATTACCTACGAAAATCAAACATCAAATAATTTCGCAGATTATCTTCAGATGTTATATTTGCATGTGATTCGATTAACTGCTGCGTAAATCACTGACCTACCAAATTTTATTTCTATTCATTATATTTACTGCATTTCATATTGCTTTAGCTATCCGACTATGTTTATGAATCGTTACCTACTCAGACGCACATTTTCAAAAAGGTTTCAACCTACTACAACGAAGTTTGTGAAAGAAATGGAAGAAAAGTTTCGTGGAGTAATGAAGCATCCTTTGAATTGAACAATCTTGCTTCAAGGGCTGATGCTTTATCGATTATTACATCACTTGAATATCTTGCACAAAGGGTTAAATACTATTGAAATAAAACAAGTTGAAAATTCTGTAGTATTGTAAAGGTAAAAGACGAGAGACATGGCAAAGGAATGTGTATTTGCAAGTCGGTATCTCTATATAGCTAAATTATGCACATCTTATCTTCAAAGCACCATGTACAAAGATCTCCCGCCTTGTGCTACTTCTCGCCTTCCTTCATATTGTATTTCCTCGTGTTCCTTTCACGTCTCCCATGTATCTTCACAACGCCGTATCATTTGCTTTCTCTGACATCAAATCTATCTATCTCCCTGCTATCTGATGTATTTATGCTGATGGACGTCTCCTTAGATACTACTGATAAATCTTATCAGTAGCACACGCCACACTATGTTTAAAACTAACTTTTCAGAATAAAATTATCATTATTATAGAATATAGGTTTCTTCAAAAAGTGATTTTAGTTAGAGAATTATCGGAAATCATGGAGCAATGAACAACTGTTTCGTTCTCGTTTCAAACTTTTCAGAAATGAGCACCTAGAGACTCCAGAACGGGGCGAATAGGGCTAGCCTGTTGACCATTCAGCCAATGGGCTAGAATCCAATCACACGTGAATTCTAATTTCTGTCAACTTGTGATATAGTGCTGCCGTCGTTAAAGTGTACTGATGATGAGTCCCAAATGAAGATGAAACAGCTGTTCAGTATTCGTTGGCCTTCAATCACCACCAGCGGCGTCAACCAATGTCATCGATTAGAATCTGTGTTCAAAAATTTATAATGAAACTAACATTGAGATAAAAATTATTCAGAACATGTAATTTGAATTTTGATATATGAATTGGAAAATGTCTATAATAGTGATAATGAGATTAGGAATAAGGCTGTTAATTATAATAATCACGTAATGCAAGTGTTTATTTGACCTAATTTAATGTAATCCTCAGTTAATTACATGATAATTTAAATCGTGTCACAGAGTAAAAATATAAACGGAATGATCACAACGGTCAATAATTATTCTGTGTCAACTACTTCACGAAGCGATATCAGTTAAAGAAACATTAAAAATCAGTGAACACTGGACTCCTGTTTAATTTTGGTTTTCAGTGATTCTCTAACTGATGTAATTTCGTGAAGAAATCTACTTTGAAATGAATCAAAAACCCCACTAAATCCAAAATAAATATTTATTTATATGAACTAAACATTAGCATTAGTTTAAGTCAGTTATTAGATTGTTGGAGGCAATCAGCAAGAAGCCTCGGACCTAGGTTTCGTGCCATTTGGAACTCGTCAGCAAGACTTATCTGAAACCCTTCTGAGATTCAAACCCGTGTCACCCAGTGAGAACTGCAGTCAGAGACGTTACCACTGAGCTATTCGGGCTTACGACTGATCTTCTGTGAGACTGTATTGGATACTCTGACTGGATACTATTCAGTAACTAGTGTGATGTGTCTGGTCCTTTCTTCGGTGGAGACTGAAGTCTATCAGTCAATTCTATCAGCCTTGCTGACGTGTGCCATCTAGCACGAAACCTAGGTCCAAGGCTTCCTTTGGCCGATTGCGTCCAACCATGAAATATCATCAAATCAATGTGCACCGTGATTGCAATCTGCCTAGCATGGTGGCCACATTGCAAACCTGACTGACAGAATTCAGTCTGCACCAAAGAAAGGACTAGACACATCACACTAGTTACTAGTGTCCAATCAAAGTTAAGTCAGTTATTTTCCCTTAGGTTGACTGAACCGAAATGTTTGATCTCTGCGCGGATGCTTCGAAGATGTCTGAGGATTAGCATAATGTTATTTGATGGATGATTACTAGCAGTGGAATCCATGATGATCATTTCGTCCTATTCGAGACTCGTCTTCTGGACGTACCTGAATTTCCCAGTGAATGATAGTGTTGCCACGGTGACTTGAACCCATTAGCCATTGTTTCAAGCGCCAAAATGTCGACTAAACCACTTCAGCCATGAGGTAGGCCAAAAGAATCTGTTATATACCACTAGATTGTTGTTATATATCCATAGTTCTGCGTTAATATGAAGATCTGTTGGTTGATTCTATCTTATATATATATATATATATATATATATGATCCTATTATCATGGCTATTTGAACTGTTGATGCGAGACAGTAAAAGCTCTCTACTCAATGACCTGCCTTCTTCCTTTCTCATGTCACGTGTCAGTGGTTCTGTATTTCGGTGGTTGTCGTTGTGAATAGTGATTAGAGCAATAGGCTTGCAAATCTACTAGTTGGGAAGTTCTTTAACGCAAGAGACTCGTAAACTACTGGGTTGTATTGACAGTCGTATCAGAACCCAAATCCGTCAACGGGAAAAGCAAAACTAATTAAAACAAATAATATCTGATACCCATTGCGCAATAGATGGCTATCTTAGCCCAAGCGCTAAAGTCGATAACACTTAAGCATTTGTAAGCGATAGGTAATGGGTTTGAGTTTCAGTGGGAGCAAGATCAGTCGCTGAGGGATTGTAGGTAAGTCCATCTGACGGGTCTAGAATACAACGAATTGAGCATCTTGGATTCCACTGCTAGTCTCTACCTACAAAATAAAATTATTACTAACTACTACTTTAAATATGTGAAAATTAGGCATATTTTTATTAGAATGTGTTAAAATTCATAAAATCACTCAATTAAACATGAAATGTAAACGTATACTTTAAAAAAATTTTGCTATGACAAGACACATTAAAAGATCTAAGTATATATTGGCATATTTGCTAAGCCATACATGCATGCATCACATAGGATTATGAGATTATGAAATAGAATTTGGACGTGCTTTAAGTCGCCATCAACTCATTCTAAGCCTTTGTTGAATATACTAAAATCGGTGGGTCATTAAGTATTTAAAGCAGATCAGTGAAGTTCATTGGTAATTTGAGCTATTATTAATCTGAATTTAATCGCCTCTTGTCTTATTAATATAAACAAAAGTGGATAAGAACAAAATCAGATTGAGACTTGGTCAAGTGCTTATTGAAAAAGATTTACCGTATTTGTACAACTCATGACAAAAATAAAATATTAATAAATACACTAGTCATATTAATATATGTGTAAAACTTGGGCACTGTGGTAGTAAGGAATTCAATATTAGTTTGTCCATTAGATGTATCACACAGTGAAACATTATTATTTACTGAATGACAAGGTTTCGAACAAAATTTATTATTGTTCATAATCATCTCATCAGTTATAATCACACGACATCGAAGCTTGGATTTTATAGTTTTATTTGTCCTCTCCTATTTGTCGTCGTAGGGGTAGTAGAATTTTCCAGATATCTGGGACAGGTGTTGAATCATTCCTATTACACGTATTTGCAGTTGATTCGATAAACAAAGCTTCTGTTATCAATCTCTCCCTCCACCCTGTGACATTAGATTTTAAAACTGTCATCCTATCCCATCCTATTGTATGGTTGTGTGTAACTGCATGTAGTGCTATAGCTGAACTATTCTCTAGATTTCTTATCTTATTCGAGTCAACTAATCTAGATTTTGCTAGGATTTTATGGTCGGCTAGTCTGATTGACCCCGTTCTACTAGTATGACCTATGTATGTGACCTGACAATCATTGCAGGTAGGGTATTAGATAAACTAAATTGTTTTGTTTTAAAGGCTCCACAGGACTGATCCTTAAACCGACAAAGCTTGTTTCTACCGCAGTTTGTGGGTGGTCTGAACGCATGTTTGACATGCATGTCGTCATTAATATTATTATTATTATCACTATCACTACTGTCATTACTTATTTTATTTTTATTTTTACATTTCCCTACATACTTTCTGACTAATTTATCAGGGTAATTATTAAGTTTCAAGGCTTCTCTGATATGTCTCAGTTCCCGTCTTAGATTTTCCTTGGTACTACTTAGTTTTTGTGCTCTGTCACTTAGACATTTCACCAATCCTATTTTTACTGACATAGGATGAGATGATGAGAAGTCCAAATATCTTTTTGAATGTGTGCGTTTCTTGTAAACACTACTGTTTAACTTCCCATCTTCTTTCCTTTTCACACTGCAATCTAACATTGGCAGTTCCCCTTCCTGATTTTCCAATTCATAAGTGAATTGAATTGCCTCCACCTTTGAGTTAATGTGTTCGAAAAATCTATCTATATCTTGTGTTCTAAGTACAGTGAATGTGTCATCTACATACCTTCACCATACTTTTGGGGTGGGGGTGAACGTTTCAATCGCTTTGTTTTCCCACCTATCTATGAATTCTACCACCCCTACGACAAATAGGAGAGGACAAAGAAAACTATAAAATTCAAGTTTCAAATTCATATGTTTATGATTGATGTGATTATGAACCATAATAAATTTTGTTTGAAACGTCATCCAGTAAATGATAATATTGTTTCACTGTGTGATACATCCAATAAACAAGCTAATATGGAATGAAAATTCAATGAATTCAATGAAAAGTTCTATGTACAGAAAGATGGAGTAGCTATGGGGTCTCCTCTCGGTCCACTCCTAGCCGACTGCTTCATGGCGAGTCTGGAAAACAACATCCTCAATCCCTTGATAAGTCAACTGCACTTATTCAAGAGATACGTAGATGACACGTTTATAATCTGTGATGAAAATTGTGATTTAGATTCTCTCCTCAAAACCTTCAACGCAGCGCATCCATCAATAAGTTTCACCTTAGAAAGAGAATCGAACAACGCATTTCCATTCCTTGATGTACTACTCACCAGACGACACGACTGTACGATCCAAAGATCAATATACCGCAAGCCAACATGGACTGGACAGTTTATCATCTTTCAGAGCTTCGTCCCACTAATCCGAAAGAGAAACGTACGTTGTGCTCAAGGATTAGAAAAATCTGCTCGGAAGACATGGTGGAGAATGAATTAAATTTATTACGTAAAATCCTACTAGAGAATGGATATCCACCAAGATTTATCGACAAAAACATGAAGGAGAAGCCTCCGATGTCAAACATCGCAACGGTTCCTAAGAAGACTCTCTTCATGAACCTAGAATTCAAAGGTGATGTCGCAGCGGAAATTCTCAGAAACCGCCTTTCTAAATGTCTGAAGAAGACATTTCCAACAGCCACTCTACGTATCACATTCTCCTGCAGACAGTTAATCCAGTCTAACGCTAAGGACAAGATACCGCTTTTGGCCACCTCAATGTGTATTTATCAATTTACTTGCTCGTGTGGAGCAAAGTATATTGGCCGTACGCAACGTCAAGTCCAAAAACGTATTCTGGAACACTGCCCCGCTTGGTTGGCCAGAGGAGAAAAGAAGAATAGCAACAGCTCGATCCTCGAACACCTTGTCATCTCTGGACATCGAGCACCCCCACATGAATGTTTCACAGTGTTACACAGAGTCCCTCAATATCGTACAAAGGGACTTCGGATTCGCCATCTGTACATAGCTGAAGCATTAGCTATTCGAGATCTAAAACCGGACCTCTGCATACAAAAGCGATACATACATTCTCTTGCCTTACCATGGCCAGAGTAAAGTTCTTATCACAATTTTGCTTCTTTCCTTTATTATGTAAGTTCACTATTATTACCATTATTATTTTATTTTATTAATACTTTTATTATCATTTTGTCCCCATCATCCACATTTTATTACCACTCTATTACTGTTTATTAATAACATTGTTTTTCATACAGATTTTATACAAAAACACTTTATAGCCTTTCCACTAGTTCCTGTCCATTTTACACGAGCTTATTGATTATTCATTATCTCACACTTATTACGTTATGCCAACTTCTGTCTCCTTTCTAACTTACAATTAGTCATCCCTTCTTACACCTTACATTATGTAATACAATTTTCCAAGGACAAAATTTACCAGTATCTGATTGGTCTAAAGATTTCTTTGTTAATTATAATTACGATTGTACAGCTCATGAAAATGAATCGTCGAAAAGAAAATTTTCTTCGCTGTTTGTGCCTTTTTCTTATGACTCAATATGGGAATATTTCGTTCATAATATGGAATACACTAGTAAAAAAATGGATATTCTTCGAATGAGTTTGAAAATCTACAGTTTATTCCATCCCTAAGACAGTTATCTTCATCAAGTTAGCATAAAATGGAGAATTAAATGGTAGGATTTTAAGCTAGAGGTTAAATCAGGCCATCAGCAGAACTAACACTAATCAGTCCAGTACATAATTACCGGAAAAACCAAAATATGCTTTACAACCTCCTATATTGCACAATGTGATTATTTCACATCCCATACTATATACCAGCTTACATGTTTGCGTATGGTCAAACATAACTGGGGAGGAGTAATCACTCTCTGTATATTAGGGTGGGAAAACATATTCAAAAATGACTTGAAAAACAAATGAACTGTGAAACCTCAATTAACGCAGGTGGTAGATTGTCAAACTCATCTATAGCAAAACACTTTATCGATCGATTTCATAACAGATTTCAAGATTATTCATTTAAAAAAAGTCAGAGACGGCTACTGAAATATGCTAAGCTGATAGATATTCGTAAACTTAAGTCCCCATCCCCTGCACGTACAATTTATTATTACTGTCAACCTACCCTGGTTATCTTTATTTTATTATATTACTATAAGTAGTGTAAATTTTTATCCTTATTAATCTTATTTAGTTGAATTTTAGATTTTCCCGTCGATTGATTGCACCGAAGTGCTCGGTCTCAGGTTGACATATCGGCTTCTTCTGAAGATGCTTCGACAATATCTGGGCATGTAATTATAAGTTAATTGGTGGATGGTGACTAGTAGTGGAATCTAGGATGAGCATTTCGTCCTATTTGGGACTCGTCACTGGCGTTTGAAACTATGGGCACTGGGTTGGAGCCTCGGTGGGAACATCATCACTCACTGGGGAATGCAGGCACATCCAGTTGACGAGTCCCAAATGAGACGAAATGCGCGTTGTCCTGGATTCCACTGCTAGTCACCATCCACCAATTAAATTCTTAGTAATCTTAGATCTGTGGGATCTGGAACAATATGATTGTACGGTTTCTTGTTAGATGTTAAAAATAGAAACACCGTGCATAACTTTTGTTTAAAACGATTCATTGTAAAATATGTATAACTTTGAAGTACAACCTAAAATACAGTGTGCTGTTCGACGCTTCATATCCTCGCCAGTCCATACTGTCTACTTTCTTTACTACTAACTGTGTTGTATACTTTGAATTTTGCACGAACCTCTCATCTTCATCTGAAGACTATTCTACAACCGGTACACAGTTTCAACTAGTAAACACGACTGCACCAGTGAACACTTCTGTGGATTATACTAAGAACTTGGAGCAGTGCACTTTAACTGTATCACAAAGTAACCATTAATTTGTATAACTCACTGGTGAATTTTTATAATTTACTGTTACGCTATCATTTCAGTAACTTGAAATTTTATTCTAATATTTGTTCTGTTACCGAGCTCTCCATAAAGTCCTCTACAGATCCCTCAACATTTTGTTTATTTTAACTAACCCTGTATTTCTCATTTAAATGAACCTGATAAGTAAATGTGGAATCAGATTGTTCGAAATATATATATTTTACGAGTTGATCACGGACTGATATCAGTTAGAGAACCATTGAAAACCAGGGAGTACTGCCAGACAGCTTTTTCATCCTAGTTTCGGAATTATCGGCAGTACGCACCATCTGGGGTTCGAACCCAAGACCTTCCGGTTGTAAGGCAAGCTGGCTCGTATACCATTCAGCCACGAGCTCGCCTTGTAACCGGAAGGTCCTGGGTTCGAATCCCAGTGGGTGCGTACTGCTGATGATTCCCAAACTAGGATGAAACAGCAGCTGTCCAGTACTCCCTGGTTTTCAATGGTTCCCTAACTGATATCAGTCCGTGATCAACTCGTAAAACATAACTAATCCTTACAAACCAAACTATAGAAAATATATATATGCCACAAATACACCACATTTTTCAAATAAACTCCATCTTCTAATAAAGCTATCTGAATTTACGAAAGGAACTAACAGTTTTAAAAGTAAACGGAAACAATCCGTGAGGAACGAAGGAAAAGAGTATGCTTCTAGAGTAGATTTAAACTAATGCAGTATAGTTTTGTGCACAAAATACTAGCAGTTCAAGAAATGTGTTTTTAACTGATTAGAAATGCCCATTAAAACTTTTTCAAAAGAATGGTTACTAAACAAAGGATATTCTTTTCGATAACCTGCTTTTCAACAAGTTCTACGGTGTTACTAACAACATTAATGTTTAAATAACATCGAGTCAATAATAATAATATCAATGGATTACAGTTCGATAGCATCAACATAACAATACACTGAATATCAGAAAAATTAGGAAAAATAATAATACAAATTCATGAATTTATAGTCTCTACTGAAGGCCGTCAGGGCAGTAGTAGTGGCTGGACTTGTTTGTTCTGCACACAGAGCATCGGTTGTTGCAGGAGAATCGCAATAGCCTGTGCTGTTTGGAGTATGGGGTACCTGGATGTTTTCGGCAGATGATGGAGATGATGGAGAAGAAATCTTCAATATTAGATTCGTGGCCAGTTTGGACCAGGTGTTCTAATAACGAGCTGTTTTTACTTCTCACTACACCTTTCTCTAACCACACTGGTAGGTGTTCCCCAATATTACTCGCTCCACAAGCTCATTCGAATTGCTAGATACAATTGGAATTGGCGAGTCCAGTTACTTCATCTTTCAAATGAGGAATCACCATCGGTCGTGTAGAAAACATGACTTTTAGTTTGCCAACATTAAAAGTTCTTTGAATAGATATTTTCTTAACTTCTTCGTAATTATTTCGCTAGGTATATCGCCCTTGAATTGCAGTCATATGTATAAAGGCTTCTTGTTTACAGATAGTGAATAGTCCTTTTCAACTTTCTTAGTCATGTGTTTCCTAATGCATTTGTCTGGATAGTTATTTGTAATCAAGATATCGTATATCCTTAGTTCATCTTCAGTTACGTCTTCTGAGCATGTAGCTCTAACCCTTTGACTGAGGGTCCTCACTAAATTTATTTCGTACTGGAGAGGAACGAAGCTATGAAGCTATGTATTGTCCCGTCCATGTGCTTTTCCTATGCAAATTTCTCCTTATATTACCATCTGGTTTTCTTGTAAGGAGGACATTTAGGAAAGCAGTTCTGTTTTTTTGGGATTCCTCTTCTCACGTGAATTTCATAGCAGGATTTACTTCATTGGATTGATTCATTATTGTGTTCCTTTCCGAATCAACATCACAAAGAATAAAGGTGTCATACATATTCACATTCATGCTTATTCATGAAGACATTATTTGGGGGGTGTAGGTGTATCGGGAAGAAACTATTGTTCTGTTGCAATTATATAATTGAGACGATTTATTATTATTGTTGTTTCCTTTAATTCCTAGAGGAACATAGGGCTTCAGCCACGGGTCTCAACTGCGTTCGGTTCTCTGCTAGAGTCTTCACCTGGCTCCAAGTCTGCCCACACGCCTTCATCTCCTCTTCACATGACCTCCTCCAACTCACCCCACCTTCGCACTGACGACCAACTCGCCGCTTCCCTTTCGGGTTCCACTCGAACAATGGCTTGTCTAGTGATGTCACTTGATGGTTTCCTCAGAGTATGGCCGATCCATCTCCATTTCTTCCTACCTATTTGTTTCACAATCGGTTACTGCTGGGTTGGTTCGTTCCCAGAGATCTCTGTTGCTGCTTTTCTGGCCGGCCATCTGATCTTGAGTATTGAGCGAAGACAAATGTTGATGAAGGTCTGTAGTTTGTTTGATGTGCTCTTTATGACGCGCGGTGCAAGTCTCTGATCCGTATAATAGCACTGACTTCACATTGGAGTTGAAAATTCTGATCTTATTTTTGATGCTGGGTGTTGTTGACCTCCAAACAGACGTGAGAGTAATGAAAGCTTGTCTTGCTTTTCCGATTCTTGCTTTTATATCCTCGTCAGTTCCGTCTGCCTGTAGTTGAAACGATGCTTCCCAGGTAGGTAGGTGAAAGAGGTTGCTTCTTTCAGATTCCTCCCATTTATGCTGGCTGATTGTTGTCTGTTGTTGTTGCTGTGGCTGTTGTTGTTGGCCAGGAATCTTCATCACCTCTGTTTTCTCTACGTTCACCTGAAGTCCTATCTTCGATGCTTCTTCTGCCAACTTGTTGCTTTTCATTTGCATATCTTCCAGTTTGTGGGAAATCAGATATATATCATCGGTGAAGTCCGGATCCTCCAAGTTTTTGTAAGGGTCCATTTTATGCCTGTCTCCTTGTTGCCCACCACTGTCTGTTGCATTATCCAGTCTATCGCAATCAGGAAAATCATTGGCGATAGTAGGCAGCCTTGTCTTACTCCTGTCCTCACTTTGAAGGATTCTGTAAGTTTCCCGTTGTGGATTACTTGGCATGCAGCATTGTCGTATAGCTATTGGCTGAGATGTATTATTGTCGGTGGCACCCCGTAGTAGCGAAGTAGTTTCCAAATCACCTCTCGACCGACGCTGTTGAAGGCTTTTTCAAAGTCGATGAAGTTGAGATAGAGAGCTGATTACCATTCCAAGCTCTGTTCAATGATGATGCGTAATGTGTCGACCTAATCAATACATGACTTGTTTCTCCTGAATTCGGCCTGTTCCGGTCGAAGTTCTTAATCCAGGGCTCGTTTGAGACGATTTAGTTTTTGATAAATCAAGATTGAATGTAATCATAGTAATAAGAAGAAGACAAATAAAAGTGATATTTTTGTCTGTTCACTCTGACTTGTGAAGAAAAATACTTCAAATATACACACGTTGATACTGAAGCGTTGAATATATGATCTAACTTCAAGCTAAACAAGTCACCGCAGACTATCATTTGAAAAAATCGAATCTAAAGTTCACTAGTGACTGAATATAAGAAGTTGTGACTAGTAGTTTGGAGTGTGCTACTGATAAGATTTATCAGTAGTATATAAGAGACACCTATCAGCATAAAAGCATCAAATAGCAGGCAGATAGATAGATTCGATGTCAGAGAAAGCAATTGATGCAGCGTTTTAAAGATACATGGGAAGACGTGGAAGGAATACGAAGAAACAGAATATGAAGAAAGACGGGAAGTAGCACAATATGGAAGATCTGTGCAAATGGTGATTCGAAGATGAGAAAAAGATACCAATTTGCAAATAAACATTCCTTAACCAAGTCTTTTATCTTCTACCGCTACAACTGGTGTCACTGCCAGGATACTTTCGGTTGGACACTAGTTAGTAGCTAGTGTATTTTGTCTAATCCTATCTTTCGTGCAGATTGAATTCTATCAGTAAAGTTTGCAATGTGGTCAGCACTCTAGGTGGCTCGCCATCATGGTGCACCTTGAATTGTTGATTTTAGGTGGTTGGAGGTATTCGGCAGGAAGCCTTGGACCTAAGTTTCGTGCTAGTTGACACTCACCAGTCAGCAAGGCATATCTGCTATCTTGAAGAATCTCATGTCCCTCCTGGGATTCGTACCTGTGTCACCCAGTGGGTGCTCAGTTAGAAACGTTACCACTGAGGTATTCGGGCTGACGATTGACCTCCTATAGGACTGTACTAGATACCAACAATTGAAAAAAACTGAATCTATTGTCCACTAGTGACTCAATACAAGAGGCAGTTTCTTGGAGTTCTAATAAGAAATCGTGACCAGTAGGATCCTTTTATTGTTTCACTTTTATTCATTTAAAAGAAAAATTGTTTATGTTGTTACCCATTTCCAATCCTGTGTTATCTTGTTTTCTTACAGGTTTGATCACGAGATGTCACCAGTGAGAGAACAATTGGAAAACCAGGGAGTACTGGACAACTGTTTGGTCCTATTTTGGGTCTCTTCATGAACATTCATCCGCTTGGATTCGAATCCAGAATCTTCGGGATAAAAGGCGAGCTCGTAGACAATTCAGACACTGGGACCTGGAGTTGTAGTGAGAAGTCGTAAACGGTGGGGTCCACTAAGTGTGGTGGACCACTAGCCTGTGACACTGGCTAGTGGTTGAGCTACATATATCACGAATTTGCAGGAGTCGGAGTTCATGATAAATTGGATCGGGTTCCGGTGGCTGATTGGTCTGCGAGCTTGCTGTGAGACAGGAGAATCCTGTGTTCGAACCCCAGTCGGCGGATGCTTACTGATGAGGTGATTAAAACTAGGACAAAACAGCTGTCCAGTACTCCCTGGTTTTCCAATTGTTCTTTAGCTAACTGTCAACATGCGATCAAACCTGTAGCCAATCAAACTCCGGCAAACCCAACCCGATTGCATAAGACTATCCACAATTTTTTAAACATTGTTATTTCTCATACGTCTTGGTGTATTCTGTAACAAACTGCAATAGGTTTTGTTTTTCTCTATTCATCAATAATTTTGATAACGTTAGAAGTTACAGCTTTTGAGAATTTTCGGAGTTATGTGTTCTGTCTTGGTTTATTCCTGATGTACTCAATATGGATGGCTATTGATCGTGATACTTTGATGCAGGGGGCACATACTGTCGAGTCGAAAACAATTTACATATTCGTCTATGAATATATATATATATACACATATATATACTTTAGTTAGAAATTTTAATAAGCGGCCTGCTTAAATCTTGGGCTACCAAAATTTTCCATCCTACATATTGCATCTATTTCCTCGGATTTATTTTATTTTAATCATTCATTTATGTGTCCTAATCGTATTGTTTACTCTCGCGGTTATTTAAAACGTTTCCAACCGGCTGATTTACTAGTTTCTAATAAACTTAAGAAAAAGCTTCATGGTGGATGGCAACGAGCTTTAAAGCGTACTCCAATGCATTTGATGACTGTTCCTGTGATTTTGAGCCCGAATAGCAGATCTCTACCGCAAGGAGTCGGGTGCGCTCCCACTTCTTTTCACTGCGGGTTTGCCGTCCCTGGAATTCCTTACCGACAGAGGTAGCTGCGGCACCGTCTGTGGACGCCTTTAAGCGAAGGCTGGACAATCATGCAGTAACACAAGGACTGCGTCCAAATGGCCTATCCCCTTAATATCCTATACACCATTCAGGAGTAGACAACTAAATTCGTCGTTTTACTTCTTTACATTCTCTCCCGTCTTACTATTCTGATAACTTTAACTACAGCTATTATTATTATTATTTTCATTATTACCGATATATATATTATTATTATTCAAATTATTCTTCAAATTTAATCAGCTGACTGTTGTTACGTTTTCTTATTTCTTTTTCTGTCTGTTAGTCTGAATAACTTCACCAATTACATCTATTATTATTATTATCTCTTTTCTTTTGACGACGATATAGGAGGACTAACTGGTGAAAGGATCAACTCCATTCACAGTAGTAACAGTCTTAACACACCTCATACTACAAACCACATATAATTAATCCCAGCACTACTCCTTTTGGGGTCAACCAAAGCTACGACAGTCGAGTGGCGGGACGAGCTACGCAGAAGTTTACCGAAGATCAGGAACCTATACCTCATAATCAAGAGGCGAGCACAAAGAAATCAAATTGGTTTATACAAGCTCGTAAAAACGATATTGGATACTTGCATTCTCTATTATACTCAAATGTATATTGTAATACTGGTGTAATTACTCTTCAAGAAACTTGGCTCCACGATTCATATGACGATAATTTACAGGATTAATCACAATATTGCATCTAATTTCCTCAAATTAAAAATGAAATTAATAACACAGAAAATTTTCCATATTTACAATAGGGGTAATGTCAAAAACATGCAACATATAAAATGGAAATAATAATAATGATAACAGCTAAGGTAATAATAATACCAATACAAGTGAAAATTGCCGTGGGCTTGTTTCACACAGTATTGTCGATGCGGTTTACAAATCCTAGCATGTTTAATAATATTGAATATAATGTTCTCTTTACATGATATGATGAGGGGAAAAACAAAGATTACAGCAGTCATAGAGATAAGGTGATGTTTGCAGTTATGAAAGTAAAACAGAGAAACAACAGGATCATAAATATAATAGAAATAATAAAAGTAAAACTTGAAGGTATATAAGGACGAATGGAGGAGATTGTTTATTTACTAGATGAAAAAACGTTAGTCAATTCTTGCCTGACACTATTTTCATCACATAAAATGCGTGCCAAGTATGGTATCATAGAATTTTTATACTTAGACGTGCGAGCATATAGTTTTCTGAAGTTACTTCTTGTTCTACCTGAGGAGGTGCAAAGTGAAAGCTGAGGGTGAAGTGGATGCTCCAAGTCAGACAAAATCCCTTTAGCAAATTTATTGCACGAAGTCAAGTGCCTGTCGACAACGACGTTAACTATGTGGTCCACTGGGACACCACTCACCCTACTGACAGTCTTCAGCATTCTACGAATTGTGACATAGTCCTTTATAAGCAAACCAGGAAAGAATAAGGATGAACAATAAAGAAAAGGTAGAATGCAAGAGTTTATGAACTGTAAGAGGAGGAGGGGTTGAGTTATACCCGAGTGTCTTAACTTCTTAATATAAAATGTCAGGCGGAATAAAGTAAAGTAAATCATCATCATCATTATTGTGTTTTGAAGGGATCTACCAAAAGATTAATAAACAGAATATGAAGATTAGGCATTTAAGATGCATTTTTAGCAAACAAAAAAGAAGGAAAAATTCATGAAAACAATATTTGAACAATAAAAATCTACACTGATATTAATCCAAATCCTCACAAAACCCTTATTCTATACTTAACATACACTTGTTAAATTGAAGAAAACTTGTTTTAATTGACGCATTGTGAAGTGAATTTCTTCTTTAAGAGTAATATTTCTCACTTAGATGTCTCCATTGAATTGTATAATCTATGTTGCTTTTTTTATTGAAGAGTAGTTTACAAACATGTCACTTCCAGTCGAAGTAATGAATAAACAGAGAATTAATTGAGAGACAATAGAATTTGTTTAAATACTTATAGTGCGTGTTTGCGAATTAAACATGTTCTCTGTCTAATGCATGTTTAAACACAATAAACAAAACTATAAAGAATGATGAAAAGCTTATTAGAAAGTCGTGTATTTACCAACAAAAATGAAATAAATTGCTTCTGTTTGAATATGTCAAGGGTGCTTGTCATACTGCACCTCCTCATATTTTTTGGTACCTGAAGCTTCTTTATACTGTGTAATTAGAAATAATATTTATGAATTACTAACATGTACTAGTTGCTAGATCAATAATGATTGTATAACTCTGTTTAAAACTGTCTGTAACAGTCCATCTGTTTATTTTTTTATTACTATTGTAGCTTGGCTCCACACAGTATCTTTGTTACAAGTATGGAATTTTCAGCGTGTGATATCGATAGCCCAAATTTAGCAGGCCGACCATTGATATCAGGTGTGCGTTGGCTGGGGATCGAACCCCAGATCATGTACATGGTCGGCGAGCGTCCTAACCGCTGTAGCACCGACGCAGGTGAAATTAACAAGACGCTTGCAGAGGAGAAAATTTTCTTCTAGACGAAGTCATCAACTAGGCTGCATATTCTTGTGTATATTAGTAAAGGGGTGAGAAAGTTCCATAACTATTTCCAGTAGAGGGTCAAATTAGAAAGAATAGAAATAGACATTTAAAATATAATAATAACAAAATAAACAGGAAGTTAGGAAAGCTAGTTCCTTAGCTGTGCATAGATGTCTTGATCTCACTTCCAATGGGAGGTTTAGTAGGATCTTTTATAGGACTTTAGGGCCTTTTCAAATGGAACTGAGTGTCCTGTGCTCAGTTACCGAGTTATAAACACATCTACGTTCTCCCTTTGCTGGGTGGTGTTACCTGGCGCGTTTCACTAGCGGATGTATGTTACGGCCAGTGTACTCAGCTAAACAGCATCAGGTGAACTGGTATATACATTTTGATTTTGCCTAATGTGACAGGTTGTTTTTCGCCTGCTGATCGAACAATTTCATGTAGAAAAGTGTTACTCGTAGGTTAGTTGAGAAGTATGTTTTACTGAGAGATTTTGGAAGTTTTTCTCAAAGAATTTCTGCTTTAGCGTCACCATTGATTTCTACATCCAGCAGCAGAATCTTTGGTTTCAGGCTCTTTTTTATGAATCTGTGTGGGAAACCACTTCCCACCAAGATTCTTTTTCGTCAACAGCTTCCTTGGTACAGGTTGTTCGGATCTTTTGGGTGTGAGTGAGTAGACGACATCTCTCTTTCTGCTTAGTGGAAAAAATATTGATAATTAATAAACTGTTCGTTCACTTTAGGCTTTTACTCCATAGATCTCCATAGAGGGTTATCAGTCCTTCTTTGCAGTTGCATACCAAGGGAATAGAACTTTCGGCCGGATTAGATTCCCTGAGTGATGTTGATGTTCAAGTGGACATTACTGAAGGTTTGCAGTGGGTTTCCAAGATTCAAGTTCTCACTACAAATAATGTAAGTACCACTGATTTTCTTGTTATAGAGATGAAGCTTATTGACGGATGTTGATAAGATAGTGTTCCTAAGATTCTTATGAAACAGTCGCTCAAGATGGGCATTCTTACACCATCTATTCGACTGTAGATTTAGCTATTGAATCTGAAGTAAACGTTGAAAGTACATGAGGGTATAGCTTCTGTCAGTAGGAAATTGGTGAAGATGGAAACAACACTTCAAGAGACCATTCTTCTTAATCTTCCAGACTGTCATTCTCACTTGCATCGGCAAATCACCTTCCTTCACTGGTTCAAGGATATCTACCAACTACTTTACGACTCAGTAATATGGAGGATTTGTAGTGTACATTGAACCTTTGGACTTTTGTTTGAACTCACTCACCCCGACTTTTGGCACTTCTTCCTCTTTCGATTCGTGAATCTCCTATACGTTTTTGGTTCGCTTGCTCGCTGTGCTTTCATCCAGCGCACTCTCCGAGCCTACAACAGTCAAGACTGCAGATAAGTGTATAACCTCTTATTTTTGTCAAATTCCATATCTCTTTTGTGTAAATATAACTATGTTCCAGTCACACTTGCCATCTCAAGTCTTCTTACCTTGATTCCGTTCGTTAGTATGTGCACATCAGGCAGAGTACAACTAATGTCATAAAGCGGTGAAGAAGTTTTGTAAGAGTGGTTATTTTAGGTCTAAGTTAAGCCAAGCCTAACTCTTACAGATTTATCATTCCTAGTATCGTGCAGAGGGCACTCAAATATTATCCAGGTTATGGATTAATAGCGATTAGAGTTATCATGGAGATTTACTGTGATAATTATAGCCTGACAGACACATACGGATGCAATCAATGATATACATGTATGTAAACTATCATCATGACAAAGTTGTACGGTTTATTGTATGTATGTGTAGCCATGTTGAGTGAAAAGAATGAAAGGCAGTTAAGGTCAAATGAATCGATAAGAAAAAAAGGGAGAATAAAACTGATATGCTAATGAGATTATAGAGAAGTTTAAGTATTTGTACTTTTTCTACTTTCTGTTGTCTTAGTTTCAGCTTATAAAGTACTAATGGTTGTGAGTACATACGTGTATATTTGTTACACTTATGAAAAATTTAAATATCCTGTAATATTTCGTTTTCTATCAAACACGCTTTGCAGCCCTACAATGATTACATTCTGACCGGGGCGCGGTCTTTGAGAATCAACTTAGCGTTCACTTCTGCAACGTATTTGGTATTGAGAAGACTCACACAACTGCCTAATATTCAGAGGGGATGGACTGGTATGCTAAGTGGTGATGAATCGGTATGCCGACAATGATTTTACTGAAATGAATGAAGTTGCACAGAAAACATGTAGTTCCTATCAGTGGAATACTGGTGAAGAGAGAGACGACATCTCAGGGGACCATTCTTTTCCAACTGCAAGATCGGCATTCATAACTCAATCAGCGAAATCAAATGTATCACAGAGATTGTATTTCGACCCGCCAGTTCACTACTGAGTGATACGGAGAACTTATGATATCTAATTATCATCTCACCATATTTTTCATCCAGAGTTTCTGCTTGTTTTGCTATTATGTTTTTAATCCCTATCCCTACAGATATCAGAGCAAAGTGGGAGACACTAGGATATTGGGAATAACTCTCTGAAAGCGATATTTAAGGAAACGTGTACAACTGTTCTAGGAAGAAGGAAGAGACACGAGAAAGAATGGCTGTCAACTTACACCACGTGGAGACTAATAAAATAGATAAGAGGAGGGTGCTGAAAGAGATGACTCAATGCAAAGACGGACAAGAGAAGCAGAGGCTGAGTTCAAATACACTGCACTGCGCTGAATAAAGAAGGAAGTGAATAAGAGAGCTAGGAAAGACAAAAGACGATTCTACGACACACTGGCAGGCGACTGAAGCAGAACAGGTCGCAAGCAAAAGAGATCTCAGGACATTATATCATATAACTAGATCTTTACCCGGATCGATCCAGATGCTGAAACCAATAAAAGATGCTCAAGGGAACCTGAGCAAGGAGGAGAAACAAATCAAACAATGGGTTGGTCACTTTAAAGGACTCTTGAATGGACCATCACCTGCAACTCGACCAGAAATACTACCACCACCAAAGCACGCGCAGAACCGCCTTACAGTGGACACCAATCCCCCAACGAAAGCAGAAATTCCGAATGCGATCAAACTACTGGCAGCAGGACCGAACGGAATTCTTCTACTCCGCGGCACTGAAAACGGACCCAGAAACCTCAGCAGATATGCTCACACCATTAATGCAAAAAGTTTGGAAGTAAGGAAGGGTACCTACCGACTGAAGAAAGGCTGGCTACTTTGTTAAAGGAGGGCGACTCAGGCCTGTGTAAGAACTGGATTAGAGTAATGCTCTCGTCCACGCCAAGTAAAGTCGCCTGAAGAAGAGAATAAAGGATGCACTGGATCGAGAAATCCGCCTACCGACCGGAACAAGCTGGATTGAGGAAAGGTAAATTATGTGCTGATCAAATTGCAGCTCTACGCATCATCATCACAGGACAAAGTAGTCAAACCACTACTTCAACTTCCTTCATTGACTTCGAAAAGGCCTTCGACAGACAGCGTTGACTGAGAAGTAATTTGGAAACTACTTCAACGCTACGGTATACCTTAAGTCTTTATCAGTCTCATCCAACAGCTGGCTATATGATAATGCCACGTGTCAGGTGGTGGTGATCCAAAACGGAAAACTCAGTGAGGTGTTTTGTTGAAGTGAATACAGGAGTAAGTCAATGATGGCTGCCTGCCTATTATCTTCGATGATATTCTTAATTGTGTTGGACTGGATTATGCGTCAAACTGTGTGAAGGAGTCAGGGATACACTGGACCACCGATAAGAAGACTCTAGAAGATCTGGATTTCACACGTGGATGATTTGTGTCTAATGTCACAAAGACTCAAAGACTTGGTAGCGAAAATCAACAAACTGGCAGAAGAGGTGAGGCAGGCAGCGAAGACAGGACTGCAGGTGAACACAGAGAAGGCGGAGGTGATGAAGTTACCCGAGCACCAACAAGAACCGCCAGCATGATTCACTATCACTCGAATAGACTTGGGTGAGGTTACTTCCTTCATCTGTCTAGGAGGCATCGTTTCAACTGCGGGGGGAAAGGATGACGTCAAGGCTGGCGAGAATCCGAAAGGCAAGATACGCCTTCATTAACCTGAAAACATTTTGGAAATCTTCTGCACTCAGCATAAGGAACAAGATTCGGATCTTCGACACTAATGGCAAGTCGGTCCTTATATACAGGTCAGAAACTTGGCCAGCGTGTCAAGAAAAGCATTTCCAGCAGCTTATAGACTGCCTTCGCTAGCTCCATACTGAAAATCAAATGACCAGAAAGAATTAGCAACAAGAAGCCCTGGCCGGCTACAAACCAACCAAGAGCTGATTGCTCAACAAACATGTAGGAGAAAATGGAGATGGATCGGGCATACGTTGAGGAGGTCATCGAATGATATCGCAAGCAATGCAGGCCATCACTCGAGTGGAATCCCAATGGGAAACAATGACTGGGTCGTCGGTGCGAGGGTGACATAGAGGAGATCGTGTGGCGACGGGGAGATAAGAGATTATGGGCAATCGTGGACCCAGCTGAAGAAGACAGAAGAAAATAGAAGAAAGTGGAGATGTGTTGTTGAAGCCTTATGTTCCACTCAGAAGGCAAGGGATAAATAATAATATAACAATCCCTATCTGTATTCTTAATTATTTGTTATGGTTTGACCCCCTACTGGAAATAGTTATGGAACTTCACCCCTTTACTAATACATACACGAATATGCAACCCAGTTGATGACTTCGTCAAGAAATCTGCCCATCCGCTATAATTCAGACCTCTGAAGTTATTGACTAGGATTTCTTATACTTATTTATTAATTTAAGCCCATGTGCCATGGAATTCGTATTTCCACTTCAGCTATTCCGCAGAATATCACCTTTTCGAAGGTGAAGAATATTGACTGGTAGGCGAGATGCTCCATCAGCAAATGAGAGTGCATATCCTCTAACTTCTGATGTGCTTTCCTTACGTAGACCAGACAGCTGCCCAGAAGCCTAATCAAAGGAATAAGTATTATTATTGTTCCTTTGGGTTCCTAGAGGAACATAGGGCTTCAACTGCACATCTCCACTTGCTTCTGTCTTCTGCTGTACTTTTCACCTGCACCCATGTTAGTCCATACTGTTTCAACTCCTCTTCACACGATCTCCTCCATGTCATCCTTCGACGTCCCACTCGCCGCTTCCCTTTCGGGTTCCACTCGAGCTATGGCCTGACGCGCGATGTCACACAGTGACCTCCTCAGCGAGTGTCCAATCCATTTCCACTTTCCCCTGTATATTTGTTGGGTGATTGGTTCTTGTTTTGTTTCTTCCCATAGTTTCTTGTTGGTGATTCTTTCCGGCCATCTAATCTTCAGTATAGAGCGAAGACAGCTGTTGATAAAGGTCTGCAACAGGCTGTTGGAAATATTCTTTGTGACCAGCCAAGTTTCTGATCCATATAGTAAAACTGACTGACTTGACGTTTGTATTGAAAATCCGAATTTTGTTGTTGATGCTGAGTGAAGAAGATTTCCAGATTGGTTTCAGGTTGATGAATGTGTTTCTCGCCTTCCCGATTCTCGATTTGACATCCTCGTCCGATCCTCCTGTAGTTGAGACAATGCTCCCTAGATAAGTGAAAGAAGTAACCTCTTTCAAATCCCTCCAGTTGATGGTGATTGGCGGTGGATGTTGCTGTTGTTGTTGTTATTGGTTGGTTATTTTCATAACCTCCGTCTTGTCTATGTTCACCTGGAGTCCTGTCTTCTCTGGCTGCTTCTTCGACCAGTTTGTCGGTTTTCGCTTGTAAGTCTTCGATTTTGTGTGACATGAAACATAAATCATCCGTGAAATCCAGGTCCTCTAGATTCTTCACGTCGGTCCAGGATATCCCTGTCTTCTCGTTTCCCACTGTCTGACGCATAATCCAGTCCTTGTACAATTATGAATATCATTGGTGATAATAAGCACCCTTGTCTGACTCCTGTGTTTACTCCAAACGCCTCGCTGTGTTTTCCGTTGTGGATCACTTGATATGTGCCATTGTCGTACAGCTGTTGAATAAGGTTGATGAATATTTGGGGTACGCCGTAGTACTTGAGTAGTTTCCAAATTACTTCACGGTCAACGCTGTCGAAGTCCTTCTCAAAGTCTATAAAGTTGAGGTAGAGGTTTGATTGCCATTCCACGCTTTGTTCGATGATGATGATGCGTAGAGTTGCAATTCGGTCAGAACATGATTTGACTTTCCTGAATCCAGCTTGTTCTGGTCGGAGTTCTGTATCCAGTGCGTCCTTCATTCTCTCCAGGATGATGCCACTCAGGATTTTACTTGGTGTCGACAGGAGCATGATTCCTCGCCAGTTCTTTCAGAGTCCTAGGTCACCTTTCTTTGGTAGTTTCACCAGGTAACCTTTCCTCCAGTCAGTAGGCATCTTTCCCTCTTTCCAGATCTTTTGCAATAATGGAGTCAGCATATCTGTCGTCGTTTCTGGGTCCGCTTTCAGTGCTTCCGGGGGTATTCCATCTGGTCCAGCTGCTTTTCCAGCTTTCAGAAGCTTGATTGCATTCAAGACTTCAGTTTTCGTTGGAGGATTGGTGTCAACTTGCAATTGTGTACGTGCTGTTGTTGGTATTACTGGACGGGTTGTAGGTGGTGGTCCGTTCAAGAGTCCTTTGAAGTGGTCCGCCCATTGTTTAATCTGTCTTTCTTCTTTGGTAATTGGATTCCTTTGGCTGTCTTTTATAGGTTTCAATTGTGTTGATCTCTTCTCGGATAGAGACTTGGTTATGTGATATAATGTTCTCAGGTCTCTTTTGCCTGCTGCCTTCTCAGCTTCAGTGACCAAATTGTCTTTTGTCCTTCCTGGCACTCTTCTTCACTTCTTTGTCCAGTGCTGTGTAAGTTGAACTCAGCATCTCCTTCTCTTGTCCGTCTTTGCATTGAATCATTTTCTCTTTCACCATTCTCCTCTCCTCTATTAGCTTCCAAGTGTCCGTTGAGAGCCATTCCTTGTCTTGTCTCTTCATTCTTCCTAAAACCGTTGAACACGTTTCGTTGAAAATCACCTTCAGAGAGTTCCAATGGTTTTCCTCGCATGATTCCTCAGTGATGCCACGTATATATATATATATTTATGCCTGTTTATGCAGGGACATACCAATTGTACAGGCACGGACAAGTTATTATATAATTTACACATATTCGATGTATAGTGAATTTACAGTTTGTTTGTTCTTTCTGACATTAGAGTCAGTCGGAACGGTCTGCAAAATAGTCTGTCTGTGTAACACATTAGGAGATATAGAAATATTGTCTTCGCATTAACAAAAAACCCAGAAATCAGATGAATGTAATACAAATATCTGGTAAAAATAAAGCTTGAAGTCAATTCTCCTTTATAACTTTGTTGTGAACAGCATCCTTGAGTTAAAGTTTATTGATGTATTATTTTGAGGTCAGTGATGTATTTATTCCATTTTTTTCAGCAGTCTAATCGTAGTTTTATAATAGGAAAGAAATTTGGTCGTGGATACGAAAACCAGATAAGGTCATGTTAGATTGTTTTACTGCATGGAATGGGGCCGAGGTCGATTCTAGAACTATCCATTG
Source organism: Trichobilharzia szidati (assembly GCA_944472155.2). Lineage (NCBI taxonomy): Eukaryota > Metazoa > Platyhelminthes > Trematoda > Strigeidida > Schistosomatidae > Trichobilharzia > Trichobilharzia szidati. Next base: position 85,828,306 of record OX235271.1, on the reverse strand, counting down.
GCGCCATTTGTGTCAGCATGGCAGACTGTACACGTAAGTTGAGTAATACATTGAAAACTGTTTGAAAACCAGTTGCTTCTTTATTTCAGATCAAGAATACTCCTTGTACATAATGTTTGCCAGCGTCTTGAAATGGTAGCATCGGATCGTTCATGGAATTTGAGTGTGAATTTACTTAAATTCATGTAGGGTTGTTCGACCTCGACCAGGAGGTAAATAGAAGAGTACGCTCAGCAACAGAATATCAGAAAGAGAAAGTCTTCACTTCCTTGAGATTGAAATGAAGTCTGTCTGGTTTTTGGTGTGTCCATCTGGTGAAATCCATGTCACCTTGTGTATATCCTTGTGTTTGAACACACTGCCACCAATCACCAAATCACTGAAGGCGCAGAAGTCTGAGAAGAATTCACCATTGTCATTCATTTCACCGAGGGCCTCACAACCCATGGTAAGTTCTCTTCCTGTATTGTCTCCTCCCAGTTTCGCATTCATATCACCCATCAGGATTCTAACATCGCCATTCGGGACGTTGTCCATTACTGTTTGTAGTTGTCTGTAAGAATCCTCCTTCTTCTCTTGTTCTGAGACGTTTGTAGGCGCATAGCATTGAATGATTGTAACCTTCCTTCCTTTTGAGTTGAACCTGGCTGTCTTTATCCTGGAGGAGATTGGTTCCCACTGCATGAGAGCTTTAGGTGCTGTTGGTGACATCATGATGGCTACTTCCTCGATGTGCTCGTTGCTGTCCTCTGGGTGACCGGGATAGATTACTGTCTCTCCAGTTGATAGTTGGCACCTTCCACATCCGTTCCATCTGATCCCGCAGATTCCCAACACTTCTATTTTATATCTCCTCATTTCTGCGGCCACCTGAGCAACCTTTCCAGTTTCTTACGTTGTACGAACATTCCACGTCCCCATCCTTATTTTTGCTTTCATCGAAAGAAGGCACATTGGCTGACTGGCTTCCCGAAGGCTTTCACCAGCCTGCGTCATTTCACTTCCCCGATTCCAGCGAAAAATAAAGTTATTGTTGATATTTTTTTAGTATTTTTAATATATTTATGCGTTGAAGTTTCTGTAGCAATTTGGTTAAGTTTTGAGGGTGGAGCTGCTAGCACCACGCCCCAACCCTCCCTCTTTATCCGGGCTTGGGAGCGGCTAGAAAACTAGTGAGCTAGTAATCTAGGCGAGGTTAAAGGAATAAGAAGACCGTCCAATATACGAAAAATATCTTGGGATCATAAACACTGGGCGCTGATGTCTGGTTAGCTAGTTAGTGCATGCGTGAACAACCGAACGTTCCAAATGCTGTGGGCGCTTGACTGAGACTATCAGCCTGACCAGTCAACTTGAACAGTGAACGTCATAACCAAGTGTTGAATGATGAAAGCTGTAGGCAGGTAACTTTCGGGAGTTTTTACCGGTATAGCTCCCTTCTGCCTTCTTGTGGGGCCTTAGCACCGTAGGACTGTACTAGCTGGAAGTAAAACCAAATAGTGGCACCATTACTTCAACTGTTCCGATAGGCACATTGGCAGCGAGTGACCCTCTGACAGTCTGTCTATGACACTGTAATTTATGTACACGGATACGTTTTTGGAGGTTGAAGGTATCGACGTTCACGAATTGTACGGAGTATACTAACGCAAGATCTTACATCAACAACTCCTATAGTTTTTACGAGTTGATCACGGACTGATATCAGTTAGAGAACCATTGAAAACCAGGGAGTACTGGACAGCTGCTGCTTCATCCTAGTTTCGAATCCCAGTGGGTGCGTACTGCCGATGATTCCCAAACTAGGATGAGACAGCAGCTGTCCAGTACTCCCTAGTTTTCAATGGTTCTCTAACTGATATCAGTCCGTGATCAACTCGTAAAAAAATAAGTAACCCTAACAAACCAAACTTTAGGAAACTTCTATAGTGTTCGCTCTTCGAGTACCAAAGACAAAGCAAAAGACCAGATTTAGTCGTCGGTGGCACAGTGGTTAGGACTCTCGCCGACCATGCACATGGTCCGGGGTTCGATCCCCTGCCGACGCACACCCGATATCTATGGTCGGCCTGCAAAATTTGGGCTACCGATATCCATGCTGAGAATGTCATATTTGTACTGAAAATACGGTGTGGCATCAAGCTGTTATCGAAAAGAACAAAAAGATATAAATTTCGGGACCAAATCGCAGCTGAAGTGAATGCTTAGCTGGCTAGCGATCGTGCACCCACGTGACACGACGGAGTACCAAATGGCGAGGATGCTTGACCGGAAGCCTTCAGCTAAACAAGTCGACTTAAACAGTGAGGGACGGCATCCAATGTTGAGTGATGATTGTTGTGGTCAATAATTTTGGGGAATTATTTACCGCTACAGCTCACTCCCCCCTAGTGGGGTTGTGAGGATCCTAAGACAGAACCAGCCGGAAGTAAAAAATTCTCGATGGTTCCCTTATGGGTGAAAAAAATCCACCCAGCGGCTTGGTGGAGTGCCTACTGGTCTGTCTGCCTATGCTAATATGGTGTCTGTGCATAGCTTCCTCGATGTTGTTCGCTGGATCCCGTGCTTCGTTTGTTTCTTGTCCAGTGCCCGTCTCCCCTGGAAAAGAAAACAAGAATGCTAAGAATCTTGTCGAGGAAAATGTATCAAATCAGCGTTTAAAAAAATTATGTGTATCTACGATTCAGTAAAATAATGTAAAGTTTACAACATCGAAAAAAGTATACATCTAATTTTTTTAGTGCTTTTATAATGTACGGTTATAGGGAAAAAACTTGTGCCTGTGTTTAGTGATGCTACATAAAAAAGTTGATATGTCTGAAAAGAAGAAATAATGATTAATACCACAAACGAATGAGTTGAGTGAATCGCACCACTCAGTTATGTGATATAGGTGTGAAGGTATTCTGGGAATCTCACGTGATGTTCAGAACGCGTTTTCTTAGAGAGTTCGACCGAAGGTTCGGGGGCTTTCGCCGTGCTAGGGAGTTCTTCGACGACTAAAGGATATCTAATTACTTGTGGATTATAAATAATACTTATCCATGCCTGTACAACTGGTGTGTCCTACATAGATAGGAAATATACATTATATTATTATCGGGTACGTTTAGCTCTAGGCTCATTTAATTACCTTCCAAGTAAGCCGGTTTCAGACGGTCGATACTGACGGTGTCTTCGCGGCCTTTTTTGTCTAAGACGAAGAATTTATCCATACGTTTAATTACTTTATATGGTCCATCGTATAGGGTTGCCAGAGGGCAACGCACAGAGTTGCGACGAACAAACACGTGTGAAGAAGTTTTTAAACAGGGGTGAACGAAGACATCAATGGACTGTGGTCGGAGGGGAGCAGGTTTAACTGGACGCATTGCGTTCGTAAGCCTACCGATGTATGATGAGTGATCTACCGCTGGTGGGAAGCTCGAGGGAGAAACAAACTCACCTGGCAGTCGTAGTGTCGTGTCATATACTAGCTCAACGGTAGTACAACCAGCATCGGTTTTTAAGGCGTTTCGTATCCCTAGGAGAACTAACGGAAAGGATTCAGTCTAATGGCTGTTGCTTGCAGCTGATAAACCAGCTTTCAACTGTCTGTGTAGACGTTCTACCATCCCATTGTGGTGAGAGCTGTCTACTAGCCAAATTGGTAGACAGTAATTTACGTTAATGTTTACGTTCCCAAGATTTGTCTTGAGAAACAACCAATCGGAAGACTGTGTTTGTTTGTTTGTTTACATATCCATAGTAATGTACATGAAAACATGTATAAATATGCGTTGATTTCCTTAATAAATGATCTGTTGCCTGGCCCTTGTCTTCTGTTGTTACACCATTAGCTTGAGGATGGTAGGCTGTTGCTCGAAAACGCATGCAACCAAGGATTTTAGTCACAGCGAAGAATAAACCGCTTTCGAATTGCCTCCCGCGATCAGTTGTCATGGAGGATGGGCATCCAAAGTTTGCGACCAATCTTTATACAAAGACGCGTGCGACGGTTTCAGCAGATACATCCTGGAGGGGTACTGCTTCAGGCCATCGTGTGAAGCGATCTATGCAGGTTAACATATAGGTATATCCATGAGATTCTGGAAGGGGGCCAACTAAATCTATATGGACGTGTTCGAAACGGGCGTCAGGGATAAGAAAAGTACCAGGGGGGCTTTTGGCGTGTCTTATTACCCTGCACTTTTGGCAAGCTAAGCGCGTGTATGCCCATTCGCTTACTTTCTTATTAATACCAGGCCAAAAAACCGACTAGTTACGAGCCTGACGGTAGTTCGAATACCTGGGTGGGATGAACCATGCAACGTATTGAAGACGTTACGGCGATAACTTTTAGGCACGATAGGGCGAGGAGTACTAGTGAAAATGTCGCAGAGAATAGTATCTTTTCCTATACCTAAGGGTTTCTTGGCTAATTGTGGAGTTGTTTTCGACAACTCATGCTGAAGCTCGGTATCTTCTTTTTGAAGACGAGCCAGTTTTACAAGGTCTATGCCGTCGATTAGGGTGAGGGAACAAACGCGCGACAAGGCATCTGCCACAGTGTTGTTCACTCCGGATACATAGCGAATATCCGATGTAAACTGTGAAACGTAGTCCAGTTGTCGTGATTCTCTGGGTGAATACTTATCTGAAGTTGAGTTCAGAGACTACGTCAGAGGTTTGTGGTCAGTGAAAATAATGAATTCACGACCCTCAACTGAATGTCGAAAGTGGCGTATAACACAGTACATAGCTGGAAGTTCTCTTCCGAATATGCTGTACTTCGTTTCAGCTACTTGAAGGCGCCTCGAGAAAAAGGTGAGTGGTTGCCACTCTTTGATAACTAGTTGTTGCAGAACTGCGCCGATTGCAGTGTCTGATGCATCAACTGAGATACTTAACGGTGCAGCTGGATCCTGATACATAAGAAGGGTGGCATCCGCAATAGCTTTTTATACCTGAGTAAAAGCATGTCGAACAGACGCGTTGAGTTCGATAGACTTGTAATTCCCTCGAAGGCGGTCTGTTAATGGCTGAGTCAGAGAGGCACAGTCGGGAATAAACCGTCGGTAATAACTTACCAAGCCGTTAAAAGTGCGAAGACTTTTCACTGTTTGTGGCTCTGGAAAGTTCCGTATCGCCTCGACTTTAGTAGCCAGTGGGCGAATGCCCTGACAGTCAATAGTGTGACCCAGAAAATCGAGTGAGTCAACGCCTATTTGACACTTTTGGATATCGATGGTAGCACCATGTTGGCGTAACCTTTCAAATGCCAAGTCCAAGTGTCTAAGGTGAGTTTCCTTATCTGGACTGGCAATGAGGCAGTCGTCTAAGTATGCGTCTACAAAGTCGAGACCGCGAAATACTTCATCGATGAAGCGTTGGAATGTTTGGGCCGCATTCCGGAGGCCGAATGGCATTCGAAAAGTCCGAAAGGCGTGATGATAGCCGTTATCGGATTATCTTCCGTTGCCATCAGGATTTGGTTATACGCTTTAACCAAGTCGAGTTTTGAGAATATAGATGCTCCAGATAACGTTGCCGTCAAGTCGTGTATGTGAGGCAAAGGGTAGCAATCAGGGGTTGTTTTGGCGTTCACTCGCCGTTAATCACCAGTGGGTCGCCAATCGTTGCTATCCTTTATCGGCACCATGTGCAGTGGGGACTATTCGATGGCCGGATGATGCCAAGGGTGAGCATATGATCGAATTCATTTCTAGCAATCCTCAGTTTGTCAGGAGCCAGTCGTCGTGCTTTAGATGTCACGGGCTGTCCTGAGGTTATGAGGTGATGCATAACATTGCTGGTTATGCAAGGGAGATCGTTAGATGGGCAATTGAGTTCCGGATATTTGTCAGCAATCGGTTGAAAAGTTGGATCGAGGATTGCTTTCATCTTAACGATTGACAAGCTGGGGCCTATGTAGGTGATACCTTTTATAGACAGACTAGTAGTATTGTCAGTCAGTCGTTTTCGGTGGACATCTGCGAGTAAATCATGATGATTAAGCAGGTCCGTGCCAATGATGGGGATTGTGACGTCAGCGAGAAGGAAAATCCATTGAATAGGTTTGCGTAAACCTACGTTCAGATAGACGTATTTCCGACCATAAGTTGCAATTGGTTTTCCATTTGCAGCCTGTAAGTTCAAGGTAGGTTGCTTCTGTCGATCTGCTGCTGTAGCAGGAAGGACGCTGATTTCGGCACATGTGTTGACTAAGTACATAGTCTGGCTTATCACATCTTGGATGTAAAGTAAGCGGCTAGTGCCACCGGCGACGGTTGCCGCTAGCGCGTGCCGGCGTGATAGTTTCTCACAGACTTTGAGGCCTTGCCGAAATCACAAGGTTTTTGAGAACATTTTGCTTCCCGGCCATAGGTGTTGTGATACCAGCACCAGTCAGGATTTTTGGGAGAACGCGAGTTGAACTTAGATCGACTACGTGCCTCCTGCCGTTGATGGGATTTAGGACAACGGTAGGAGGAATTGCTAGGCTTGTTTGACCTGAGCATCTGCTGGATGGAGTTGCATAACTCTATCATTGCAGTATCCTTACTCGAAGTTGGTTTGGCAACTGAGTATATTTCGGTAACTGGCCGTTTAGTTATCTCTAGAATTTTATCTGCAGAGACAGCTAAGTCATCCATGAGAACACCCTGAAGTGTCACGAGTACAGTCTGGACCGACTGTGGCAGTTTGGATGAAAATAGTTCTCTGAACAGTCCTTCATCGAACTGACTTTGGCCAATGATCTCTTTCATTCTTGCCAGCATGCTCACGGCTGACTGGTCCCCTAACTCGATGTTACGAAATAACTCATCCAGACGTTGTCGATCCGTGAGAACGTTGCTCTTGAGGAGGGATGCCTTGAGCAACTCGTAGGAGTTACTTACCGACATCTGCGGAGTTACGCACCTGCTGAATTCCCGCGGTAGGGCGTGAATAACTGCAAGGAACTGTGATCGTTGATCAGTTATGCCATGTTCACAAAAATCAGACTCAGCAATCTGAAACCACGTTTCAGCATTATCTGGCCAATATGGTACGAGCTGAATTGTTTTAGTGGTTGAGCGAATACGAATAACCTTGGGGCTAGGATCACTCATGACGAAATGTATGCCGATTACAATATAGTACAAGAACAAACACAAAAAGGAACGAACTCACCGGGTTTATCTGCGTGTTTATTGAAGACGAAGTTCGTGGTTGGGCTCACCAGTTTGGAGGTTGAAGGTATCGACGTTCAGGAATTGTACAGAGTATACTAACGCAAGATCTTATATCAACAACTTCTATAGTGTTCGCTCTTCGAGTACCAAAGACAAAGCAAAAGACCAGATTTAGTCGTCGGTGGCACAGTGGTTAGGACTCTCGCCGACCATGCACATGGTCCGGGGTTCGATCCCCTGCCGACGCACACCCGATATCTATGGTCGGCCTGCAAAATTTGGGCTACCGATATCCATGCTGAGAATGTCATATTTGTACTGAAAATACGGTGTGGCATCAAGCTGTTATCGAAAAGAACAAAAAGATATAAATTTCGGGACCAAATCGCAGCTGAAGTGAATGCTTAGCTGGCTAGCGATCGTGCACCCACGTGACACGACGGAGTACCAAATGGCGAGGATGCTTGACCGGAAGCCTTCAGCTAAACAAGTCGACTTAAACAGTGAGGGACGGCATCCAATGTTGAGTGATGATTGTTGTGGTCAATAATTTTGGGGAATTATTTACCGCTACACATTAAATGTTCATCCTTCGGTTGTAGTACTTTGTTCGCTTCTTGTCTAGCGTCCATCGAACTCTGACAAGAAGACAAGAAAGCTGAGAACTTAGGCGAAAATTGACCGAAACATGGTTGAATTGGGACATGCATGCAAAACACGAAGAAAGGAGAACTCAATATAATGCATATCAATTCATTAAAACTACACTTAATTTATGATGCTGCACACCGAGGAAAAATGATCCACAGATTACTTTCTAAAAAGTTAGGCATGTTTGTTTTACCGTGTAAAACGTAAGCCTGTCAGATGGATATTGGATATAGGATAGCAATAGACTTAAACATTGATTCGGAGCGCGTCATTCATTGTCCGCGCTAACGCCAGGGTAAGTCATGAGTAGGCGTTTATACTGAAATATGAAGCCCATGGCTTATAAGTGAAGGCATCATTAGTATTGCAGTTAAGAAGTTCAAGTCGTGGCAACGACTGGACAACACTTTGTGGGAATCTAAATTTCACAATTTGTGCATCCACTGTTTGATCACCTTTCTGTGATGATCAAACAGTAACAGAAATGGGGGTGTGATATAAGAGCTAAGTGTTTTGATAATTTTTAGATAGGGTTATTTCTGAAATCAACTACTGTTCGTATGGAGTAACTTGGTTAATATATTTGTATAGTACCGTATATTCTACCAGCATTATTAGTTTTCGGGCGTTAAGTTAAGACTCACCCAGTGACAGCTTAATTCTGTATAGACTTCATAATCCTATTTATTATTGTATCCAGAGGCATCCTGATCTCCGCATATAAACCCGTTGCATTGTATTCAGTGACTTTCTTCATATATTCAAATTAAGAATGACAAGTGGAAAAAGTGAAATAATACCGGGGACAATTAAAAGTGAGAGTAGTAATAGTAACAATTGACGTAATAAAGGAAGAGTATACAAATTAGATAAACAAAAATCAGAAAATGAAAAATTGGTAGAGCTAAAATATGATTGGGGATTACCATACTTTAGCATAGAGGGATTAAGACCATGAAAGTTGGAGGGGTTGAACGAACTTTTTCTGTACACAGAGATATGGCTTTTCTGTTTCGATAGCCAAAGCTTCAGCAATACAGATGAGTCGGGTACGTAGGGATTTGGGTAAATTACTCTTTGCCTTGTAGATGACTTTGAAGGTGGAGGCTATAGAGATAGGGTGATCATTATCGACCAAATGTTCAATGATCGCGCTTCTTATTGCTCCACTTCCACCTTTTCGTAACCATGCAGGATAGTGTTCTTGCACCCTCTTGGTCAAAACTCGTATCGAACGACCGATATACCTAGCTCCACATGAGCAGGTGAATTGATAACACACATAGAGTTGGTCAACAGCGGGATCTTGTCCTTCAGGTTATTGAACAATAATGGTCGACTAGTAAAGGCTATTCTCAGAGAGGCACCAGGGAATATTCTTTTCAGGGACTGTGATATCCTTCGTTTCATGATATCGGGAGCCAAGTCCCCTTTGAATTCCAAGCTCATGTAAAGTATTTTCTTGGGTACGGTTGATGAGCCACGTTTTTTAGGATTTGAATGTATATTCTTATCTATAAAACGTGGTGGAAATCCATTTTCTATTAGGATTTTCCTCAAGATGTATAACTCATCTTCCACAGTATCAGGGCTACATATGCGCCGAATACGAGTGGCAAGTGACCGGATCAGGTTTCGTTTTCGACCAATGGGTACCCAGATGTAGAAATTTGTCAGTTGACCATTCCATGACACCTTACGATAAATCGATCTCTTCAGAGTTCCATCGGTCCTCCTTGATAAGTTCACATCGAGGAAATGAATGCTAAACTCATTCTCCATTTCGAGTGTGAATTTTATCGCCGGATGGCAACCATTAAATACATCTAATATATTATTCAAGTTACAATCACTATCACAAATAATAAAGGTGTCATCTACATACCTTTTATACACTTGAAAGCTTTAGATTATAGGCTTCAGCTGACCATTTTCTAGACTGGACATAAAACAGTCTGCAAGAAGAGGACCCAAGGGAGAACCCATTGCAATACCATCCTTCTGTCTGTAGATTGCTTCATTGAAAGTAAACTGTACATTCAATGTACATCTCAGAAGTAGTTCTTTCATATCTGTAGTGGGTATCCCTATATTCAATTTGTTGTCTTCAATATATTTGCATATTTGTTTCTGTCAGTGGAACGTTCGTAAATAGGGACTCTACATCCAAAGACAACATATGTTTATTCGACGCATTTATATCCTGTATACATTCAACAAATTGAAAGGTGTCCCGAAGGAAATGATTAGATATCTGTCCCTGACAGGTTCGAGGATTTCAGCTAGCCATCCAGCTACTGGATGATAGGGCGATCCAGACATATCCAAGATAGGGCGGAGTGGAAGGCCAGCTTTGTGTATTTTCGGTAGACCGTAAAGTCTTGGTATTAGAGATCCTGTTGGTCTGATCTTTTCGTATAATTCTTCACGAATGAGATGATTGTTCTTCATTCTTATTGAAGCTTCTGTAAGTTGTTTCTCAATTAATTCCGTCTTATTTTTCTCGTTCGGTTTCGAGAATTTACTGCTGTCTGAAAGTAGACATGACATTTTTTCGATATAATCTTTACGATCCATAATAACAACACCTGCACCCTTGTCATGGCGTGTTAATAATATATTGTTGTTATGCGTCAAAAGTTTAAGTTCTTCTTTGTGCTGTTTGGTCAGAAGACTTTGCATTTTTGATCTAGCATTAAGGTATTGATTGCAAGAGTCAGTGATGGTAGATTTGAAGCATTAGAAATCCTGGTCTGACGATGGTGTGAGATCATAAGTTTGACTGAGTAGATTCTCAAACTGGACATGTGTATGTAGCTTGTTGACATTGAGATTAACATCGCAAAACTTCGAACCCATTGACAAGGCTTCCATTTGCAATTTTGATAGGGATATAGAGGAGTGATCGAACACGTATCTCTCAGAATTCTCAGGAAATTTTCGAAGACATTCGATAGATTTTAGGCTATTAGATAGCGTAGAATTAAAAGACAGTGTTTGTTTGTTGGTGACCACGTTGACATATTCATTAAACGTCTGACGTTCATCAATGGATAAGTCATATAGAGCAGAAGATCTTTGCGATATATTCCTTTTTAACTCAGGGATACGTGAACTAATAGAGTCAATGTGATTTAATGTGTGTCTCTTGAGAGATTTTGCATTAGGATATATGTGATTGCAATACCATTTCGGATACCCATGATTATTGATGCATTCATTAATAAAACAAATCTCCGCATTCACCACGGCAAGTTTGACAGAGTAACGCAGAAACATATATGTTACAATAGGAATTTTCCATGATTTAAAAAATAGCAAAGATCCCTCGACAGTAAAGGAACTCAATGGGTTTCTGCGTTACTCTGTCAAACTTGCCGTGGTGAATGCGGAGATTTGTTTTATTAATGAATGCATCAATAATCATGGGTATCCGAAATGGTATTGCAATCACATATATCCTAATGCAAAATCTCTCAAGAGACACACATTAAATCACATTGACTCTATTAGTTCACGTATCCCTGAGTTAGAAAGGAATATATCGCAAAGATCTTCTGCTCTATATGACTTATCCATTGATGAACGTCAGACGTTTAATGAATATGTCAACGTGGTCACCAACAAACAAACACTGTCTTTTAATTCTACGCTATCTAATAGCCTAAAATCTATCGAATGTCTTCGAAAATTTCCTGAGAATTCTGAGAGATACGTGTTCGACCACTCCTCTATATCCCTATCAAAATTGCAAATGGAAGCCTTGTCAATGGGTTCGAAGTTTTGCGATGTTAATCTCAATGTCAACAAGCTACATACACATGTCCAGTTTGAGAATCTACTCAGTCAAACTTATGATCTCACACCATCGTCAGACCAGGATTTCTAATGCTTCAAATCTACCATCACTGACTCTTGCAATCAATACCTTAATGCTAGATCAAAAATGCAAAGTCTTCTGACCAAACAGCACAAAGAAGAACTTAAACTTTTGACGCATAACAACGATATATTATTAACACGCCATGACAAGGGTGCAGGTGTTGTTATTATGGATCGTAAAGATTATATCGAAAAAATGTCATGTCTACTTTCAGACAGCAGTAAATTCTCGAAACCGAACGAGAAAAATAAGACGGAATTAATTGAGAAATAACTTACAGAAGCTTCAATAAGAATGAAGAACAATCATCTCATTCGTGAAGAATTATACGAAAAGATCAGACCAACAGGATCTCTAATACCAAGACTTTACGGTCTACCGAAAATACACAAAGCTGGCCTTCCACTCCGCCCTATCTTGGATATGTCTGGATCGCCCTATCATCCAGTAGCTGGATGGCTAGCTGAAATCCTCGAACCTGTCAGGGACAGCTATCTAATCATTTCCTTCGGGACACCTTTCAATTTGTTGAATGTATACAGGATATAAATGCGTCGAATAAACATATGTTGTCTTTGGATGTAGAGTCCCTATTTACGAACGTTCCACTGACAGAAACAAATATGCAAATATATTGAAGACAACAAATTGAATATAGGGATACCCACTACAGATATGAAAGAACTACTTCTGAGATGTACATTGAATGTACAGTTTACTTTCAATGAAGCAATCTACAGACAGAAGGATGGTATTGCAATGGGTTCTCCCTTGGGTCCTCTCCTTGCAGACTGTTTTATGTCCAGTCTAGAAAATGGTCAGCTGAAGCCTATAATCTAAAGCTTTCAAGTGTATAAAAGGTATGTAGATGACACCTTTATTATTTGTGATAGTGATTGTAACTTGAATAATATATTAGATGTATTTAATGGTTGCCATCCGGCGATAAAATTCACACTCGAAATGGAGAATGAGTTTAGCATTCATTTCCTCGATGTGAACTTATCAAGGAGGACCGATGGAACTCTGAAGAGATCGATTTATCGTAAGGTGTCATGGAATGGTCAACTGACAAATTTCTACATCTGGGTACCCATTGGTCGAAAACGAAACCTGATCCGGTCACTTGCCACTCGTATTCGGCGCATATGTAGCCCTGATACTGTGGAAGATGAGTTATACATCTTGAGGAAAATCCTAATAGAAAATGGATTTCCACCACGTTTTATAGATAAGAATATACATTCAAATCCTAAAAAACGTGGCTCATCAACCGTACCCAAGAAAATACTTTACATGAGCTTGGAATTCAAAGGGGACTTGGCTCCCGATATCATGAAACGAAGGATATCACAGTCCCTGAAAAGAATATTCCCTGGTGCCTCTCTGAGAATAGCCTTTACTAGTCGACCATTATTGTTCAATAACCTGAAGGACAAGATCCCGCTGTTGACCAACTCTATGTGTTTATCAATTCACCTGCTCATGTGGAGCTAGGTATATCGGTCGTTCGATACGAGTTTTGACCAAGAGGGTGCAAGAACACTATCCTGAATGGTTACGAAAAGGTGGAAGTGGAGCAATAAGAAGCGCGATCATTGAACATCTGGTCGATAATGATCGCCCTATCTCTATAGCCTCCACCTTCAAAGTCATCTACAAGGCAAAGAGTAATTTACCCAAATCCCTACGTACCCGACTCATCTGTATTGCTGAAGCTTTGGCTATCGAAACAGAAAAGCCATATCTCTGTGTACAGAAAAAGTTCGTTCAACCCCTCCAACTTTCATGGTCTTAATCCCTCTATGCTAAAGTATGGTAATCCCCAATCATATTTTAGCTCTACCAATTTTTCATTTTCTGATTTTTGTTTATCTAATTTGTATACTCTTCCTTTATTACGTCAATTGTTACTATTACTACTCTCACTTTTAATTGTCCCCGGTATCATTTCACTTGTTCCGCGTGTGATTAGGAATCAATTCCTTTTTTACAACTTTAAATTCTATGATATTCAGTTTTATCCGTAACTGCTGTCGAGTTTCCTTTATCAGAGACTTTTTGAAAATAGATTGTCTACATACTGGAATTATTTTTTGCCTCATTTCCTTATTTGTATTCTTATATCAGTGATACACTTTCATGTAGTTTAGATTCATCTCTACAGGACAGTTAGCAGGTTTAAATATCTCTTTGAGAGCGAATTTATTGGGTACTGGGCTATAAATGTCTGCTATCCATTTTGTCATTTTGTGTGTGGGAGAATTGGACGTAGTGGACTGTCAACTTTTTGGATCTTGGGTAATCCATAACGGTTTTGAAAGTCAGATCCCATGGGTTTCAATGAATTAAACTCTTATTTATTAAAAAACATGCATGCCACCGAGTTTTAATAAGTGGGATATTACTGTCCGTTCCAGTTTTCTGATATCATAAGAAGGGACGTCGGTTATGAATTCACTTTTATCATTAAGAATGGACAACATTTTTTTTTTAATAATCACGTGTCCATTATAACTGCACCTGATACTTTATTACGTTTCAGGATATTTATATTGGGTATGCTACATAATTTCTTTGAAATGGGTTATGGAATTGATTTGCTACACTTACCAATTCAGTTTTCAAGTACCTTTGGTCCTCTGTCGAGATAGAAACTATAGAACTTAATTGATCATATAGATTGTCAAACTTGGAATCCATTGCTAAGTTTGAGATATTGTTTAATGGGATAAAAAAATGGAAGCCAAGTGACAGTACCTCCTTGTCACACACTAAAAGTTCAACTAATGACAAATTTGTCACATGCTTATCTGAATTTACTGTGACTAATTTTGATTGGTAGTCAATGGTTAGAAAAACAAATGAACTGTGGAAAATGGATAGATGAAAGTGATAAAACTAACAACTTCGTCTTTAGCGAAACATCTAATCGATATGAATCACAAGACTGGTGCCAAAACTGCCAGTTACCGTCCACCAAATTACATCAAGTTGGTCCTCAGAGATTGTTGAAGCGTCCTCAATAGGAGCTGACATGTCAACAGAGGTTGAACATTTCGATCCAGTTAATCAACAGAAAAATCAAAATCACACTAGTAACTAGTGTGATGTGTCTAGTCCTTTCTTTGGTGCAGACTGAATTCTATCAGCCAGGTTTGCAATGTGGCCACCATTTTAGGTAGCTCACCATTACGGTGCACATTGATTTGATGATATTAGATAGTTGGAGGCAATTGGAAGGAAGCCTTGGACCTAGGTTTCGTGCTAGTTGGCACTGATAGAATTCAGTCTGCACCAAAGAAAGGACTAGACACATCACACTAGTTACTGACTAGTGTCAAATCAAAATACCCACTACAGTCCTAAAGGAGGTCAGTCGCGAGCCCAAATAGCTCAGTGGAAACGTCTTCATCTGCAGCAATGGGTGACGCGGGTTCGAATCTCAGAACGGACATGAGTTCCTTCAAGGTTGCAGATACGCCTTGCTGACTGGTGAGTGCCAACTAGCACGAAACCTAGGTCGAAGGCTTCCTGTGGCCGATTGCCTCCAACTATCTAATATCATCAAATTAACTCATCTCAATTATGCTGCTGATTCTTCTTATCTCAGGTATTGGTTTTCAAATTCCTTGCAAGAGACTGTTTCCATAACTTTTTTTTCTAATGATGATCACAAATGTGAGCGAGAATACCACTTATGCAGATTTTTATCTCAAGTATGTCCATTTAGATATATTTTCAAACAAATGTTTTATCTAGCTATCTTCTAAATAATCAATTATGCATATTTGATTCTTGGCTTACTAAAGACTGGTTAGCATGTTCTTCATGGCGTAACTGTGATGATGAGGATGACGGACACATTGATTTAGATAACTTATTTAAATATATTTCAGGTAGATCATATTCAGCGTGATATTCCTTTTTATTTACAGATAAAAAGTTATGTGTAGCAGATTGTTCTGTAATTGAATTCGATACACATCCTACACAGGAAATCAGTGTTGATGATTTCTGTGTATATTGGAGAAATAAAATTCAAGGCAAAGATGATCGTATTCTTTACTTAAAAGATTGGCATTACTTTAAGTGTAATACAGAAAATAATCAATGGTTCCTCTTGCCTAAATATTTTTCATCGGATTGGTTAAATGAATTTTGGGAATTTCGAAATGATGTTACAGATGACTTTAAATTTGTATACTTAGGCGTCAAAGGGACATGGACAACGCTACATGCTGATGTATATCGTTCATACAGTTGGTCTGCAAATATAGTCGGTCACAAACGTTGGTGGTTCTTCCCTCCTGGTTAGTGTTTTTAGAATTCATAGTTTTTGAGCATGTTTGTGCTATTTAAAATTTAATTTACTTCTTTAAATCAATAATTATCCCCAAAACATAAACAAACTATCTTTTTTCAGTTAAATCTTCAAGCTTTACTCTAGTACAAAATTTTAGCCAATAAAGTTGAATTCGTAGATCAGAGGAGGAGAAAAGTTTCTAGAGAATAGGATAAAGTTCCTTAAAAAGGCTGACTGAAGAATTTATTCTGTTAACTGCATGATTAGTCACCTTTGAGTTGATGTCTTGTCAATGACGCTGACAAAATGCAGAGTCTTCTGAACACCTTGAGCAGCAATCTGCGAATGTTTGGCATGCGATTCGCTCCTGTGTCAAATGTAAGATGATGCTACAGAATTGGACTGGACTACATTGACTCCTAGCTGAAAGATAGGGAGTGAAGTGGTAGAGCGTGTTGACCACTTCACTTATTTGGGGAGTTGCATCAGCCACTGCCAGTGGGTTGATTGCTGACGAAATCTCAGCACGGATATAGAAGGCTCGTTTGGCATATGCCACCTTACTCCATCTCTGATGTGGACGTGATATCCGGCTGTCTAGCAAAGGGCGTGTGTACTGCTCAGCAGTTCGCTCTATCCTCCTTTATGACTGTGAGACATGGCCATTGAAAATGGAAGAAATGAAAACGCTATCCATCTTTGATCATAGGTGTCTGCGTTCTATCTCCCGTGTTAGGTGGTGGTATAATAAGGTGAGGAATATTGTGATTAGGTGTCGAGTGCTAGGTAGGTGGGGGTAGGGAAATCAATAGACGAGGTTGTGAAGTTACATCCACTGAGATGGTTAGGATATGTGTTACGCATGCCTAGCCATTGCCTTCCTCGACGGGCAATTGTAACTGGCAGGTTGGAAAGGAGCCAGTGGTGATCAAATCAAAACATGGCTTGATCAGTCAATAAAATCCATAACAGTTAGTTTGAGCCAGCCACGTAGGAAGGTGTAGACTTCCTGACTGGTTGGGGTCCTCGGGACGGTAAAAACCAATGAAGACTGGAAACAATTGGTGATATGGTTCAAAATCGTTTCCAATAGCTGGCGCAGATGCATCCACTTCTTGTGACTTATAATACCCAATAAACCTATATTGTTCTTTGATATTATCATTCTTTTTGCCTCATATCTCTGTTTACTGTCTCTATTTTGCATTTCCTTTTACTCTCTTCTCTTGCTTTGTGTGCTACACGGGATGTAGCAACTCGAACTGCTGCACATCGGTGCACAGTTTTACATTGAAACCAGTCAGTCAATGGGTAGATTTCATCAACTGTTTTCAGGATATCCATGAGTCTGGAAAACTGAATGTTGTATGCACTCAAGCTCATAAATTAGTGTATCGTTCGTATGAATTTTACGTGCTCTGAAAAAACAATATTTCACTAGGCGTAGAGTTCATCTTATATGTCTGAGAAATATTAGTCGTTTGGTTGTTCTGTCATCTTGCCTCATCATTGAAATATCTAGGAAACCAAATCTGTTGTATAATTCGAATTTCGATGTTAGTCTAATATTTGGGGGGGGGAATATGTAATAATGATATGCATTCTGTATTATATGTACAGAAAACAATATTTTTCATCCTCTACCAGTTCGTCCAAACAGCTAGTCAGAATTCTGGTGGTTTGAGGTGACTCTGCTCTCTGAGACGAGTTAAACCGGATACGCCGCTGTTTCACTCGGTCCTGAACGAGTGAAACGGCCGTTCGGTGTTTAGGTCACTTTTATCTGACTAGCATGTACTACTGGTTGGTTTGAGTGGTATCCAGCTACTTATACCAGTCAATCAGTAGTATCTGGCATCATACATTTATGTATGATTTCTTGTTTACCATTTATAGGTATCAGGTAGATCACTTATTGTGTTCCTTTTATTCTGTATAATTAATTGATTTGTCAAGAGTTCTTTTGTTGTCATTCATTTAAAGCGCTTATAGTTGAAATGCTTTATTCTTTGTATTTCAGGAGAAGAAAAGAAACTTCTATTACCAAATGGAAAG
Organism: Trichobilharzia szidati; assembly: GCA_944472155.2. NCBI lineage: Eukaryota > Metazoa > Platyhelminthes > Trematoda > Strigeidida > Schistosomatidae > Trichobilharzia > Trichobilharzia szidati. The sequence continues at coordinate 85,810,254 of OX235271.1, read as the reverse complement.
TTACCTCCTGATATACGTTCCATTAAAATAAATAAAGATGTAAAATATTACATTATTGATCAGTATTCTGGGCAAGTAGTTTTTGTCCCATCTGGATGGTATCATCAGGTTGTAAATATGGTAAGTGTGTCGACGACACCTCTCTGCAAAATACTCATATTTTAATTCAAGTTAAAGTTTACTACTGATTTTGTATTTAAAAAAAATAAATAAAATACAAAGCATAAACAGAAGATTGTTAAGTTCACATTTCCTAGTTTTAGTGGGTTGAATCATGCTACGAACTGTGAGGAGGGCGGTGGTGAGACAAATATACGTTAAATTGACGAAAAGACGTTAATATAAGTGTAGAACTTGGGCAGTGTGGTAGAATATAACTCCATATTAGATAAGTTTATTTTAAATATCACAGAGTGGTGCAGCATTGGTAACTGGATGAAGTCTCGGGCATACATTATTGCTGCTCATAATCATATCAATTTAGTCACACGGCATCACAATTCGTCTTATATATATTTTCTCTCCCTCCATCTTCCCCCTGTTGTTTGTTGCCACTTTCTCTAGCATGAACGTTGCTTCATTCCAATTGCATGTGTGTGGAGTTGAACCGATCAACGGAGCTTCAGTGATAAACCTCTCTGTTCACCCAACTATATTACCGAAAATACCCATTGAGTTATGAAGAAAATAAAAGATAATTCCTCGAAGAGAATTTTCTTTGTCGACGAAATCATCTTCAGAGACTGTACAGTCGTGTTTATATTTACCAAAATTGTATAGTAGTCTATTAGTGAGTAATAGGGGGTGACATAATTGATATAATTATTCAGAAGTGGTTTCAAAAGTACAAATAAAAGTTACAAATTATGTAATACTCAATGGCACAAAGGAAGAAAGGGTTAGAAATTTGATAAGGTTGAAATTGCTATTGAGTGAGAAGAAAGGTAGTTGAGTGTCCATTTAACAAGTGTGAAGAAAGTTAGAAAATGTATAAAAGGAACATTAATTATTGAAGTAAAAGCAAAGTAATCATTAAAAGTAAAAAAAATATACAGGGAACGACCACGGTAAAATTAAAGACTGGACAAATTTTTTCCGCAAACAGAGTTCGGAGTTGTATTGACGAACTGTCAACGCTTCCGTCATACACAAATGCGAAACCTAATGCCGTTTGTACCATTCAGTCTCACCTTGGATATGATCTTGAAAGATGACTCTGGTGGAGCTGCGTGGCTTCAGTTCACCATGTACTCGAGAATGGAGCTAGTAACTGTCTTGCAATGTTCTTTTACTAACCATGCCGGATAATGTTCAGAGATGCTTTTGGAAGCTGTGCGCTTTGTACGGCCAATATAACTAGCTAACTATAGCTATATTACTTTTTAATACTCTCACCTTGTCCCGTCCTATTCTGTGATTACATGCAATACATTGGCTGAGCTTTCTTCCAGGTTATTTAACTTAGTAGAGGCGAAGTAACGCCTATGCCGGAGATATAGAAAGTGGCTACAATCAACAAGAGCAAGATGCAGGGAGAGAAAGAGAGAATATATATATATATATATAAGACAAATTGTGAAGTGGTGTGACTAAACTGATATGATTGTGAGTAGCAATTATTTATTTTCGAAACGTCATCCAGTTGTTAATACTGCATCGCTATGTGATATTTAAAATAAATTTATCTGATATGGAATGATGAAAAGACAGTATAAGGTCTTAACTTCGTGGACGATTTGTGTCTCATGTCTTAAGAGACTCGAAGACCTACACTCCAAGGCCAACAAGTTGACAGAAGAAGCAGTGAAGGCAGGACTTCAAGTGAAGATGGGTAGTTACCTGGGTTCTAGTGGGAAGTCGTCAGCAGTAGGGTGCAGCAGATCGGGTGTGAGGACCCAGTGGCTTGATGGTCTACGAGCTCGCCTTGTGACCAGAAGGTCCTGGGTTCGAACCCCGTTGTGTGGGTGCGTACTGTTGAGGAGTCTCAAACTAGGATGGAACAGTTGTCCAGTACTCCGAGGTTTTCCAATGGTTCTCTAGCTAATGTCAGCTCATGATGAAATCCTGTAACCAATTATGGTGGTTGTTCTCCAATATCCTTACATACTACATAAATGTTTATCGATTCCATGTTGGAGAACTTTTCGGCTTTGTGCTCTGTTTTCACACATTTCAATGCTTATAACGATATGGTAGCAATAGTTAGTTGTTTATCTTCGTTGAATCCTCAAACATCATAAAGTCTTTTATTTATTTATTCATTCACATCTATATGTACAACATCTAGACAGATTGTATTTCAATCAATCATAATTGGTTCAATGCTACAAATGTAAATTATGTTTGGGATCATTTAAAGGATCAATTAGAAGCTGTTGAAGAATCAACTAAAGATGTTTCCTCAATTCCTGGATGGCATGAAGAATGTCAAGTAATTGATCTTTATTATAATTTCCAAAAAACAATGTTTACTATTGTTACTTAACAGTGCATATAACCTTGTACACACATGTCATGTTATCCATATCAAAGTGATTCTCAAACGTTGAATTTACTGAAGAGGGTTGTAACAGGATGAAGCTTCTTTTCATGAAAAACCTGAATCATAAATGATTGTAACGTACCAGATACTGTCGTGCTGGATTATTAGATTCCAGTAAAAGTGTCTGATGATTTTATACCTCTGTCTGTAAATGAAAAGGAATATCTTGAAGGTTTCACTGCCAGTTACGTAATTATCTTTCATTCCGGGTGAAAAAAAGGGGTCCTAGCTTACGTCTTGATATTTCAGTAACGTTGGTATTTTCTTACGAGGTGGGGCTGACAGCTTCACACCCAACTCTTCCGTCTTTACTGAGCTTACTGCCGACTGAGCACGGTTTAGGAGTGTGTCGACCGGGAGTCGAATCCTGAACCACGTGGATGGTTGGCGAGGATTCTACCAGTGAACCACCTACACGTCCATTGAAGTAATAATGGCTGCTACATTAGGGCAGAAACATTTTCAAAGAAATACAGTAAATAAACAAATTTTATTTGAGGTCCAGGTCAACTAAAGTACTCATAATTACTCAATAAGTTAAAATTTATTTACTGTTGTATTTTAATGTCGTCACCTTGAAGTTTCCATTTTTATATTCTCCTAGCCATCACATTGTGGTGATTAGATGTAGTTAGCACTTTTCTTGCTTCGCTGTCTATCTTTATTGAGTTTCATTCTGAGTATTTGACCAATGACTTCATCGTATACAAGTGACTTCTCTCAATCGACAGTACTATTGTAACGACAGAAGACAAGGGTCAGGCAACAGGTCGTTTATTGAAGAAATCAAGAGATATTAATAGATTTTTATGTACATTATTATTCGTTATTATTAACAGAGAAATAGCGTCTTCTGATTGGTTGTTTTCTCGCTGAAAGTTATTCTGTCATCTCTTTGTGGCCATTTCTTTAAAGGTCAGACCATATATCTGCGAATCGTATCCGCCCACGCAAAGTCTGCTGTTATTGGTTGTTGAGTTAGTCTTTGTTCTTGTTCTTTTCTTATGACCAAGATTTGGGACGTAAACATTGACCTAAATTGCTGTCTACTAATTTGGCTAGCAGACAGCTCTCACCACAGTATTAGTAGAATACATCGGAAAGTTGCATTGTCTTCATTTCCGCATCGTATTTTTCACTGGTACACTTTGAAACGTGGTGCATCACTGCATAATGGTGTATAATAGCTAGTTAGACAATTTGCTTGTATTCCAATTTACATAATGTATTGGTACACTTTAAATTGAAGTATGCGTTGAAGATGTTGCCTAGAAGGGCAATGACAGCTTCGCAAGTAAACCATCCAGCTCAGAGAACACAAATACATCAAAATCATCCACCTGAGATACAAATCTTCTGCCTTATATCTAAGCTTCAATTTCCTTCTCATATGACTTCCTCCATGTCACCCTCGGATGCTGAACTCATTACTTTCCACTCGACGACTTGATGTGGCTGCGAGACGTAGTCATTAGTTGTCTTTTGCCCCTTTTTGGGTGGTATAATATGGTGAATAATATTGAGGTTAGGTGTAGAGTGTTAGTTTTGAAGAGTAAATCAATCGATGAGGTTGTGAAGCCACATCGATTGAGATGGCTTTAACACATGTTGTGCAATCCGAGCCATCTCTCCTTCCTTGACGAGCATTGTTGACTGACATAGAATTAGGCTGGATAAGAGTGTTAGGTGTTACCAAATCAAAACCTGAAATCAATCCAGAAAAAGTCTTTGACTGTTGGTTTGCGCTAGCCATGTAACTAGGTGTAGGCTGTCTGATTGTGGTCCTTGAGGTGCTAAGAACTATTGGTTGGAGACTGTTTGTTATATGGCATAAAATCGTTCTCAATGGCACTCTTTGTGATCTCCCTTATATCCACTAAACTGTCATGTTTTTCCATGTTGGTATTCATTCTCTCACACATTTCTGTTTATTCTAGTTCTGTTGTCTAACTCTGCGTGATATATGGAGATTGGTCAGTTGACGTGTTTCAATCCTATACAAAGTCTAACGTTGAAACTGAGTCAGTCTTGGTGTATGTTGTCTGTTCTTGAATGTTTCCTCAGCGTATATTTGGTGGGTTGACTGTTTCGCTGCCTACCAGAGTTCCTTGTTGCTTATCCTTTCTGGCTGCCCATCTATCTGGTCTTTTTCATGTCGAGTGACCGGAGACAGCTGCTTATGAAAGTTTTTAGTGTGTTGGAAGTACTTTCAGTGATGCGAGCGCCAATTCTGTAAAGCATACAGAAGCATTGACTAGCTTGACATTAGTGTGCTGAGTGAATGCTGCAGAGATTTCCTCTTTGATTTCAAAATAATAAATTTCTGTCTCCTTTTTTGCGTTTTTTTTCCTTCACGTTCCCAGTGGAACATAGAGTCTCAAACTAGTGGCTTGAAGTTTCTGTAGCAGTGTTCAATTTTTACAGGATGGGGTTGCTAGCCTCATGCCCAACCTTTCCTCTTTACCAGCATTATTTCTGGCTTTGCGAGGTAAAGGAGTGCGTCGGCCGGGGATCGAACCCCGGACAATGTGCATGGTCGGCGAGAGTCCTAACCGCTATTGCGTACCCGAGATCTATCCTAGCTGTCTCGCATATCCTCTGTCATCTGTGCTACTGCCTGTTATTGAAAATATGCTGCCCAAAAGGGAACAAAATGTTGTATTTGTTACGTTTATTAGTGCATGCTGAACATGAAAAATGCATGGAGAAAACTAGATTCAAAACTGTATTTGATAAGAAAGCATTAAACAGTTTGTGTAGCTCATCGGGGAATATTTTCATATTCGTTAGTATTCATTTTACACTAATTCCTTCATGATTTATGATATTTTTAAAATTCGTAGTTCAGCAAAGTCTCTTTTCGGCGGCGAATTCACTCACTTAGCTGTACAATCGCAATTATATATACCTAATTTTGTATGTATGTGTGTAAATTAGGTTTGTCCGATAAGAATAAAAATAAATTAGGGTTATTGTTGTCAAGACATTTCAAAAATGTGATGGCTAATCAATTATCCCGTCCAAAAGGGTTCAAGAACATTATCCCGCATGGCTACAAAAAGGTAATAGTGGCTGTATAACGGATGCGATAATCGAACATCTCATCAGCATTGGTCATTCCGTCTCAACAAACGCCTCCTTCAAAGTGATCTATAAAGTGAAGAACAATCTGCCAAAGGCAATACGCTTTCGTCTCCTTTGTATTGCTGAAGCGTTAGCCATTCAGTTATGTATGCAAAAGAAAATCATCCAACCACTTCTACTGTCATGGTAACAACCGTGTTGACATCTACTGACTTGATGTTTGTGTGCTTGTTTTGCTGTTTTTTTCTAACTCCTTGTAACATTTGTAATTTATAGAACTCTCACATAATGCCGTATTTTCCTTTGAATCTGTGCATCCTAATCACAACTCATTAAACTATTCATCCTATTGTGTAACTGTATTGCATTCATTCAACTTCTTTTATGTGTTGATTAAATGGGTGCCAGTGGCTAAATGGTATACGAGCTTGCCTTGTAACCGGAGGGTCCTGGGTTCGAACCCCAGTGGGTGCGTACTGATGATGAGTCCCAAACTAGGATGAAACAGCAGCTGTCCAGTACTCCCTGGTTTCCAATGGTTCTCTAACTGATATCAATCCGTATTCTAACCCGAAAAACAAATAAAATCCTTACAAATCAACTCTTGAAAATTAATAATTATGTTTGTTTTTGAGAAGACATCACCACTACCCTCTTACTAATCTTCACTACCCCCCCCTAGTTGCACTTTGATTACTCATCACATTTTTGAAATGTCTTGACAACAATAACCCTAATTTATATTTATTCTTATCAGACAAAACTAATGTATGATTGGTTGGAGGATTTCATCATGAGCTAACATCAGTTAGAGAACCATTGAAAACCAGGGAGTATTGGACTACTATTTCATCCTAGTTTGGCCCTCATCATCAGTACGCACACACCGGGGTTCGAACCCAAGACCATCTGGTTACAATTTGAGCTCGTATGCCGTTAAGCCACTGGGTCCCGATCCAATAACCAGTCCATGAATTCTAACCTCTGCAATTCACGACATAGCGTGACCACTCCTCAATACTTTCTTCGATGAGTGACTTCCTCACCTTCAAGCTGCTGTACCTTACTGGTCATGGCTTCCCACTCACGAAGAGTCTCCAACTAGGATGAAACAGTTGTCCAGTACTCCCAGGTTTTCCAATGGTTGTCTAACTGATGTCATCTCATGATGAAATCGTCCAACTAATGAGACAAAAAAATCCCTACAAAACCAATACTTGAAAACCTAATGTATACACACACAAATAAGTATGTATAGTTGCGATTGTACAGCTAAGTGAATGAATTCGCCGGCGAAAAGAGACTCTTCACTGAACTACTACGTGTTTTGTTTTCACATTAATATATCTGGATGAGGATTATTCATGAATTTTTAAAATGAACTAACTATAAATGTTTTATTCATCTCTATTTTCTATTTCTACTTTTTTTAATTATCACTTTTAGACGTGTTTACGTGCACTGGCTGGAATAAATTTCAAAGAATTTTTCACCTTATTGAAGTATATATTGATTACTCGTTGGCCAAGAATTCATCCTGATGATGTGAATAAATTTATCAAGAAATGTAAATCAACACAGTATACCTCCTTGGATGATAATATACTCGACAGTGTTATGGATTGTGAATTATCTGCTTTAATTGAAACAGACTCGAGTATATTTTATACTGTATTGAAAAATCCTGACCATTGGAGAGAATATTATGCAGTGCAGACTGTGTCTAAGAATGAAGACGATACAATAAAATGGATACATATGCATGATTTTTGTGTTGTCATACAAATTATTAAACAATTTGTACAGCATCGTATTGTAAAAGCTCTTAAACTTTGTCATAGTGGTGTGTTGCAATCATTTTGGGATAATTTTTAAGTGTATTACTGGCATTGTTATTATTAGTAATTACTTTTTAAAACTTTCAGTTGTATATGCAATGTGTTGTACTACAGCTTTTCTCTTGACAACCGGCAAGGACAGACGAAATAAAATGACATCATAAACATTCTGTTTTCTCAGGTGTTGGTTTTGTAGGGATTTTGCTTGATTGGTTTGAGGATTTCATCATGAGGTGATATCAGTTAGAGCACCATTGGAAAACCTGGGAGTACTGGGTAGGTGTTTCTTCCTAATTTGGGACTCTTCATCAGTACGCACCCTCACTGCGGGGTTTGAATCTAGGACCTTCCGGTTACAAGGCGAGCTAGCTCGTAGACCATTAAGCCACTAGGACCCGATCTAGTGGCCCATAAATTCTACTTTCTACCAATTCATGACATCACGCAACTACTTTACAATGCCTTCTTCGATAAGTTACTGTTTCACTTTCAACCTGTTGTATCCTGCTGGTCACGGCTTTCCACTGTAACCCCAAGGTTGACTTCCTGAATAACGCTATTTGCTAGTGAGCATCAGATTTATTTGTTTGTTCATGCACTCTTCATGTTTGTAAAGGGAGAAAATTAAATGAAGTGGTTTTTTGAGTTCTTTCTCCAGATTACGTAACATCACACTGGGGAATTTTCGGTGTAGTTGTCTCAATGACTTAGAATATCGTCCTCCTAGATGAAGACGCTGATAAGATGTAGAGTATTCTAAACACCTTGAACAGCGGCCTGTAAATATTTGGCAATTGATTCTCAGGACTGGACTATACCGAGTCGTAGTTTAAAGATAAGGATTGAAGTGGTAGAGTGTATCATCAACCCTAATGGGACTGATTGCTGACGAAATCTCAACATGGATACCAATTGCTTGTGCGACATTTGGCATTTTTTAACTTAAATCATGTTTGAAATAGACGTCATATCCAGATGGTGGTAAAAGAACGTGTGTAATGCTCAGCAGTTCTCTCTGTTCTCCCCTATGATTGGGGAGTGAAAGGTTTGAAAAAATTAGCTGTCTTTGACCAGAGATGTTTGTGTTTTGTTTCCCGTGTTAAGTGGCATAATAGGGTGAGTAATATTGAGGTTAGGTAAGGAGGGAAAGTAAGTGGATGACGTTATGGAGGTGAATCAGTTGAGATGGTTAGGAAATATGTTACGGATACTGAGCCACCGTCTCTTTCAGCGAGTAATGTTAGCTGTCATAGAGTTAGGTAGGAAAATAATTAGGTATGATCAAGACATGGCATCAGTCCATGAAGTCGTTGACAGTTAGTTTGAGCCACGAAAGAGAGTGTAGACTGACCGGTGATGAAAACGTTCACTTTGACCAGTATAATGCTTTCGAAAATCCATGCAATTTACTTAGTAGATGGTATTAGTCTTGCAACAAGGCCAATACCATCTACTAAATATGTTTATGTTTGATGTCACACAAAATCGAAGACTTACAAGCGAAAACCGACAATTGGTCGAAGAAGCAGCAAAGACAGGACTCCAGGTGAACATAGACAAGACGGAGGTTATGAAAATAAGCAACTAACCAACAACAACAACAACACCAGCAGCAACATCCACCGCCAATCACCATCAACTGGAGGGATTTGAAAGAGGTTACTTCATTCACTTATCTAGGGAGCATTGTCTCAACTACAGGAGGAACGGACGAGGATGTCAAATCGAGAATCGGAAAGGCGAGAAACACATTCATCAATCTGAAACCAATTTGGAAATCTTCGTCACTCAACTCAGCATCAACAACAAAATTCAGATTTTCAATACAAACGTCAATTCAGTGTTACTATACGGATCAGAAACTTGGCCAGTGTGTCACAAAGAATATTTCCAACAGCCTGTTGCAGACCTTTATCAACAGCTGTCTTCGTTCTATACTGAAGATCAGATGTCCGGAAAGAATCACCAACAAGAAACTATGGGAACAAACAAAACAAGAACCAACCGCTCAACAAATATGCGGGAGAAAGTGGAGATGAATTGGACACTCGCTGAGGAGGCCGTTGGGTGACATCGCGCGTCAGGCCAATGCTCGAGTGGAACCCGAAAGGGAAGCGGCGAGTGGGACGTCCAAGGGTGACATGGAGGAGATCGTGTGAAGAAGAGTTGAAACAATATGGACTAACATGGATGCAAGTGAATAGTACAGCAAAAGACAGGAACATGTGGAGGCGTGTAGTTGAAGCCCTATGTTCCATTAGGAACCCAAGGGAACAATAAAAAAAATAAATTGGTCTTGTCTTTTCTTTTTACTGAGGTGTAGGTCTACATAATGTTGAGTGAAGTGATTGTGTTGCTCTGTGTACGATATTCATTACGAATGATTTAAGTATTCTAGCCGTTATTTCAGAAATATTATATATATATATATATATATATATATATATTCGGACGAATTTTTTGTTGTTTCTGAGGTTGGTAGTTTGGTTCGAGTGTAGATGTACAAAGCCATACAGTTCACAGAACACAATCAGATGAAAGTCTTCCATCTGAGTTACAAATCTTGTACATTCATTCGTTGGTCCTGAAATACTCAATAGTTACTTTGTCCACACCCACACAAAATGTTTGAACTGAGAAACAGCTTGAATTCACTTAACGTTTTATGTACTGCATATCTGTTAGCTGTAGGCTCAACAATTCTTTTGCACTTTAAAATTATAATACGGTATCAGACAGAATATATGGACGTTATTACTCTCAATGATTATTCTCTCCCATTGAATCCATTACATATCTACTTCTTTTTAATTTAAGTAGACCAAACTTCATTTTGGTCATTAGGTAATAACGAATGTTATACGTCTAGTCCTTGGTGTGGTGCAGACTGAATCCTACCACAAACAAGTTTGCAATGTGGTCGCCACTGCAGTGCCTTCTGAATTGATGTTAGATGGCTGAAGGTGATAGGCAGGAAGCCTAGGACTCAGGTTTCGTACCTGCTGGAACACTTGTCATCAAAGCATATCTACAGTCTTGGAGGAACTCATGTTCCTTCTGAGATTCGAACCTCTGTTAGCCAGTGCTACAGTCAGAGACGTTACCACTGAGCTATTTGCGCTTCCTGCCGATTGCCTCCAACCGCCTAGGTAAGTGACGACATAGCGAAATTAACTGGTAGAATTCAGATGACTAGAGGCATGACATTAGTTGTTGCTTAGTGACCAGTGAAAGTATCCATTAAAGTTTTACAGGAGATCAGTCGTGAGCCTGAATACCTCCGCGGTAACGTCTCTGGCTGAGCATTGGATAATGCTGGTTTGAATCTTAGGGGGGGGGGGAGGCATGAGTTCCTTCAAGAAGCAACAAACACAAAACCTAGGTAAGGCAGGGCATCCTGCTAATTGTATCCAGCTGTCTAACATCAAGACTAGACTGTGAACAACATGATTGTACGAACCGATGTTTGCATGAAACCAAATATAAGACGTAACAGAATATATCTCCTTGGAGAAACAACTTTACTGAAGGCAAAACTTAGTCTGGTATTGATCATCCGCTTCAAGAATATGAAACTCATCCTCGGATCACTGGGATATCACCACAAAACGGTAATGAAAAACAGAGATATCCTGGAAGTAAAGAAGAGGTTAGAAAGGTCAATAATATCCGAGTTACCATTCAATATACGATAAACCACAATGAAGTCATCTCTCCTACTACGGTATGGTAATGAGAACAGGTTTAAACTTTCCATCCTCTTGTCATATGGAACATGTGAAATTCCTTTAACTAGTTTCGTGTCTAACCCATGTACTTTTTTTGCAAAACTAGTACCTTCTTCTTGAAGCATGAACACATCATGGCAGCCTGTATACAGTACTGAAGACGACATCTAACATAGTTTGCTCGGATTACCTTTTATAAGCATTTTAAAGCCTTTCAAAGTGGCCAGCGTTCAGAAAACTTTGGCTGGGACAATTAAGTTGAATGGAATTTTGAATACTTGAAAATTTTATCTGTCTAAATACGACGAGTTGGACGTCCAAGTGAGAGGACCTCTGGGTAATCTTGGTGCCAGCTGAAGAAAACAGGATAGAGTGGACATGTGCTTTGGAAGCCCAGTGTTTCACTCAGAATCTAAGAAAATAATAGTAATATAATAAAATACATTCATTACTTAAGAGTATTAAATGACCTTGAGTGAACATAAAAGATTTAAATGCTACAATTCAATTGATCAATAGTTAATCAATATTCCCTTAAACCTAATTTATTTTCCTACTACTACTACTTGTCCATTGAAGAAGAAGAAGATAAAGTGATGAATTCAAAGTACGCTGGTGGAACAGTTCTATCGCATTTTTTAACTGATGAAACTGGACCAAATTGTGGTGATTTTACATTTAATGAACAAGATCTACTCTTATTATGTTGTCGTGAAATTAATTTAAATGATCAACCAGCACAAGTAATGGTTAGTCATCCTAAAATTCCTGGTTTATCATGGATTATATTTTTTTATCAAACTGCACCAAATCAATATCAACCTAGAATAGCATTTGATTTTCCAAGTTATTTAAGAGCTGATTGTGAAATTTGTATCCAATTTGCTGGTATGCATTGGGTTGTAAAGTATAAATTTGAAGGTAGTTCATGGTTAACGTCTACATTACCACCGAAAGCAATGAATGAACGTTGGGTTACATTAGGTACAGTGAAAAAAGTTGAAATACGCGTGAATATTACCAAGATATGGTTTAAATTTCCAGTATTTACAGCATGTTGTCATCCAGTGAAAACAAAACGTTTTGTTCGACAACCAGATTTTACAATGCCTGATGATTTTTCTGATGTCCAGTTATTACCACAAGATCCAAATAATCGTCGATTGTTTTCACATCGTCAAGTATTAGCAATGAATTCACCATGGTTTGCTGAACGTTTTCATAATACATCAGCATTGAATACAGGGGATATAGGCCCGATTATATCTATACCATTTGATTATGAGACTGTATTGAATTTTTTAAAATTTATATATCCTAATAGTGATATGGTGATAACAGCAGATAATGTTGAAGGGTTGATGGATATGGCAAAAGAGTATCAAATGCCAAATGTGATTAGAAAATGTGAAAAATGGATGTATAAATTTATGGAAGGTGGTTCAGCTGTATTATGTTATTATTTAGCACGGAAACATGAATTACCACAAGTACAAGATGCTGCATTACTTCATTTAGCTGAATATAATTCATCACAGTTAAGAGCAAGATTAAATTTAGATATGAAAGGTAAATCACCAGATACACATGAAGTGTTATTAAGTGATCTGTGTGTTCGACTTGCAGGATCTTAGTTAATACAATAATAGAATGAATATTCATAATAGATAATAATAATAAGAAGAAGAATTGCTTAGAAAGTTCATTCAATACAGGCTGTTTTTGATCAATCTTAAGTGAACTTTCTCTAATATATGAGATTATTGTTGATGAATCAAAAAAAAAAGAAATGGTAGTACACTTGATTAATATCTATGATTATGTTTTTGCTATCGAAATCGTGTCTTATTGAGGTGAACAGTTGTATAAATGATATAGCCATTAATTAGTGAAGTGTGTCAGTGATTCAGGTGTACTCCAGCTACATACATGGTCCGGGATCGATTCTTTGCCAACGTGCTCTTAAACCTCGTCTTGCTGGGAAAGAGGGAGAGTTAAGCGTGAGACTTCCAAGTCCACCTTGTAAAACTTCAAAAGTTAAGCTTGAAGCCCTTTTATTTCACTCGGAACGTGAAAAAAATTAGTGAGGTGGGAATTGTGCACTTTATTTGTAACACGTATGTCTTAAAATTTCAAGTGTTAACGGACATTAATTAGAGGAGCAATAGAAATCAGAGAGTTGCGGATACTAATGTTTCCTTGAAATTCTTCAGCATGACCTCACTGGAGGTAAAGCCAAAATCCTTCACGATACATGGCGAACTCGTTGACGGTTCAGCAAAAGGGCCATTAATTCTAAGTCTTGTTAATTAGTGGTTTATGGTGGGTGGCGATTTGAATCAGTCCCATCGGTGAGTATTTGTAGTCATACCCAACTTAGCGGATCCCATTAGAACAAGTGGGCACTTCATCTCTGAGTCAGTTAGTTGTATATTTAGTCCCACCACCAAGAAGAGCTCAAAACGGACCCAGAGACTGCAGCAGATATGCTTACGCCATTATTGCAAAAGGTTTGGAAGGAAAAAAGGTGCCTACCGGTTGGAAGAAAGGCTGGCTACTTTATCAAACTACCAAAGAAGGGCCACTTAGGCCTGTGGAAGAACTACCGTGCAATAATGCTCTTGTCCATGCCAAGCAAAATACTAAGTCGCGTCATCCTGCAGAGAATAAGAGATGCACTGGATGCAGAACTCCACCCGCCGGAACAAGCTAGAAAGGCAAATTATGTGCTGATCAAATTGCAACTCTACGCATCGTCATCACAGAACAAAGCATAGAATGCCAGCCAAACCTCCATCTTAACTTCATTGACTTTGAAGTGATTTGGAAACCGCTTCAACACTACGGTGTGCACTGCCCAAGTCTTTATCAACCTCATTCAACAGCCGGCTCTATGACAATGCCACTTGACAGTCAGATGGTCCACAACGGAAAACTCAGTGAGGCGTTCGAAGTGCATACAAGAGTAAGACAAGGCTGGTTGTCTATTATCACCGATGATATTCTTAATTGTGGTGGACTGGATTATGCATCAAACTATAAGCTGGGAGTGAGGAGACAGGAATACACTGGACCACGGATAAAAAGACTCTAGAAGATCTGGATTTCTCAGATGACTTTTGTTTAATGTCATACAAACTTGAAGACTTGCAGGCGAAAAGCAACAAACTGGTAGAAGAGGTAGGCAGCGAAGACAAGACTCCAGGTGAACATAGAGAAGACGGAGGTGATGAAGATAACCAACAAGCCGCAACAACAACAACCAGCACCAATCACCATCAACGGGAGAGATTCGAATTAGGTTACCTCCTTCACTTATCCGGCTAGGAAGCATCGTTTCAACTACAGGCAGTCGGAAGGGATGAAGATGTCAAAGCTAGCCAGCCAGAATCGGAATGGCAAGATATGCATTCATCAACTTGGAACTAGCAAGGAAATCTTCTGCACTAACTCAGCCAGCATAAGGAAGTAGATTCGGATTTTCAACACCAATGTGAAGTCAGTCAGCTCTTCTATACGGGTGAGAAACTTGCACTACGCGTCACGAAAAGGATTTCCAACAGGTGGCTGCAGACTTTCACCAACAACTGCCTTTGCTGGCTCCATACTGAAGATCAAATGGCCAGAAAGAATTAGTAACAAGAAACTCTGGCAATGAACAAAACAACCAAGAGTCGATTGCTCAACAAATATGTAGGAGAAAATGGAGATGGATCGGGCATACGTTGAGGAGGCCATCGAATGATATCGCAAGCAATGCAGGCCATCGCTTGAGTGGAATCCGAATGGGAAGCGATGAGTGGGTCGTCGGTGCGAGGGTGACATGGAGGAGATCATGTTGGGAGTAGGAGGAGATGATAGATTATGGGCGAGGGTGGACTTAGGTGAAGAGGACAGCAGAAAATAGAAGAAAGTGGAGATGTGTTGTTGAAGCCCTATGTTCCACTTGGAACCCAAGGAAATAATAATAATAAATGATAATGTATATTTAGTAAGTAAGCGATTAGTGACTGTTCATCATCAAAGATAGTTCAACAAGTCAGATGACATTATTGTCTATTATGCAGCAGATGTGACTGTCTTGGATCCCAGGACCAAGCACTTACTAGTCGGTTTGACAAAAGATGCTGAACTAAGCAGTTCAAGTACTTAAAAAAATCCAAATTTAATCTGAGACAATCGAGTTAGTAGTACGAAAATGGATAGTATGTTTAACAATTGTTTTGCAGTATTAACAAGAATTCTAATGTAGAGAATTTCAGTAATCCCATGGGAAATTCACTTAGGAAACAACTATATTTCCTGCTATTGCATATTGCACTTGTTTAATGAAGTTACATTGTTGCAATTTTAGGTTTTTTCATCAGTTTTAGTTGTCCCGCTTTGGAAAAAATGACGCCTGATGGAAGGAGAAAACAAGGATGAAGTAGTAGTGTGTGAAAGAGAATAATTTAGTGCATTTGAGTGTAGTACTTTGAATAGTACAGCCAACATTCTCGTCGCTCCCTTCATACGTGGATATTTCCTCAACTCCTCTCGAATAATAAAGTCAAACAACTCGTTCAGGTCAATACTAATGGCTAATGTTCGACAGAATTCAGAACCAGAACCTATTGAGGGCTTGAAGATATGGTGGATACATCCAGAAATCTGAATAGCGTTTTCGGTTTTGTTTTTCATCCAGTCCTACTTATTCTTTGCAGAACCATGGAATGTAGAGTTTCAAATACTGTGTTAGTCAATCTGATTCTAAGTAGATTTTCTATTTGGGACATCTTCTGATACTCTTAGTCGACAGCTTACCACAAAATAGTTCATCTGCGCCTGTGGCTCAAAATATAGTGACTGAATCCCAAATATTTTGTTTAACTCAACTTGGAATTTCTCGTTGATTAATTGGGACGAAGTGTTCGGCCTCTGTTGATATGTCGGCTCTATGTGCGGATGCTTCAAAGATTGTCTGAATTCAGAAAACTAATCAATGCCTTCTTTAAAAACTTCATGCAATTCTTCGCATTAATAAACTTGAACAAAGCAAGAACAACAATTGTACCAGGATAATATGAGCTCATCTTTTATTATTTCGAGGATTCTTCTCAACTGGTTACAACCTGAACGATAAAAAATATGAATTACATTAAAGATTTGAACATACTTTTCCACGATCACAAGGAGTAATTGGTAGGAAGTAAAAGTAACATTAGTCCGGAATGATTTAACTAATTAAGAGTTACAAACACTGACTATTTATAGAATAATTAGACAATTAGGCTTGGAAACAAAAGCAGAGTTGCGTATATATGTGTGTGTATAGAAACAAGGTTTAGCTAGAAAGAGCATAACAAAAAGGTAGATTACGTAACTAAAGAAAATGTTTTATCTAATAGCCAATAGAAAAAAGAAGAAAAGAACAAGGTAGGGTGAGTCATGTTTAGATGAGAGAGTAGAGTTTTCTAAACAAGAAAAAGGGTGACTCATAAAAGTTGTATATTTTGTTATCACCAGGGCAGTGCAAGGTTCACCACTGTCTCTTTCTGCGTACATATATTTGGTTTAAGTCGTTTGATAGCAGTTGCTTCAGCAAAGCGTAGCAAGCTAGGTTTCTTTTGCTTGTTGATTATTTTGAACAACTTCAGGTTGTCTACAATATGACCAGTGTCCAATAGATGAGGCGCAATCGCACTGTTTAATGCTTGCGGACCTTTCAGTCTCAGGTTCTTTGGTATGTGTTCAGAAATGCGGACAATAATCCTTCTCTCTGTTCTTCCAATGTATGTGCTTTGGCACGTATATGTAAATTGGTAGACACAGTTGGAGGTAATATGAGGTGGGTATTTGTCCACTTTTGATTGTCTCAAACAACTAGTTGTTTGATAAATACATACAAGCTTGGCGGCTGGATATGTTCTTTTCAGGGCAGTGTTCAGTATGCATCTTATTCTACTAGCAGTATCATCACCTTTGAATGCAAGCTGCAGAAAGATAGGCTTTTTCTCTACTGTGCTGCTTTTCACTTTTTCAACATGACGTCTCCCATACTTGTCGATGAACTTTTGTGGGTAACCGTTGTCGCGTAGGCATTTCTCCACAATGGATAGCTCTTCCTCAATCTTTTCTTTTGAACACAGCTTCCTTCCTTGTGATCGTGGAAAAGTATGTTCAAATCTTTAATGTAATTCATATTTTTTATCGTTCAGGTTGTAACCAGTTGAGAAGAATCCTCGAAATAATAAAAGATGAGCTCATATTATCTTGGAACACTTGTTGTTCTTGCTTTGTTCAATGCCTTCTTCTTTATAAATTGTTAAAATCCAACAAGTCATATAATCAGAATTTTTATCGCAGAAATATCAAAAGATGGTTTAGTTTTATAGCATCTGTGGTACTATTTGATAGTAATAACTCATATCAAAAGTACAAAACTACTTGGACAGTGTCATCCGGCAGGTATACAATCCAAAAGCTTCTCAGGTACAAAATGGTTTCTGTAGAACAAAATTAATTCAACAAATATAACTGTAAATTACTTGAGAATCAAAGATGGAAACTCCATCTTTCTGTCTGCATGAATCAAACAGAACAAAATGAGTGTCCTGGAGACTGCCTATGGTCATGCAGTCACTTCATAGTGTAGCCTTGATTTCACTCAAACAGGATTAAAGTCGTATAACAAGCACACTATCATCAATAGTTCACTATCACACAATAGTAAAATGAAGCGTTAAATGTTAGAATGAACTAAAGACATAGAGTAATAATGAGGATTAAGTCAAAAAAGGATATGCAAATGTTTGAATGATGATAGACAAGAGAGGGAAAAAGAGTAACAATTAACACAGCAGTTAGGATGCTCGCCGATCATGCACATGGTCCTAGGTTTGATCTCCGGCCAACGCACACCCGATATCAATGGTCGGCGTACTAAATTTAGGGTACCGATATCACATGCTGAAAATTCCGTTCCATTCCAATATTATAAGTAGATTGTTCATGGTGGGATTTTTAAATCACTTATACTGTCAGACAAAATCGAATGCAGTATCTGAGATCTATTTAACTCCTTGTCATCATTCAGATTTCAAACTTTGTATTAATGTTCATCTACATTTTCGTCCGCTTGCAGTCTCAATATGTTTCCCTTTTCTGTGTGCTTCTCCGAAGTGTGGCAACAATGAACTACTGCTTCCCCCCACCCCATGTTTACAGATTTCTGCCTTTGTTAAATCAATCAGTTATTCATCGTTAACTTGATATCGACGATTACCAACTAAAACAATGTCTCTGTTTGTATTTGAAATTTGTGCTAGGTAGGAACAGGTGACTGGGACTGTGTCACTCCAAATACATGCGTGAGGTATTAATGTGATAAGCGAACATTTGGTGGTACGTCGATATTTCAGTGGTAGAATTCTCGCCAACCAGATTGCATGTGGTCCGGATTCGATTCCGGGCTGACGTAATCCTAAACGACACCTAGGTAGTAGCAATTCCACAAAAGAGAGGTGGTTGGGAATGAAGCTAGCAACCCCACCATTAACGAAACGTCAGAGCTCAAGCTTGAAGCTCCGTTTATTAGTCGGAACGCAAGGAATTGAGAAAAAACATTCGGTGATCAAAGTCTCCTTCTATTTAACCCTATTATTCTCTAGGATTGTGGCTATGTTCAACTCTATCGTGGGGGTGTATACTAGTACATATACTGTAATAGCACATTTTGTTTTCTCAATTACTTATCTCTTTATGTTATATCAAGCTACAGATGATAAGTAGATCTGTGTATTTTGATAACCAAACTGACACCTATCGATTAGTCTTGTCTTATCGACTTGACCTCACACTCATTGCAAATATTGAGTAGATGAGGTCATTTTATTTGATCGGATTAATAGAATCCATAAACCTTCAGATTCTGTATCTGATTATTTATACAGGTAGGAATTTCACTCTAATTCTTCTTTTATTAAGAATATATAACTCAGGATTTTGGGTATTCTTTCTTTACATAGTAAGTCTATGGAGGTTTACAATTTACTTCTATTTCTTTGTTTAAACTTTCTGATGTAATGGTCGCTCAAAATCTTATCTCATTCTGTCTCAGCCTTCATTCAGTGATATCCAATGTGATTAAGAAGTAGTTGAATAAACCAAAAACAACAGTGGTTTGTGCAGAATAATATGGTACCATCATTTATTTCGTTGGCTTCTCATCAGCTGCTTACAGCCTAAATAAATTGTGAGGTTTACGTACAGAAAAGTTTTAACATACTTGCAAATTTCACATGATGTCAGTTGACAAGAGGTTCCGGAGTTGGTGAACAGTGTTCAGAAAATTACGCTTTTATAGTCTTTGCACAGGAAGTTCAAGCTAAAACAAGTTAAATGTAGGCATACAATGGTAAAGGAGTTACGTAATAAAGGCGAGAGGTGCGTAAGGTGATGAGTATCTAATAAATTAGGTAACAATGTACTGAGTTCAACTCAAATCATAGAAACAAGAGACAAGCAAAATTACACTATATCAAAGGGGGTTGAGGTTAAGGCCAAAGATTACGTAATCAAATGAAAGAGAGAATATGAATTAATTAGAATTTGACAGCTTGTTTTACAAACATATAAATTCCCACCTTCTATTCATCCTACTTTTATAACATACTACTTTCTGGTTTAAAAAGGAATTAATCTGTGAGTACCAAAGAGTTTATCTATGAAGAAGCTAGAGATATGTTCCTCTTATTTTAACACAATGAAACATAGTGTTAACTACTATAAGGTAGGGTATGCTGCCTGAAAATCTCTGTTTCGACAGAGAAAGAAAGGCCAGTTTTGCAGTATAAAATGACATCATCATTCTATTTCATAGGTTCTCATCAGCTAGAAACTACCTGAAACTGCATTGGTTATAAATAATAACATTTCATACTTCAATGTTTGAAAGGTAATAGAGAAAGCATTATAAGATGAACGCATCCGGAATATAAGCATTATAAAGTTTAGTTCAAGTTACCATCAATTTATATGCTTTCAGTCTATGAAAAAAAGGGGGGGGGGGGGTTGAAAGAAGACAGAAAACAGAAAAATCTAATAAACAATACTCAAGAAGATTAAAGTTCATCCAACTTATAATGTTGATACATATTTGAACATTTCAACTAATTTTTCTTATTATAGCTTGATTCCACACCATTTATTTTGGTACAAGTATGGAATTTTCAGCATGTGATATCGGTAGCCCAAAATTAGCAGGCTGACCATTGATATAGGGTGTGCATCGGCCGGGAGTGGAACCTCGGCCCATGTGCATGGTTGGCGAGCATCCTAACTACTGTGTTAATTGTTACTCTTTTTCCCTCACTTGTCTATCATCAATAAAACATTTGCATATCTTCTTCTCACTTAACCCTCATTATTACTCTACGTCTTTGGTTCATTCCTATATTTAACGCTTCATTTTACTGTTGTGTGAAGGTGAACTATTGATGATAATGTGCTTGTTATACGACTTTAATCCTGTTTGAGTGAAATCAAGGCCACACTATGAAGTGATTGCATGACCATAGGCTGTCTTCAGGACATTCATTTTGTTGTGTTTGATTCATGCAGACAGAGAGATGGAGATTCCATCTTTAATTCTCAAGTAATTTACAGTCATATATGTTTAATTCATTTTGTAGTGCAGAAACCATTTTGTACCTGAGAAACGTTTGGGTTGTATACCAGCCGGATAACACTATTAAAGTATTTTTTTTATTTCGGACATGATTTATTGCTATCGAGTAGTACCACAGATGTTATAAAAATAAACCATCTTTTGGTATTTCTGGGATAAAAAGTTTGATGATATGACTTGTTGCAGTTTGACAAGTTATAAAGAAGAAGGCATTGATTAGTTTTCGGAATTCATATAGCGTGGAATTCAAGAACCGTAAGGGTTCAACATAAATGGCCTCCTAAATTGATTCCTTCAATAGGTAACTGTGAATGAGTAGTAGGATCGACAGTTAATGTCATCCTGATTTTCTCTGTAAACGGATAATATTGACATCAAGTAAATTAATTATATCATGCAAGAATGAGTAATCAAGGGGAAAATTAACCAACAGGCTATTGAGAATGAAATGTATACTATAATCGACTGTTACAAAGCGTATTCCTTATGTGACTAAACGGTATACCTCAGATTTGTGTTCATAAAGTATGATTGTGAAAATGTTTATGGCGCAAAGAACTCTACGATCCGTATTCCAACAGGTTATGCATTCTGAAAGACAACTGTTTGATAGTTAAGTTAGTTAGGAAATAAGATATACTTGTTTGAAAATAAAAATGGGATTCACTGTTAAATATCGTATCGAACATCTTTGGTAATTTCCATCATGGGTGTGAGGCTAGCAATTAGACCTGGCAAAAATAAACACCACTGCTATTAATACCACTGTGGTGGTGTGATCCAGACAATGTGTACCAACGGAATATTGTTCTCACATATTCCCACAGTTCAGTACTGCATTAACAACAGAATACTGTA
Source organism: Trichobilharzia szidati (assembly GCA_944472155.2). Lineage (NCBI taxonomy): Eukaryota > Metazoa > Platyhelminthes > Trematoda > Strigeidida > Schistosomatidae > Trichobilharzia > Trichobilharzia szidati. Next base: position 85,788,537 of record OX235271.1, on the reverse strand, counting down.
CATGTATTTGGACATTCTATTTCACTATGTTTGGTGTAAAGCGAAAACACACACCCGGTGATTGGTTAACGAATATAAAGTGTAGATATATAAACAGCGGTTTGATCACTTGAAGAAAATATACTTTGGCTTCCGTGTCTTGCCTTCTGTTGTTACACGACTAATCCCGAATTAACGGTCTGACCTATGTAGTTGACTTAACTTACAGTCATTGCAAGGTATTTTGTAAATTATATTATTTTTTCTAATTGGCTTCACCAAGTCCTTTAGCCTACAGAGCTTGTCTCTGGGTCAGTTTGTAGGTTTGAATGCCATCCTAATTCCTGATTTATTGAGAATCCTACGTAGGGTTTCAGATGTACCCTCATTAGTTTAATGCCTAAAACTAATAATGCTAGTAGAATATATGGTACTATGGAAATATATACAAATCAGGTTACCCCATAAGACCACTAGTAGATTTCAGAAATACGCCTGCATATGAGTTATCAAAACACTTAGCTCTAATATTACACCCCATTAGAAATCATTCAAACTCTAGGCTAACTAATTCATATGAAATGAAAAGGAAACTAAATGACATTCAACTAGAGAATAATGAAAAAATGGTGTTTTGATATAACTAGTTTTTACACTAATATACCAATCAATATGGCCTTAGAAGCAGTTAAAAAAGAACTAACTTCTGATCCCGAACTTACTGATAGGAGAAAGCTACCCATTGAGGAAATTATTTTAGGAATTCAATTATGCCTCACGCCCACTATCTTTAAATTCCAAGGCAAAATATATAGATAAACAGAAGGTGTAGCAATGGGATGGATCACCAATATTACTAATCATAGTGTGGTGAGAGATGGTTGCTAGCCAAAGTGGTTGACAGTAATTGAGGTCAAAGGTCAAGATGGATAGGCGGATACAGTTAACATATAGGTGAACTGACACAGCCACAAGAGATGCAAGGTTAACTTTGTGTGAGAAACAACCAATCAACAGACCGCATTTTCTACTAACATTTTTTTTTTCCTTCACGTTCCCCAGTGGAACATAAGGCTTCAAGCTAGTGGCTTGAAGTTTCTATAGCAGTGGTGAATATTTTTACAGGATGGGGTTGCTAGCCTCATGCCAAACCTTCCCTCATTATCAGCATTATTTCTGACTTAGCCAGGTAAAGGAGTGCGTCGGTCGGGGATCGAACCCCGGACCATATGCATGGTCGGCGAGCGTCCTAACCGCTATGCCACCGACGCTTCTACTAACATTAACCTACAATAATGTACATCAAAATCTATAAATATGTGTTGATTTTCCATAATAAACGATCTGTTGCCTGGCCCTTGTCTTCTGTTGTTACAATAGCAGTATCTTTATGGATTGATAGCTGAGAAAATTTGGCTCTTAATACATTTAATCCTATTCCAGAGATATGTGGATAACACTTTCACAGTGTTCTAAATAGAACATACCTCTAGCTTCTTGACGCATATAAACTCACTAGTATTACTATTTACACTACTACTCTGGTGAGCGCTGTCTGCAAGCCAAAATGTGGACAACAATTAACGTCAATGTTTATGTCCTGAATCGGAGTCATGAATAAAGAAACACAGTAACAAAGCTTAACCTTGAGGAACTCACTGATCAATCACAGCAGACTTAACGTATGCAAATGCGATTCGCAGATATATGGCTTAACTTCCTAAGAAACTGTCACAAGTAGCACAGAATAATCTTCAGCAAGAAAACAACCAATCAGAAGAGGTTGTTCCTCCACATAAATTAACGCTATTAATAATGCACTTGAAAATCTATAAATATCTCTTGATTTTCTCAATAAACAATCTGTTGCCTGGCCCTTGTCTTCTGTCGTTACACTACTACTAATATCGCTATTATTATCATTACCACTTTCGAGTGGAAAGTTACTCACCAGTAGCACAATTCAATTTCATCCTTTCCCCCGCATTCCTTATCAGCTGGCTTCAGTATAGCCCATGAGGTGTCATCCCGTGCTCACATGATTCTTTCATGTCATCCTTGAAACCACACTCAACTTATCATTTTTACATTCGGGCTTCCCTTGAGAGTCTTCCTAGCGTGAGATATCATTCAGCAGTCTTCTCAGAGTATTTCTAATCCATCTCTACTTTTCTCTCCATATTTGTTGGGTGATAGGTTTTTAGTTGGTTCATTGTCAGAGTTCCTTTTTGTCTGACCAGCCATGTGATCTTCAGTATCGAGGCTAATATGGGTGCAACTGTTGATAAAAGTCTTCAGGTGGCACAGCGGTTCGGCCTATCGCCGAACATGCAAATGGTCCGGGGTTCGATCTCCTGCCGATACACGCTTGATATCAATTGGTTAGCCTGCAAAATTCCGGCTACCAATATCACATGCTGAAAATTCCATACTTGTACCAAAAGAAACGGTGTGGAATCAAGCCATAATAAAAAAAGAATGGAACCTGTTGGAAATGCTTTTGGTCACAGGTGAATCAAGTCTTTGAACCATATAAAGGCTAGAATTATTCATCTTTTATTGCTAGTTGAAATCTGTTATCGAAATAGGGGAAAAAACGTTAAGCTGACACACATCATGAAGCTTACTTTTGCACTGTACATAGCTGCTTTTGATTACAACTTAATGTCAGATAATAAAAACTGACAGCCATACAATACTTTATAGATTTCTTCACATCAACAAGCAGCAGGTATGTCTTATTGGTCGATTTTGACAGCATCCTTTTTTTAAGTTGTTAGTAAAATCATCCATACAAATCTCTTTGGTCAAGTAACTGATCAGAAATAATAATGAATATATATGGAAGGTACTGGGTCCGAACCCTGTCGGTGGGTGCGTACTACCGATGATTCCCAAACTAGGAGGATGAAACAGCTGTCTGTCAGTACTCCCTGGCTTTCAGTGGTCCTCTAACTGATATCAATCCGTGGTCAGACTCGTAAAAAACAAATCTAATCCTTACAAACCAGCTCTTAAAAATTGATCTGATGCTCGCTAGTGACTTGCTACATGACGGAGTTTACTGGAGTTCTAGTGAGAAGTTGTGACCAGTGAGGTCCATCCAGATGTCACGTGCGAGGATGGATTTCCCACCAATGACATTGGTTAGTGGTCGCGCTAAATCACGAATTAACAGAAGTTAGAATTCATGGACTGGCCAATGAATCGGGTCCCAGTGGTTGAGTGATATACGAGCTTGCCTTGTAACCGGAAGGCCGTGGGTTGGAATCCTATCGGTAGGTTTGTACTGGTGATGATTCCCAGACTAGGATGAAACAGCTGTCCAGTACTCCAGTACTGGTTTTCAATGGTACTCTAACTTATATCAATCCGTGGTCAAACTCGTAAAAACAAATAATAAAGAATTAAGGGGTGAGAGATTAGAAATGGTTAGAGTTAAAACATTATATCGGGGATTAAAAGTAGCAAATAGTAAACCGAATCCTGTCTGAACTTATTTGTGGTGGAAAGAGACGACCTAGTGTTTCTGTTGAGAAACAGAGCATAAAATCAAGGTTTACAACTCTTTAGAAACCTATTTGGAAAACATATTTTGGGCTTATCTCAAGGGAATGCCGAGAAAATACATTGCACTGATTAAGGTACTCTACTCGTACTCATGCAGCCAGGTGAGGGCCTATGGCGAGTTGTCATCTGAAGTGGTGACGACTAGTGGCGTCCGTCAAGGATGCCCATTATCCCCATTCTTATTCAACTTCATCGTAGACGTACTAATGGACTTAACCCTAACACACTTCAGCGACTGAGGGATTGACTTGCTACCAGGGAATAATCTCGTCGACTTAAAATATGCAGACGATATAGTCCTTCTAGGTGAGGACGCTGACAAAATGCAGAGTCTACTGAACAACTTGAGCAACAATCTTCGTCTGTTTGGCATGCGTTTCGCCCCTGTAAAATGTAAGACGATGCTACAGGACTGGACTTCACCGACCCCTAGATTAGAAATAGGAAGTGAAGTGGTAGAGCACGTTGACCGCTTCACTTACTTGGGGAGTACCATCAGCCCCAACGGGTTGATGTCAGACGAAATCTCAACACGAATACAGAGGGCTAGTTTCGCATATGCCAGTTTACGCCGTCTCTGGCGTAGACGTGATATCCGACTATCGACCGAAGGGCGTATGTACTGCTCAACAGTCCGCTCCGTCCTCCTTTATGGCTGCGAGACCTGAACATTGAGAGCGGAAGACATAAAAAGATAAGCTGTCTTTGATCATAGGTGTCTGCGTTTTATCTTCCATGTGAAGTGGCGTAATGGGGTGGGCAACACGGAGGTTAGGCGTCGAGTGCTAGGTAAGGTGGGGAAATCAATAGACGAGACTGTGAAATTAAATCGACTGAGGTGGTTAGGACATGTGCTACGTATGCCTAGTCATTGCCTTCCTCGACAATGGGCAATGTTAGCTGATATAGAGCCAGGCTGGAAAAGAACTAGCGGCGGTCAAACGAAAACATGGCACCAGTCAATGAAATCAACAACAGTTAGTCTAGGCCACGTAGGGAGGTGTAGACTTCCTGACTGGTTGGGGTCCTCGGGACGGTAAAAACCAATGGTTGGAAACAATTGGTGACATGACTCAAAATCGTTCTCAGTGGCGCAGATGCATCCACTCCTTGTGACTTATGATTTTCAATGAAACTGTTTTGTTCACCGTTATTACTATTCCTTTGTCTCACACCTCTGTTTATTGTCTATATTATGCATTTCTCTTACTTTCTTCTCTTGCTTTGTGTGCTACATGGAGTGTGGCGACTTGAACTGCCGCACATATGTGCAAATTTCTATGTCGAAAACCGACCGACTGCTTATCTCAAGGTTTTTGGAAGCCCTAGTGATGAAGAAATTTAGTTAGCCTCTATATCTTCATAAGCAATTCGTCATTCCATGGAACCGTCTTTGGTAAACTTTGTTTTGATACCAGGATACATGTACTATTATCCCCCATCTATGGATTGTTGATCTTCATTGTTAGTTTGACCTTTTAACTTCACCTATGTCTATTCCCTCACATCTTAATCGACACTCATAATTAGTGTTCATACTGAGTTTCATTCAGACTGAGTCTAAACTTCATATGAATGAATGATAATATCAATAATGGAGCGAGACAGTGGCGTAGGTCGCTGTGTGCTTGTGTCAGTGTATAGGTGAATTAAGAGAGATCAGTTAAGAAAATTAAAAATTAAAAAAAGTAAAACCAGCAACTGATTATCAATCTGATGCACACTAGCGATTGGCCCTATTCAGGTAGGTGGTTACCTCGGTTCTAGTGAGAAGCTGTGACGAGTAGGGTACAGCAGATCCGGTGTGAGAACAGATACTCGCCGATGACATTGAACAGTGGTTGCGTCATAAGTAAATAACACTGCATAAATGTGTGCTTTTATAAAATAAATTTACTCCATGTTGGAATAATTTCGTTGTGCATTGAAGTTTTTGTATCAATTACATTGATTTTCCGGGGTAAGGTCACTAGCCCTATGTCCAAGCTTATCTCTTTTCCCAGGTTTAGGACTGACTCATAAACTAGCGAACTAGTAAGCACCAAAAGACTCATACACCACCCATTATCTGCAACGCATCCAGAAATACCTCCAACAGCTGCTGAGCTACCAGTGGAAATCAATTCACCAACAAAAGGACAAGTATTGGTTTTGTAGGGATTTTGTTTGATTGCATGGAGGATTTCATCATGAGCTGACATCAGTTAGAGAACCATTGGAAAACCGTGACCAGTACGGTACAGCAGGTTGAAGATGAGGCAGTAACTCATCGAGGAAGACATTGCGAAATGGTCGCGCTATGTCGCGAATCGGCTGAAGTTAGAATTCATGGACCGGCCGTTGGATCGGGTCCCAGTGGCTCAACGGTCTACGAGCTCGCCTTGTAGCCAGAAGGTCCTGGGTTCGAACCGTGCAGTGTGGGTGCGTACTGATGAGGACCCCCAAACTAGGACGAAACAGCTGCCAAGTACTCCCAGGTTTTCCAGTGGTTCTCTAACTGATGTCAGCTCATGATGAAATCCTCCATGCAATCAAAAACACAAGTCTTGAATGGAATAATGTTACTGAAGGCTGGCCGGTAAGGCACCAGGGCGGGACGGAACTACCTCTGAAGGTCTGGAAACGGATACAAAGATTACGGTGGGTGTACTCACACCACTGTTGCCAAAGGTTTAGGAGGAAAGAAAGGCTACCTTGTGAAATTACCAAAGAATGAAGACAAAGGCCTCTGCAAGAACTGGCGTGGAATAATACTCTTGTCCACGCCAAGTAAAATACTAAGTCGCGTCATTCTGGAGAGAATAAAAAATGCAATGGATGCAGAACTCCACCAGTTGGAACAAGCTGGATTGAGGGAAGGCAAATCATGTGCTGATCAAATTGCAACTCTACACATCATCATCCAACAGAGTGTAGAAGGGAAGTCAAATGTATGCCTCAATTTTGTTGACTTTGAAAAGGCCTTCGACAGACAGCGTTGACTGAGAAGTAATTTGGAAACTAATTCAACAACTATATGACAATGGAATGCCACATATCAAGTGATCCACAAAGGAAGACTAAGAGAAACCTTTGAAGTGAATACAGGCGTAAGAATAGTCTGCCTGTTATGGCCAATGATATTCGTCATTGTAGTGGATTGGGTTACACGTCATATCGCGGGAAATAAGAAGACAGGAATAAGTTGGACTGACCGATAGGAGGACTCTCGAATATTTGGATTTCGCAAATGATTTGTATTTAATGTCACACAAACGTTAAGACTTACTAGCGAAAATCAAACTGGTAGGAAAAGCAGCAAAGACAGGATTTCAAGAGAAAATAAAGAAGACAAAGTAATGAAAATAACCATCCATGACCACCAACAAAATCCAACACCAATCATCATCATTTGGGGAAATTTGAAACAAGTTGCTTTCTTCACTTATCTAGAGAACACGGTTTCAACCAGGAGTAAACGTATGTGTAGGTCAAAGTCAGAATCAGAAAAGGGAAGGCAGACCTTTACCATTCTGAAATCCGTTTGAAAATCCTCTGCACTCAGCATAGAGAACAAGATTCGGATTTTCAACACAAATCTGAAGTCACTTCTTTTAAACGGGTCAGAAACTACGACAGCTCAGCACGGAAAGCATTTCCAACGGGTTACAGGTGGTTTCGTTGGCTCCATAATGAAGATCAAATGGCCGGCTAGCGAGAAAGAATAAGCAACGAAGAACTCAGGGATAGAACCATCCGAGAACCTATTACTGAACAAATATTCAGGAGAAAATGGAGATGGACTAGACATACGCTGAGGAGATCCGTTGAATGAAATTATACTCCAGATTGTCGAGTGGAGCCCTAACAAGAAGCGGAGAGTTTGATATGGATCTGATGGTGACATGGAGGAGAACATGTGAGAAGGGGATGAAAGCTTAGTGGCATTTGTGGGGCCATCCAAAAAGCAGTGCAGGGAAGAGGAAGAAATGGTATCAAATTTAGACCTATTGCTAATACACCTCTTTTTTTGAAAACTATGGAGAAATTACTTTTACTTAGTCTTGTACCTTCGCTTATATCCTTTAATGACCCTAAACAATTTGCCTATGAGCACAGTAGAAGCACTTTAGATGCAGCTGCCGTCTTATATCATAACATTGCTTCCAGTCTAGACAAGGGGGCTAAATTTGTTCGTTGTGCCTTCCTAGACTATACATCTGCTTTTGACTCGGTCCCTAGGGAAATCTTATTAAATAAACTTGCTGCAAGTCAAACAGAATGTTAGGCTGTTAACTGGTTACATTCTTATTTCTCAGAAAGAAAGCAGTACACCGTGTATAAAGGGAAGTCTCCCACTTCATTGCCTACTGAAACTGGTGTCCCTCAAGATGCCGTCCTTTCTCTTTTTCTTTTTTTCTTTCTTCTTACATGACTTGCCTCACTCTGATGAAATAAACTTTGTGAAGTACGCTGATGATTTAAAAGTTTCAATGTCTGAGTCTAACGGTCTTAAACTGAATCCTTCTAAATGTCAAACTGTTAATTTCAGCTTAAGATGTAAAAGACAGTTAGAAGAAGCCGTCGATTCTCATGACAGTTGTAAGATTGATGACAATGATATAGGAATTAAATCAGAAATTAAGTATCTTGGACTTATTCTCTCTTCTGATCTCTCCTGGTCTTTCCATGTCTTAGCGATCTCCAGTAAAATATTCCGCCTGACATTTTACATTAAGAAGTTAAGGCACTCGGGTATAACTCAACCCCTCCTCTTACAGTTCATAAACTCTTGCATCCTACCTATTCTTCTTTATTGTTCACCCTTATTCTTTCCTGGTTTGCTTAAAAAGGACTATGTCACAATTCGTAGAATGCTGAAGACTGTCAGTAGGATGAGTGGTGTCCCAGTGGACCACATAGTTAACGTCGTTGTCGATAGGCACTTGACTTCGTGCAATAAATTTGCTAGAGGGATTTTGTCTGACTTGGAGCATCCACTTTACCCTCAGCTTTCACCTTGCATCTCCTCAGGTAGAACAAGAAGTAACTTCAGAAAACTGTATGCTCGCACGTCTAAGTATAAAAATTCTATGATACCATACTTGGCACGTATTTTATGTGATGAAAATAGTGTCAGGTAAGAATTGACTAACCTTTTTTCATCTAGTAAATAAACAATCTCCTCCATCTATCCTTATATACCTTCAAGTTTTACTTTTATTATTTCTATTATATTTATGGTCCTGTTGCTTCTTTGTTTTTACTTTCATAACTGCAAACACCAACTTATCTCTATGACTGCTGTAATCTTTGTTTTTTCCCCTCACCATATCATGTAAAGAGAAAATTATATTCAATATTTTTAAACATGCTAGGATTTGTATACCGCATCGACAATACTGTGTGAAACAAGCCCACGGCAATTTTCACTTGTATTATTATCATTACCTTAGCTGTTATCATTACTATTATTTCCATTTTATATGCTGCATGTTTTTGACATTACCCCTATTGTTAATGTAGAAAAATTTTGTGTGATTAATTTTATTTATAATTTGAGGAAATTAGATGCAATATTGTGATTAATGCTGAAAATTCCATTCTGTATCACAAGTACTGTTTTTGGAATAAAGTGAATAATTATTGTATTATTATTATTATTATTATTATTATTATTATTATTATTATAATTATATACTTTTAAGGCCCTTTATTCCACTTGAAATCCAGGGGATTAATAATAATTATAACAATTATTTTTGACGATCTTTCATACTACTGAAACATATTACCAAGTAGCACAAAATGTATCATGAAAAAAACACAGCCACTTCTCATTTCAGGTTTTTATTTTTTTAGTTCAAACATTATTATGATTATAGTTTTGTCGTTTAAAAATACAATAATTATACAGGCAGAAGAAATAAAGAAAGAATGACTCATTAATTTTAAGTAAATTCATCAGTTTCCTAGACTATTTATATGTGTATTTAAGTAATATGTATCATTTGAGCATATTTGTTTTGGCGCACAGCGTCTGTCATTCTACTCCTTTTGCTGCCATTGTTACTGGTCAGTTGTTACATTTGTTTCCATTACTGATTCTATTTGTTTTCTCGTCTGTTTCTCTCAGATGTATGTGATTGTTTACAAATTGAAATATGAATAATGATTACAACATGTGTGGAAAGAAAATTCTTTTATATATCGTTTTGTCATACATATATGTATATATGTAAACAATTTTACAGGGGAGGAAAAAACAAACAAAAAGAAAAGGGGTTTTCTTTGTATTAATTACTATGCATTTGTTTGTTTGGTTTTTACATTTAAAAGTTGTGAATAATACTAATAATAGTAATAGTAATAACAATGTTTAGTGTACATGCGATCATCGATGGGAGTCACAGTAGTACTGTTTAGAAAGGTAACTTATGTATGTGTATATGTATATAAATGTTTTATTTTGAAACATCCATCACCTTGGATAACTCAATGAGTACGTGAGTGAGTGACTGACATTATTGCCAGTCAAGGAGAAAACCAAAAAGGGTCAAACCAACCCAAAGTACTTCTAATAAGTAAAAAACAATACATTGAAGGGAGGAAGAATGGAAGGAAGAAACGAAGAAAGTAATAGTTCAGTAGTTCTCCTCTATCATGAATTTCCTTCTCTTTTTCTGTCTCATAGATTTGAGTCAACTTTTATCAACATCTTCAGAGGATGTTGCATAATTTTCAGATGTATTTACGTTTTTTTGTTCATTACTCACCAAATCAATTATTTGTCTTCTTGACTTACTATTCATACTCCCACTACCACTACTACTACCATTACCACCACTCAAAACAGTAGATCGAGTCGATGTATTCATTATACTTTTCATCATTCTATTTTCATGTTTTGATGATGTAAATTTATCATGTAATCCTGATGTTGATGATGATGACATCATTGTATCCGCTGGAGGAGTTGATGCTACTATACCTTCTGTTGTCTTTAATGCCGGTAGCACTGATGTCGAACAACCGGATACACCTGTCACTGGTGTCGATGACGCCAGATCAATAATTACATTCTCCGAATATCTTGTGTGTAGTAATTTTAAACGATCATTAATATTCACTCTATTATTATTATTATTAGGATTAACACTGGAATCACTTTGTTTTGAATACTTACGTAATATATTACTCGAGTGAGTAGTGTTCACAATATCTGACGTTTTTCTACTAGAATATTTCGTCTGATTTGTAGATTGAATGATATTTGATCGATTTTCACTTGGTGTCGAAGATATATTCTGATAACTGCTATTATTACTATTACTAGTGTTATTATTTAACTGTTGGTTATCTAATACTACTGATCTATTATTAAGTAGTGCAGATAATTCTTCTTTCAGTTCATTTTTCATTTCATTTTTAAATTGATTCCAATCATCAATATATAAACCTTTTGTAGCTATTCTATTATTGCGTTCATTTAATTTCAATACATCAATTGGTATATCATTGATGGATGCCAACTGCATAAGATCTTTATAAATATCTTTTGATTCTTTATCATAATTTAATGAATATTTCTTTCGACCGCCTTCTTTAATCTTTGAATCACTTGATGTCGACTGAAGGTGGTGATGGTGGGGTTGTTGTTGTTTTTGACCTGTGTTAATATTTGTTGTACTATAGTGTATATTTCCCTGTTCACTTGAGTCTATTACCGAGGTTGGTATTGATGGTTTTGTTTTGTAAAGTTTCCTTCGATAATCGGTTAACTCGTCTCTAGGATATGATGATGTTGTCATTGATGTTTGTAATGTTGATGTTGTTGGCATTGTTGTTGGTGATGTTTGTGGGTGTATTGTAGCATTTTGTAAAATTGTACTCTGTTTACCCAACTCATCAACAAGTTCTTGTTTTAAAGTTTCCAGCTGGCATACAGCGCGGACAATTTCACGTTTTCTATCTTCGCGTAATTCAAATCTATAAAATGAATATCAGGCATTTTAGATTGAAATAATGAAATAATTTAAATCTAATAAATATAATTTATAAATATTATAGTTAACAAAATAAAATCAGGTGGCGATTTACAGAAGTTTGATTGATTTCATGTTCGATGATGAATTGACTTCCCCCAGAGAACTATCGAAAACCACGGTGTACTGAGAAAGTATTTCGTCCTAGTTTGGGACTGTTCATCAGCATGACTACACCTGTTGACCATCCAGTCACCTGTATAATGTCAAATTGTGGTGAGAGATGGTTGCTAGCCAAATTGGTTGACAGTAATTGAGGTCAATGTTAGTCATGTGAAAACCAGGTCAAGATGGACAGCAAGACAAAAGAGCAAAGCCCCAAGAACCGACAAGACCGAACCAACTTCAGTCGCAAGTCTTTGACGGGGGGACGAGTGTGGTGAGAGATGGTTGCTAGCCAAATTGGTTGACAGTAATTGAGGTCAATGTTAGTTATGTGAAAACAAGGTCAAGATGGACAGGTGGATACAGTTAACATATAGATGAACTGACATAGCCACAAGAGATGCAAGGTTAACTTTGTGTGAGAAACAACCAATCAACAGACTGTATTTTCTACTAACATTAACCTACAATAATGTACATCAAAATCTATAAATATGTGTTGATTTTCCGTAATAAACGTTCTGTTGCCTGGCCCTTGTCTTCTGTTGTTACAAAATGGCCTATGAATTATAACTTGTGCCAGTTTGTAGTATATGGCACTATCACCGGTAAGAGTTCTGGATTCTGTCTGTATTGGGGGGTGGGGTGGGCGTATGCATATGAAGAGCCCTGAACAACGGAGAAACAGCCATGCAGTGTTTGAGTAATGGTTTTCAATATTTCTCTAATTGAAGTTAGTTCATGAATGGACTTGGAAATAAAATCGGTTATGATTGCAGTGAAATTCTAGCCAATATACTTTTGAAGTAATCTGAAGTTAACTCTACAAGTGTGACGACAGAAGACAAGGGCCAGGCAACAGATCGTTTACTGAGAAAATCAAAAGGTATTTATAGATTTTTATGTGCATTATTATTAGCGTTATTGTTAGCGGAGAAGCAACCTCTTCTGATTGGTTGTTTTCATGCTGAAGGTTATTCTGTCATCTCTTTGTGGCCGTTTCTTAGAAAGTCAGGCCGTATATCTGCGAATCATATTTGCACACGTTAAGTCTGCTGTGATTGGTTGGTGAGTTCTTCAGGTTTAAGCTTTGTTATTATTTTTTCTCATGACCCCGATTCGGGACGTAAACATTGAGGTTAATTGTTGTCTACAATTCTGGCTTGCAGCGAGCTCTCACCACAATCTGAAGGCCTTGAATTCGATACTAGGTGAGGTGATGGGTGCGTAAGGGTTCCAAATTGTAACGAAATAGGACTGTTCAGTACTCTCTAGTTTCTGGTGATTCCCTAATGAATGTCATTTTGTGACGTACCTTGAAACCTATCAAACTCCTTGCAAACCAATATCTGCCTGGGTTGGGTAAATTCATTTTTCTTATTTCTGAGAGGCGTTCTACTAATTTCATATATAGGTCATAACAGTAAAATGAGTTTATTATGCAAACATTTGTAAACATTTAAGGTCAATACTCGTATTTATAGGTTGTATCATAATGAACGAGGATTTTACTAGGCTGGGGAATTCAGTTAGCGAGTTAGATTTGTCTACTTATAAATACATCAGTAGTAAGTGTGGTAAAACTAGTGTTACAATCATTCAGCTATCTAGTTGTGTATACAACTTGTAGGTTTCACAAATACTTAAGTGTCACTACCATACATTTACAAAGTAATGTGAGTTGTTTACCTTAAACTGGATATATCCTGTTTTATTTCTAAGAGATCATCTTCATTCACACCATCTTGTCGCATTGTTTTCTTTGATTGGTGTATGTATCTTCTGACAAGTCGTCGCATAACTGTCTGTAAATATAAGACAAAAAACAAACAAACAACAATAAGATTAAACAGCAAACAGGTGATTTAGTTGCCATTAAACTTTCAATGGAAATAAGCTACAAGAATTCCAGTAGCATAATTGAAAGTAAAAGAGGCAATCTTCTGTCTACAAGTCAAAATGTCAATCTGGTTATGCTTGTTCTGTGTGTTACTAACAATAATTTATAAGTGGTTTATTAAATGTGATATCTTCTGAAACAGTCTTGAACTACAGAGAGACGAGTTAAGTTGGGAATAAGAGAAATGAAGATATTTACAACACATTATGGAAGAACGAAGGGAAGACAAAAGAAGCAGAATGCAAAGATAAGAACAGCAAAGTATGATAAAGAAGATTTGTAGCTCAGGTGGATGATTTTGATATGGTTGTGTTCTCTGAGCTAACTAGATGGTTAATTTGCGAAGCTTTTATCGCCCTACTAGGCGAAATCTTCAGCGCATACTTCAATTTGAATTGAAGTGAGCTTTTAGATTTCTCCACGAGTTTATTAGTCATCTCTCATGGTGACCTTGAGCGTGGTTGATTGCTTTCGTGTGTTTTCACACCTTCTGGGCTACTTGTATTGGAACTGATTGTTTCTTTGACTTGAAGTTTGACCCCTTGTGAGTGAGGTTTCTTTCCTATCGGTTGATAAATTTTGTCAATCTCAATGTGTCTATTGATTGATGATTCACTGGAATGCCAAGCTTCTAAAAATTCTCTAGCATTTTTGTTGTTTCCTCTGTCTAGTATTTGAACATTGTCCCAGTCGAAATGATGTCCGTGGTTGTCTATATGTAGTGATATGAGGAAGTGGATGCCATGTCTTTTGATGGCTAGTTTATGTTCGTGGATACGAATACGAAGGGGACGTCCGCTTTGGCCAATGTAGTGATTTTCGCAGTTGTTACAATTTATTTTGTAGATGATGTTGGTTTTATCTTCTTTCGCTGCTGAATCTTTTGGTTGACATAGAATTGAGTGAAGTGATTTTGTTGGTTTGTGTGCAACGTCAATTCCTAAAGGTTTGAATAGTCTTACAATGGCTTCTGAGATATCCTTTATGTGTGGAAGAGCGATTTTCTTTTCGCTTTCCTTGGGGGATTTTGGTGTGATAGGTTGGCTTGAGAAATTCCGTGGATATCCATTCTTTTGGAAGACTTCCATGAGATATCTTTCTTCAATTTTCCTAAAGGTGGAAGTGCTGCGATGATTTCTGGCCCTCTTGAATAGTGTTTTCATGCAATTCCTTTTGTGTGTTATTGGATTGTTGCTGTTGTAATTCAGTATTTGGTTTGTGTGAATTGATTTTCTATAAACTTGAGTTTCTAATTCCACTGTGGTTTTCTGCTTGACTAAGACCTCCAAAAATGGGATTATATGTTCTCGGACTCCTCTCCTCTTGTGAATTTGATGTCGTTGAAGACGTTGTTCATTTAGTTGTGAGTTTTATCTAACTCGTTTCTTTTGATTATTACAAATGTGCCATCTACTTAACCTATCCAAATTTTGGGTTTGATCTTTGGTAGGATTATGTTTTCGAGCCTTTGCATCACTACTTCTGCAGGGGTGAAGATTGGTAAGTACTGACAAGAGTTGCGTAATATGAAATAGGATGTTAATGGAGACACGCGTCTAAAATAAATTATGTAATAGGTAGAAAGAGTAAATAAAGGGTTGGTTAAGAAGAAGGTGTTACTAAGATGTCATACAAAAATTCAAAAAAACACAACAAAAAACCTACCAACAAAGTAGCAGAACTTGGAATTATACCCAAGGTAGAAGGAGGGCATGGAGAAGTTTCTTCCGTGAGCATAAATCAGGGTTTTCAATCCCGATCGCTAAGACCTCAGCAATGCAAAGTATCCAGAAGCTTACCGTTTTCGGGAGGCTTCTTTTGACTTTTTAGATGACTTTGAATGAATTCTCCTTGCAGATTGAGTGACCAGTGTGTGACTATCTGTTCAATTATAGCACTTTTTATTGATCCACTGTTACCTTTTCATAGCCAAGTGGGATAATATTCTTTGACTCTTTTAGATAAACACTCATAAAACGACCAATATATCTCGCTCCAAATAAAGCAGCGAATTGGTAGATACACATAGAAGTGGTCAAATGCCTTTTTTTTCTGGTATGAGTATTTTCCAGTAAAGTTGTGCAGTGATTAGATAGTACATTACTATTTAAAATACATATTTCAATCGCACCAGTTGATGAAATTCCTTGCTTTATTCTATGCCCACTTTCTGTTACCCTAACACTTAAAAAATGTATTTCTCAAGAGATCTGTGCTGAGATTGCATTGATGATTAACTCATATTTAATATCAACGTAGCTGCCGCCTATGAATGAAGTAATCAGCAGGCTGAGTGTATTAGCTTCCTGCTGAACACCATGGATCGTGGTTTGTCCCAAAGAGATATTAGAGGCAAAAAATACCTTTCAAAAATGATAATGTCATCGTGGAAGTATTTAGAAAACGATAAACCTTCAGAATGGTGACATATCTCAGTGGATTATTTAGCAGAATAGGTGATCTGAAAAAATACTCCATGATCAATCTGTTTATAGTACTGGTAATTATTTGAATACTTTTCTACTAATTTTGTAATTATTACCCTTTTCTTCTGACCTGTAAATCATTGTTCTAACATTTGTAAATATTCTTTTGACCTGCTCCTTATTATGTATCTTTTTTTGTTGATCCCAGTGCTTAAGGCTTCACTTTGCTGATGTGTAATGGTGCTGTTTTATAATTGTGCTGTTGTTTGAATGGACTCAAGGTTGCTCTATGGAATGACTGCATGATACCGAATTGCTTGCAACAAACATGTTCGTGCTGTTTGATTCTTACATACAGAGGGGGTAGAGACTCCGTCTTCTTGTGAATCTTCTTCTTGACTCTCAGGTATTTTATTATCGTGTTCGGCACTGCTGAGGTAGTTTTGTAAATTTTGGTTTAAATTATTATTGTTTAGTAGCATCACAGATTCTATCGTGTGATTCATTGACAGAAATAACAAACCAAGAATTTGGAGGAATGAAACTTCACTTGCGCCGAAAAAGAAACTCTACATGAACTCGGATTTCAATGGAGATTCAGCATGCGATATTCTCATGAGAAGGATCATATCATCTTTGAGAAGAAAATTCTTCGCAGTAACGCTAGGAATAAGGTTCTCCAGTCGCCCACTGATTGATCTGCAGAAGCCTTAAGGACAAGATCCCGCATCTGACCACTTCTGTATGCGTATTTCAATTCATCTGCTACTGTGGAGCCAGGTACATAAGTCGTTCTATGCGCATCCTGTCCAAGAGGATTCAACAACACTGTCCAGTATGGTTGCGAAAAGGCAGTATTAGTGCTATAAGGAGTGCGATAATTGAACACCTGGTTAACACTGATCATTCCATCTCAACAAAAGCCTCCTTCAAAGTAATCTACAGAGTTGAGAATAACCTACCAAAAGCAATACCATTTCGTCTTCTTTGTATCACTGAAGCTCTGGCAATTCACATAAAATAACCGGGGCTGTGCATAGAAAAGAGGATTACTCAACCACTTCTACTGTCTTGGTAACAACTTTTTCGATTTGATTGATTTTTTTGATTTTGATGACTTAATTTTGTTTCTTTGCCTGTTCTTTAATTGCTTATAATTCTTGTATTCATTTAGAACTCTTACGTAATTTCATATTCTCTACTTTGTTTCTATGTGCATCCTGAGTACAACTCAATCATCAAACTATTCATATTATTACGTAACTCCTTTTTAACAACTGTTTGTGACAACTCATCACCTTTGTTACTACACTAGTTTCATTAACACCCAATTTCCTTGTCTGTTTTTGTATTAAATAACTCTACCCAAAACTTACTAATTTTCACCTGTTTAGTTAAAATAACCATCACCAATTGCAGTTTGTACTTTGTTTGATAAACTAAATGTACACATGCATACAAAATAACTGTCATATATATTACGATTGTACAGCTAAGAAAATGAATTCGCCGAAAACAGAGACTTCACTGAACTACGTGTTCTGTTTTCATTAATGCCCGAGTGGGGACTATTCATGAATTAAATCGTATTTTGACACTGTTGAGAAACTAGACGGAAGAACTCAACGAGTTGGGCTTTTGAGTCATTACAGATTTATTTATTATTTGTTTATTATATTCCTTTGGGTTCCGAGTGAAACATATGGCTTCAAGCATAAGCTTTGAAGTGGCGCTTTTTACGGCGTGGAGTTGCTTGCCTCACACCAGATCTTCGCTTTTTATCGGAATTACAACTGGCTAGGGGAGGAAAAGATGTCCACCGACCAGGAAATCGAACCTCCGACCACATATATAATCGGCGAGTGTCCTACGACTGTCATTACAGATTAGGAGGAGGAAATTATAGCTCTCAATTTTCGAGGTTGAATGCTTACAATAAGATAACAGTCGATAGAGTTTGGAGTCTTAGTTTGCATTTGTGCCAAATAATTGGGGAACAGTTGTTATTTTAAGTGATTCGTGATAATGATAATAGGGATTCATTAGTCTCTTTTGGTAACTGACAGTGGAGACCAGAATGCTCACCCCACCCTGTTTGGCACTAGTTAGCTGGATGTGCCTGTGGTCCTCAGTGATTGGTGGTGGAAGGTGAACTCTGGATCAATTGTTTTAAATGCTAAGGTATTATCTACTGGGCAACTGGAGCCCATTTCTTGAGCAACTGGTCAACAGGAACAGACTATTTGGGTTCAACATAACCATTACTAAAATTTCATATAAGTGGAAAAAAATACATTAAATTGAGAGCCATAAAAATGATTTGTGAATTTCAGTTCCGTGCATAAGTGTTTACCTATCTGTCACTATTAATAATTTTATTTCGTAGACAAAAACAAGCCATTTTTACAGGCGAGAAGATATGAAGAATATTTTTAATTGCTATTAACCATGATAGCGAAATTTCTCTTTGAAATTTCAAATAAACCTTAAACTGGTAAAGTGTGAACAGTCGAAATAACAAAAATAAATTTTTTGTTTGACATAATAATAACTGCAGCGAATTATTGTATACTTCTTCGTAGATGAAGAGTGAGGCACAGGGTCGGCAGCGTTGAAATGGCTCAAAATTCAGACCCACTTCACCTACAAAGGAGAATTCAATGACTTTTTGAACTTTCTTAATGTCCCACTAAAGAACACAAGAGAAGATTGATCTATTAAAACAATCATAACTGATGAAATTTGTCTTATTACTGAACAGATTACGATTTAATAGGTTAGATCAAGATTTTTATACTGAACAATACGAGCTTGAAACAACATGTAAAATCCCTACAAATAAACTTTTGAAAATCAATTTAATGCCTGCAAGTGAGTGATTACAGGACAAGGTTGTCCAGAGTTCTAGTGAGGATTTGTGACCATTTGGGTTCATAAGGTTGGGTACTCATTGATAATACTGGCTTGTGGTCGCGTTAAAATCACGAATTGGCAGAAGTTAGAATTCATGCACCGTTGAGTCGGCTCTCAGTAGCTGTGAATGGTCTACGAGCTTACCTTGTAACCGGAAGGTCCTGGGTCCGAACCCACCAATCCTAAACTAGCAGGAGACAGATGTCCAGTAATCCTTGTTTTTTTTTAGAAAGCAAGAGAACTGAGCGAAGAAATATCTACTCTTCAATTAGTTCCTCATCTCTGGCTCTACTCTAATATTTATAGCATTTTTATTACAATACACAAAAATTCACCAATCAAGTGGCACTGTTATGTGTGTAAACAATAATTAGTCAGTATCAGTATGCCGATGGGGTGATAATTAACGAAGAAAATTTATACACACAAGTAAAAGGTTGAAATGGTTACAACATGTGGATTGCATAATGCATAATTTCGGAAAAATGAAGGGTTATTAGGGGGAATAAGCGTGTGATCAAGTTGATTACGTAACACTTCATTACATTTCTACCTTTTAATTGTGTGTATTAATTTTCTTCGTTAATTATCATTAACAAACATATCGCCACTTGATTGGTATAATGTTGTACATTGTATTGAAAGTGTGCATTGGTGGCACAGCGGTAGAATGCTCGCCATCGGCGCAGGTAGTCCGGGTTTCGATCCACGTCCAACGTACACCTCCACCTCGCTAAGCCATTAACAAGACTGGTAAAGAAGGAAGGTTGGGCATGAGGCTAGCAACTCCATCCCGTAAAAATAAATACCGCTGCTACCGAATTTTCAGAACTCTAGCTTGAAGCCATGTGTTCCACTGGAAACATATAGGGATTAAAAACATTGTATTAAAAATATTATTTATATTAGAGTAGAGCCAGAGATGAGGATCTAATTGAAAACTAAATATTTCTTCACTCAATCCCTTTTCTTTTTAAATGCCCAAATGGGGCTTTTCTCTTTGGTTTTTAATGGTTCTCTAACTGATATCAATCCCCCTGGGCCAAGCAAGCTTAAGACAAGTCAAATCCCTACAAAATAACTTTCGAGAATATAATTTTAAGAGGTACAACTCTACGTAAAAATGAAACACAGTCATCCTTCGACAGATTTATCCGTGATTACTTATGTTGTATAAGTAGTAGGAATACTATTCAAAGATGGATGCTTTTAATCTGATAACTCTCGTGTCTATCGGAACCTCATACTCACGATTTTTTACATACAAGCATTTATTTACTTTAAACTATTGAAATCTAGGATACCGTTTAACGATCAATACTTTATGTAGACTGCTTTATTTGTTGTAAAAGTGTAGATATTCACTCAAAACTTGTTCCATACAGTGATCATGAATCTATTCCAGTTACTAGGAAACAGAAATCAACAGTTTCAAAAATACATCAACCAAATTTAAATTTTTGATTAAATAAATTTTCAGAGATTGAAAAGCAAATATATTATGTAAAAATTAGTATTGGTAGGAATTTTGTCGCCAGTGGGAAGTCACTTAGAGAGTCACTAAAATCTAAGGATCACTGGACAGTTATTTCTTCTTAGTTTGAGACTCTGTATCAGTACTCACCTATGATTTCAATAAGAATCAAACTGAGGCTCTTCACATCAAGAGATCAGCCCACTGACCTTTTATTTCAAAAGCGGAAATGTAGGATCATGGGATAGGGAGCAGTTCTATAGGAAAGAGTGATGCAATATGACTAAATGAAGGGAAAGCTCTTCATAAAAACAACTTTTTCAATATATCGGGTTCATTTCTGCTGTTCTTCGAGGTTATCATAGTGACTGGGCTGATTTTCCCAGTTGCCAGTCCTACACCAAACCTTCCCTGTTTTTCGGGGCTTAGGACGGGCTGATAAACTAGAGAATTAGTAAAGTAGGCGAAATCATTGTGGAATTCTGCTACACCCACTGTAAAGAGCAAGATTCGAACTCTCAACACCAGTGTGAAATCAGTGCTTCTATATGGTTCAGAGACTTGGTGCGAGCTTCCCGGAAAGCATTTCAAAGAGACCGCAGACTTTTCCGATGATCAGATGACCAAACAGGATTAGCAACAAGGAACCCTGGGAAAGAACCAATTGACAAACTGTTGTCGAAAAAAATGTGTAGAAGAAAATGGAAGTGTTTTGAACAAGACCGGACCCTCAAGTGGTACCCCAGTGGGAAACGACGAATTGGGTAAGATTCAAAGGGTAACGTGAAGGAGTTCGAGTGAGGAGGATACGAAAGCTTATGGGCGATTAGGAAGCCAGCTAAAGAGGACTGCAGAGAACAGTTTGAAATGGCGATGTACTGTTGAAGCTATTTTTTTTCCACTAGGAGGTCAATGGAATAACAATAATTACATATCATGTTCATTGTTAATTATTTATTGAATAAACAAGCTTTTATTGTACACAGAGTTCAATTCAGCTTTAGAATACAATTTGTCATTGGCTGTGAAAGTGTGGAAATGAGTATTTCAACCTCGAATATTTCACACATTGTGTGAACGCTTACAAATTACATGCTTATTAGGACCCACGAATTTCACTTTATAAGAACTGACAGTGAAGCAATACATGTGAGACAACAACTTGTCGTTCACGCATAATTGAATACCTCCTTATGTGCAAAGACCCAGTTGGAGTTTCTTAGCTGGAAAAATGACCTTTCCTAATAAACAGGATGGGAGGTTTCTGAATATATTTTTTAAAGGTGAGCTTCCCATTCACCTCCTTATCAATGGTTATTGTAGTACGCATCTTCTCACATAAAATTGCTTTCTGTCCCACCATTCCACATTTCCAGTTTTGAAATCAATTTCATTTCTTCTAAATAGAGTACTCAGTTCAACTTAGTTGCTAAACTTAATTTCAGCCTCAACAAATCCACATCTGGTTACTGATTTTGTACATAACATGTATAGTACCTAGAGGGTATGAAAACGCACAAAAACAACCAATCACATTCAAGATCACCAGGAGAGATGGCTAATAAACTCGTGGAGAAATCTAAAAGTTCACTTAATAATATTGAAGTATGCGTTGAAGATGCTGCCTAGTAGGGAAATGAAAGCTTCTCAAATAAACCATCTAGCTAGCTCAGAGAACACAACTACATCAAAATAGTTCCTTTTCAATCTCCTAAAGTTTAATAGTATTTGCTATTTTCAAATTAATTTGCAGTTTTCAGTGTGAAATTTCACCACAGTTTCCTTAGAGAATCAAAATGACTCAGATGACAATGCGTATGCGATCTACTTGATGTCATAGATGGCAATCATGAAAGTAGGTATAAATATATGATGATACATACTACTGATTGATTTGTATGAGTAAGTTGGATGTCATTCACATCAGCCAGTAGATTTTGTTAGCCAGATCTTTCGTTCCTTTGGGGTCGAGGTCATCAGAGGTGTAGCAATTTCGACAGGGGCTTAGGGAGACAAATCGGTTTAAACTACCCGAAATCTGGCTAGCTACTTGGGGAAACCAGCTGTCCAGTGTTCGGATCACTTTGATGTATCTACCAAGCACTACTGATTGATGTGAGAGTGGCATCCAACTACTCATATCAATCATCACATTATTATTATTGTCTCCTTTAGTTCCTAGACGAACATAGGGCTTCAGCCGCACGTCTCCATTACGTTCGGTTCTCTGACAACGTTTTCACCTGACTCCACATCTGCCCACATGCTTTTATCTCCTCCTCACATCACCTCCTCCATGTCACCCTCGCAATGACGACCAACTCGCCGCTTCCCGTTCGGGTTCCACTCAAGCAATGGCCTGTCTTGTGATGTCACTTGATGGTTTGTCTTCTCAGAGTATGGCTAATCCTCCTGCATTTCTTCCTACAGATTTGTTGCACAATCGGTTCCTGTTGAGTTGGTTCGCTCCTAGAGATCATTCACCACTGTTGATCTTTTCTGGCCATTTGATCTTGAGTATTAAGAAAAGACAGCTGTTGATGAAGGCGCCCTTCGTGACGCACCAAGTCTCTGATCTGTATAGTAGCACTGACTTCAAATTGGAGTTGAAAATCTGGATCTTATTTTCATTTCGATGCTGAAAGCTGTTGATCTCCAAGCAGACTTGAGAGTAATGAGAGCTTGCTTTGCTTTCCCGATCCTCGCTTTGATTTCCTCTTCAGTTCCGCCTGTAGTTGAAACGATGCTTCCCAGGTTGGTAGGTAAAAGAGGTTGTTTCTTTCAGGTTCCTCCCATTTATCCTGATCGTTGTCTGTTGTTGTCGTCCAGGAATCTTCATCCCTTCTGTTTTCTCTATGTTCCCCTGAAGTCCTATCTTTGATGCTTCTTCTGCTAACTTATTGCTTTTCACTTGCACGTCTTCGAGTTTGTGGGAAATCAAACATACATCATCGGCAAAGTCCAGATGCTTCATTTTTTTGTATGGGCCCATTTTATGCCTGTCTCCTTGTTGCCCACCGTTGTCTGTCGCATTATCCAGTCTATCGCGATCACGAAAATCATTGGAGACAGTAGGCAGCAAGCTTGTCTTACTCCCGTCTTCACTTCGAAGGATTGCGTGAGTTTCCCGTTGTGGATTACTTGGCACGCACCATTGTCGTACAACTGCTAAATGATATGCATAATTGTTGGCAGTACCCCGTAGTAGCGAAGTAGTTGCTAAATCACCTCTCGATCGACTCTGCCGAAGGCATTTTCAAAGTCAATGAAGTTAAGATAGAGAGCTGATTGCCATTCCAAGCTCTCTTCAATGATGATCTGTAGTGTTGTGATTCGATCGATACATGACTTGTTTCTCCTGAATCCAACCTGTTCCGGTCGACGCTTTTCATCCACGGTGGCGTTTTTGATTCTCTCCAGGATGATGCAGCCTAGTATTTTGCTTGGGATAGACAGGAGCATAATACCGCACCAGTTCTTGAACTGACCTAAGTCCCCTTTCTTTGGCAGTTTAAATAAGTAGCCTTTCTTCCAATCATAAAATAGTAGTATGTAACACCACACAGTTATGCTGTTAAAGTTTATTTAACCTAACTGTGAATTTTTTCCAAGGTATTTTCGCAAATACGACTTCTTTCTGTTTTTTAACTAAGTGAATGTAATAACTATATACAGTTGTACAGAGTGTAAATATATAACGACTATGATTCGTGAAACTTCCAACAGCCAATTTAACAATGTTTAGTGATATTCACATTTTTAAAGGTGGACAAATCAACTGACGCCTGAAACTACTTGTTTCATTTACAGTTTTAAATGCAAAATGTAACAATTCAAACATTTGAAATGCATCGCTTTATACTCTGTTTACTTCGAAAGATTATTTTACCTGTATGCACAGATATGTGTATTTATATGTAGTGATATTTTAATGCATACTTGGAAGGTTCCTTACTACATTTAACACCTGTTGTACGATTAAATTACATAAACTAAAACAACTTTTAAAGTGAATTCTTGTTTATTTTCCTCTCTCTCTATTTTTTGTATTCTGTGTCCTGCAGAATTATTTATGATGAAAAGGAATCTCCAGCTAATGGTACATTAGCTTTATTCCATCTGTTTTAGCTCCTAGTCCGGCGGGGGCGGGGGTGCGAAGATTGAAGAAGAGAAAAAGCTTGGAAATTGAAGTGTAAATATTAGACTGTTTTATCCTATAATGTATATATTGTCTCTGAAATCTCTGTGTGGAGATGTGAACCTGGTTGAAATAGTTCTGTATAGTTGACTGTTCTATAGCCTATTGACTTCTTTTTAATTTTGTTTTATATAAAGAAAAATAACATGTCAATCACCATCCATGGGTGACGTCTAAAGGAAGTCTTCTGTTTTACTTATCTAAGTAGCATCGTTTCAACCATAGGCTAAAACAGCATAGATGAAAATGTCACAGCCAATCAGGAAGCGGGAAATCAAGACTGACCTTCATTACTTCAAAATCAGCGTGAGAATCTATTGTACTCAGCAAAATGAGAAAATAACTAACATTAGATCCATCAGGGATTCTATATGGTGTAAAGGCTTGTACGCATCGGTAAAAGCATTTCCAGCAAGCTAATGTAGGCTTTCATCAACAGCAGCGTTGGTGGCACAGTGGTTAGGACCCTCGCCGACCATGCACATGGTCCGGGGTTCGATCCCCTGCCGGCGCACACCCGATATCTATGGTCGGCCTGAATTTGGGCTACCGATATCCATGCTGAAAATTCCACACGTGTACTGAAAATACGGTGTGGAATCAAGCTGTAAATCAAAATCAAAATCAAAATCAAAAATCAAAAATCAAAAATCTTCCCAAAAATACTGAGGATCAAATGGTTGACCAGATAAAAATGATAAGGAGCAAGGAGTTCAGCTAACGAACTCAACATATATTTAGTATGAAATATATATCATCATAAATATCATTAAAGACCACAAGAGAATTCATCCTAACATACATGAGAAATATCTCTGAAATAACAGCTAGAATACTGAAACCGTTTGATATAGATATAGCACACAAGCCAGTAAATTGCTTAATTTAATATTATGCAAACCGAAAGATCCAACAGAAAAAGGGGATAAAATTAATACCATTTACAAAATAAATTGTATGGACTGCAACAGGCATTACATCGGTCAAAGTGGGCGTCCCCTTCGAATTAGAATACAAGAATACAAATCATCTGTGAAAAGACACGATATATATCCTTTAGTATCAATGCATATAGACAATTATGGACATCACTTTGATTGGGATAATGTCAAAATCTTAGACAGAGGAAACACCAAAAGAGCCACGGAATTCCTAGAAGCCTGGTACTCAAACGAATATGCAATTAACAAACACGTTAATATAAACGAAATATGCCAACTAATAAAAAGTAAATCAGGTGACCAGAAAGTTTAAAATCCAAGTCAATAGAAAATGGTCAATACATATGTAAAGATGGTTGCCGGGAGACGCAGTTATATCACTCATGAAGAAATTTAAATCATTTCACTTTATGCTAAATATTGCACTGGAGATGATGCCTAGAAGGACGACAAAAGCTCCGCAACTAAACCAACCAGCTCGGAGAACACTAATAATTGCAAATAGATGGAATCTACACACTCTGAGGAGACCACGAAGTGCCGTTGTACATCAGGCTGTCGAGTGGAACCAGAATGTGAATGAAGCGGTCAATACTATTGATGAAATAGCAGTCTGTAGTTCAGTGGGAGAATTCTCGGTAATCATATTCTGCACATGGTTCAGGCTTGATTCCCCACTGATTCACTCCCTAATTCCTGCTTATCCAGTAAGACCATTGAAGACGGAAGGTTGTGTTTGAGGCTATTAACCTTACCACTAGTAATGAAAATTTATAGGTAAAATTTTGAAGCCCTATATTTCACTAAGATCACAAGGGAATGAAAAATAATTAGTTAAAAAAGCTTGAAAAATAATATCACTATTTCTCCGTTATTTCACTACTCAATATATGTGTGAGCGGTTATTGTTTAAAAGAACTAATAAATCATTAGTAACAGTATTAATAATAATAATAATAGTGTCCAGATATTTGTATATTTACGTGTTTAAAAGTAATTATATATGAATAATATGACTACATCTCCATGCTTATTTTTGCTTTCTTCCAAAGAAGACATATCGGCTAACTGGTTTCTTGGAGGCTTTCACTAGCCTGCATCATTCTATCTCTCCGCTTCCACCGAGGAATAAGTTTGGTTCTTATATTTTTGTTGTGTTTTGAAGTTTCTGTAGGGAAACGAATTGATTTTCCGAGGTAGGGTTACTACACCCACCCCCGACGTTCCCTTTTTTAATAGGTTTATGACCGGCCAGAAAACTAGCAAACTAGTGAACCAGACAAAATATTCCATTTTAGTTTGTTTATTAGATGCATCACACCGTGAAACAGCATGATTTACTGGATGACAAGGTTTCGAACGAAATTTATTGTTCATAATCATATCGATTATAATCACACGACTTTGAAACTTGAGTCTTGTAGTTTTCATTCTCCTCTTCTATTTGTCGTCGTTGGGGTAGTAGAATTTTCCAGATAGCTGGCAGGGATAGGTGTTGAATCATTCCTATTACACGTGTTGGTTCGCAGTTGATTCGATAAACAAAGCTTCCGTTATCAATCTGTCCCTCCATCCTGCTATATCAGTTAAAAAAAACTGTCATCCTATCCCATCCATCCTATTGTATGGTAGTAAGTAATTGCATGTGGTGAGTGGTATAGCTGGATTATTCTCTAAATTTCTTATTTTATTCGAGTGAACTAACGTAGATTTTGCAAAGTTTTTATGTTCCGCCAGTTTGACTTACTGCACCTGTTCTACTACTTTGACCTATGTATTTGGCCTGAAAATCATGCAGGTAGGGTATTAGATAAACTAAATTGTTTTGTTTTAAAGGCTCCACAGGACTGACAAAGCTTGTTCCTACCGCAGTTTGTGAGTGGTTTGAACACTAGCCACTTTTATTCCTTCCTTGTTAAGAATTCTGCGTAAGGCTTCCGAGGTTCCTTCCTTGTATGGAATTACTACTGATGATTTAGATTCCTTATTGTTGGTGTTGTCTTGCGCACATTTGACGTGCATGTCGTCATTAATATTACTATTATTATTATCACTATCACTGCTATCATTATTGATTTTATTTTTACATTTCCCTACATATTTTCTGACTAATTTTTCAGGATAATTATTAAGTTTCAAAGCTTCTCTTATATGCCTCACTTCCTGTCTTAGATTTTCCTTGATACTACTTAGTTTTTGTGCTCTGCCACTTAAACATTTCACCAATCCTATTTTTAATGACACACGGGGGAGGGAGGTTTGTCGAATCAACTGCGAACCAACACGTGAAGTAGGAAT
Source organism: Trichobilharzia szidati (assembly GCA_944472155.2). NCBI lineage: Eukaryota > Metazoa > Platyhelminthes > Trematoda > Strigeidida > Schistosomatidae > Trichobilharzia > Trichobilharzia szidati. Next base: position 85,760,709 of record OX235271.1, on the reverse strand, counting down.
GATTCAACAGCTGTCCCAGATATCTGGAAAATTCTACTACCCCAACGACGACAAATAGGAGAGGACAAAGGAAACTATAAAACTCAAGTTTCGAAGTTGTGTGATTGTAATTGATGAAATGATTTTGAACAATAATAAATTTCGTTCGAAACCTTGTCATCCAGTAAATAATAATACTGTTTCACTGTGTGATAAATCTAATAAACTTACTACCACAGTGCCCAAGTTTTACATATTTATTAATCAGACAAGAACTTCAACTAAACATGGAGAAGGCAGAGATGATGAAGATAACTAACCAACTAACCAACCAACCAACAGCAAGCACCAGTCACCATCGGCATGAGAAATTTGAAAGAGGTTACTTCCCTCACTTATCTAGGAAGCATCGCTTCAACTACAGGCACACAGAATGAATGAGGATTTCCAAACCAGAATCGAAAAGACCAGATGAATCTTTTAATAATGTGAAGTCACTCTGACAGTGTGCTGCACTCAGCATAAAGAACTAAAATTTCAATTTTCAACACGAATGTTGAGTCAGTTCTTCTGTATATATCAAAGACTTGGTTTGTCACAAAAAGCACTTCCAGCAGGTGTCTACAGACTTTTATAAGCAGGTATTTACTCTCTAAACTTAAGATCAGACTGTCAGCCGGAAAGGACAAACATCAAGAAACTTTGAGAACGCATCAACCAAAAACCTATTGCTCAAAAAACTTTCCAAAGAAAATGAAGATGGATTGGATACATACTGTGAAGAGACCATTGAGTGACATTCCACGTCAGGTCATCGTTTGAGTCGAACCCGAATGCGAAGAAAACGAGTCAGGCGTCTAAGCGTGATATGGAAGAGATTGTGTGGGGAGAAGGTGAAATATTATTGGCAATCATGGGGTTATTCTTGATTAAACACTAGTCAGTAACTAGTGGAATGTGTGAAGTCCTATCTTTAGTGCAGATTGAATTCTATCAGTCAAGTTTGCAATGTGCCCATCACACTAGTTACTGACTAGCATCCAATCAAAAATATCCATTACAGTCCTACAAGAGGTCAATCGCGAGCCCAAATAGCTCAGTGGTAATGTCTCTAACTGCAGCACTGGGTGACGCAGGTTCAAATCTCAGAAGGGTAATGAGTTCCTCCAAGGTTACAGATGCGCCTTACTGACTCTTGAGTACCAACTAGCACAAAACCTACGTCGAACGCTTCCTGTAGCCGACTGTCTCCAACGATCGAAGTGTACAACAATGTTGGAGTTAGCTGAAGAGTACAGTTAAGAACATGGTTAAATGTAGATGTGCCTTTGAAGCCATATGTTTCATTTGGAACTCAAGGGGATAATAAAAATAATAATAATGATAATAATAATGAATACAAATGAACCATATTGATAGTGCATATATTTATGACAGTCATTTATTTTTCTTTCATTGTTCCTGTTAAATATATATGAAACTATAGTTTTTGCCACTACTGTTATTACTCCTACTACTACCACCATTATCCTCATTAATAATAATATTGATGATAACAAAAATGTGAATAAGACAAAAACAGATAAGGCTGCAGGAAGAATTAATAACTGTAACATAGCAACGCCCTAAATATATAACAGGATAATTGTGTTTTTTTTCTCTTTTACATTTATTTATTGAGAATACTTCTATATATTCTAGTAATAACAATAATAATAGTTTTAAAAGCGAGGAGGAAAAAAAGAGAAGAAACCAAATTGGAAAAGATGAACAAAATATTTTTCTTTATAAAATAAATATTTTTGGTATAGATTTGTAGAAGTGTAAGTTAGAAAAAGAGGCAAAAGATGTTTAAGAAGAAAGTGTACATATACATTTATCAATAATAGTGATAAGTGAAAGCTGAATTGAAGAAGATGGGGAAGCAGGTAAATGGAAGTTGAAATAGAAAGTCATGAAATAAGCGAACAGAAAGGCAATAAATAGAGAAGTTATATTATTTGTCTAATAGGTAATTTATGCGCATACTGGTTAGTGATTTATCGATTGAATTTTAAATTAGTCAGTGATTTTGAACAAAGCAAGAACTACAGTTTTAGCAGAATAAAATGGTACCATCTTTTATTTCGTTGCCTACTCGTCAGCTGCTTACAGGTCTTACACGTATCTGCGGGAGCAGTTACATTGGAAGAACAGAAAGAAGGGCATATCTACGATTTTCTGAACATGTACCAAAAAGCTTACGTCCAAAGGGAACAAATGCTTTAAACAGTACCATCGTCAGGCATCTCCTCGATACAGGTCATGAGGTGGACGTCAAAAGATCGTTCAAAATTATCAATGAGCAAAAGAGCTCAAGTCTCCTTAAATTTGCTGAAGCCATTTCTATCAAGCGCCTGAAACCTGATTTATGCCTCCAGAAAGAAACAGTTATCAGTCTTTCTTTGCCCTGGTAACTCGAAATTTTTCATCTTTCTTTCATCCGAATGCGAGATGCTGAAAGGTTTTCATTGTGTACCACTATTATTGTTCAGAGGGGTGTTTAATATTGGATATATATGTATATATTCTTAGTTTATGCGGATATTGATCGATTGATTTTTGTTTAAAATGAACTCTGTGCAAGTATGTTAAAATTGTTTTCGTAGATACATTTAATAATGTCTTTGCCCTGTAAGCAGCTGACGAGAAGGCAACGAAATGAAAGATGGTACCATTTTCTTCTGCTAAAACTGTAGTTCTTGCTTTGTTCAAATTCATTAAGGGGAATAAATGTATGAAATAGTCAGTGATTGTTGACATTATATGGTTGAAGGCAGTCGGCAGGAAGTCTTGGAACTAGATTTAACACTAGTCAGCAAGGCTTATCTTCTAACTTGAAGGAACTCATGTCACATCTAAGATTCTAACCTGCGTAACTTGGTGCTGCGAAGAGAGACATTGCCACTGAGCTATTTAGGCTCACGGATGACCTCCTGTAGGACTGTATCGGATAGTTTTGATTGGATACTAGTCAGTAACTAGTGTAATGGCCACCTAGCATGGTGGCCGCATCGCGAACTTGGCCGATAGAATTCAGTCTGCACGAAAGATAGAACTTCACACAATACAGTCAATGGTCAGTGGTTGTCATGACTAAATAATTATGTAAGCCGGATAGAGATGAATTTAACCAACTCAAGTGGAACATAGGGCTTTAGAAGCACATCCCCAATTCACTGGGTTCTATCTGAGGTCTTTTTCATCCGGCTCAACATCTGGCCACATGTATTCTCTCCCTCTCCCAACCTCCTCACATGATCTCTTCCATGTCTCCACTGGACCCATGTAAAACTTGTCGTTTCCTATTCACTTTCGACTTCAGATTCGTGATGTTACTCAGCGGTCCCCTCAGCTTGTCTTCAATCTGTCTTCCTTCCTCTGCATATTTGTAAGGTAACAGTTTTCTGGTCAGCTAGCTGCTCTACCACAGTTTCTTATAGCTTATCCTTTTCTTTGATTAGTTATCTGATCGTCAGTATGGAGGCAGAAAAGACTAACTGCCAATGGAAGTTGGTAGTCACCTGTTGGAAATGCTTTCAGTAACGCGAACGCCATTTTTGTGGACTACCTAGAAGAATTGAGTTTCTCATCGACTGATAGAAACCGAAATGCTCAACCTTTGTTGACATGCCACCAGCTAGTACGGACGCTCCGATGATGTCTGAGGATGAACATAAAGTAACTTGGAGGATGGTAACTAGTAGTAGAATTCCCGATGGTAACCTAGGTAGTCTAATGGATATCGTCTTGGCGTTTGAAGTAATGATTACCGAGTTCAAATCTCAGTAGGAACACCATCACTCTTTGTGGAATGCTGTTATATCCAGATGATGAGTTCTAAATAGGACGAAATGAGCACTCTGGATTCACTTTGCTGCTAGTTACAGTCCATCAAAGTCATGAATGACTTGGCACTAGTGCTGAAATTCGGATCTTGTTCTTAATGTTGAGTAGAGTGCATTTTCACACTGTCTTGATTTTCTGATACAATTCTAACGGCGATTGACATCGTCACCCATGCCACCTGTAGTAGTCGAATGGATGATATCCAAGTAAGAAAAAGAGGTGATTTCTTTTAGATTTTTTCCATTGGATGCTAGCTGATGTTTGTTGTTGTTACTGGTCTGTCTTCTGTATGTTCACGTGAAGTCCTGTCTTCACTGCTTGCCTCTTCTACCCACCTTTTGTTTTTTGCTTGTAGATATGTAGATTTTGTGCGACAAAGATATTTACTGATCAGTGTCAAAGAAAATAAATTAGAGAGCATCCACTCCCTCCTGATGAAGTTAAATGCCTTCAGCCATGAATTCTCATTGGAAGTTCATGATATCTATCCTTTAGCCACTCATGACTTGAAGATTGATAATTAGAATTAAGATTTTGTAGAGATTCTGTCTATTTGCAATGTAGATACTGATGTTTGGTGTTAGTTGGCAGTGGCGATTTATCGTGAATTGAATTCTCAGTTTAGTGGCTTAATGGTCAACAAGCTTCTCTTGTAAGCTGAAGGTCCTGGCTTCTATCCTTTACTGAGGTTATAGTTGCCAGCTGATGATGAAGAGTCTGAAACAAGGACGAAACGCCTATCCACTGCATATTAGTTTCTAATGTTTCTCTAACTCATTGCCCTTCTTGACAAAATCAAAGCAGATAATCTTAATAAAAAGCATTTATACTTCTGTGTCTTTGATTTGCTTATATATATATTTATTATGCATACAAGAATAATTAATCATTTTGTAATAAATCCGTGTCCCTGTTAATCTACCTCTCACTTTTAGCTGTCAATATTAACAGATTGATTGACTCAGTGAAAAGAAGCACAATCACATTAGTTAACTAAGTGTGATAGGTAATGAAAATAAATTGTCCTTCTCACTAGTCTTCAACATTTGCAAGAAATCGATTGCAAGCCCCTTCGTTATTTAATGACATATATGAAGGAGAATTATCAAATGAAGTCCTATATTTGTATATAATGGAAGAGATAATTAGAGGAATAGCAAATGTCCATTTATAGTGTCAAGATGTAATGTCTTAAATTTGTTTGGTAGGTAGCTACCAGTAAAGACAAGTATAGAGATATATTTCATTCGATCGTATATTTCATCAGTTGATATGGCTTATATTAGTGTTGATTATGTCAGTAGTGTTTTAAATTCACTAACTAGTGTCTCATAGTCGTAGTTATTTTTAGAACTTGGTGGATGGTAACTAGCAGTGAAGTTCAGGATGCAATCTTCGGTGAGGGATGATTTTCCCACTGAGACTCCGACTCAGCGCCTTATCTACTAATCCACCTCTTACTCTACTTGGGTTTAGTTATTATTCATTTTTACATTAATTTGCATTCCCCGCTGATTGATTAATTTGTACGGAAATTTTGTCTTCCTGTTGACATTTCTGCCCCTAGTATAGACAAAATCCACATCTTGGCTTCCACGATCAGTCAGCATCCACCAACAATAACTTTACACCAATACTCAGAGACCACCGTATTGTCTGTACTAGGAGCCAACATGTGAAAAAAGACCAAACACTTTGGTTCAACATAATCAATCTACGGAAGGTGCATATTAACCTAATGCCAAGGTGTAAGAAACGTCTGACCTCAACCATTTCATTGAATATCAGGGTAATTGGTAATCCCACTGTATTTACCAATTTGAATGTACGTGTGGACACACATACATAGGGAGGACTCATCGATCTCTGCCAGCAAGTAAGGGCTGGCTTCACAGCATATTCCTAAATGGCTCCAGAAACAAATGGAATTTTCAGAACCTATTAACGGTGAGAACAGGAGACTTAGCTCTTCTATTGTGAAACATATTATAGAGACAGGACATAAAATTGACGTTAACAGATCTTTTAAACCTATCTGTAAAACGTGTTTGGGGTGTATCCTTAAGTTTGTGGAAGCCCTAGCTGGCAATTAGAAAGTTTAAACCACCTTTATGCGTTCAAAAATAATTCGTCATCACATTAAACCTTCCTTGGTAAATTTTGTTTTGATACCATAGCAGATGTACTATTACCTCTGCTATTTGGTTTAGTGGTCTTCATCCTGGACAAGAACAACAACAACAGACAACAATCAGCATTAATGGGAGGAACCTGAAAGAAACAACCTCCTTCACCTACCTGGGAAGTATCGTTTCAACTACAGGAGAACAGAACTGACGAGGATATCAAAGCAAGAATCGGGAAAGTAAGACAAGCTTTCACTACTCTCAAGTCAGTGTGGAGGTCAACAGCACTCAGCATGAAAAATAAGATTCGGATTTTCAACTCCAATGTGAAGTCAGTGGCTACTATACGGATCAGAGACTTGGCCAGTGCGTCATAAAGAGCATCTCAAACAAACTACGGACATTCATTAACAGTCGTCTTCGCTCAATAGCACTCAAGATCAGATGGCCGGACAGAAAAGATCAGCAACATGGATCTCTGGGAGCGAACCAACCAGGAACCGATTGTGAAACAAATAGGCAGGAAGAAATGGAGATGGATTGGCTATACTCTGAGAAAACAAACCATCAAGTGACATCACTAGACAAGCCATTACTCGAGTGGGACCAGAAAGGGAAGCGGCGAGTCGGTCGTCAATGCAAGGGTGATTCGGAGGAGGTCATGTGAAGAGGAGATGAAAACGTGTGGGCAGACGTGGAGCCAGGTGGAGACTCTAACAGAGAACCGAACGCAATGGAGACGCACGGCTGAAGCTCTATGTTCCTCTAGGAATTAAAGGAAACAATAATAATAATTGTTATTCTGACCTTGAATATGTCCTTTTAACTTGACCTAAGTCTATATTCTCACCTCTTACCTCTTTATTAATTTCATACGTATTCCTATGACAAGTCGTGTGTGATCAGATTGTTCGAAATGTGTTGCGCGAATACATTACACGATTCAGACAAATTACGTCTTCTTATTGCTTTATCCAAATTCATAAAGGGAACTAATTGTTTTAAATATTGGTTATTCGATTATTTTATTCAAACTGAAGGAAAAATTACATATTGGTAATAGACGTACTGCTTTAGTTAGAATAGGAGAAAGATTGATGAGTACTGCAAGAAATAATGCGAATAATAGTTTGACACAAATTAGTAGAGATTCAGGGCAACCATTTAACCACTAGCACCCGATTTAATGGCCAGTCCATGAATTCCAGCTTCTACCATTTCGTAATTTCACCACGATTATCAGAAAATGTCATCGGTAGGTATTAATCTTCGCAACCAATTTGGTAAATCCCAATGGTCACGAATTCTCATTAGAACTTCAGTCAGTTTCGTCCAGTAGCCAGTCACTGTCGAGCATCAGTTCAATTTTCGAGACTGTCTTTGTGGGATTTATTGTACTTCAAATGTGATCACATAGGGATATCAATGAGGAAACTATTAAAAACTAGGATTTACTGGACAGCCGTTTCGTCCTAGTCTGGGGCTCTTCGTTAGTACGTAACCATCGGCGTTGGATTCTAGTACCTCCTGTACAAATTAACTCGTGAAAATTATTTTGATGCTCGCTAGTGTCTGGTTACAAGATAAAGTTACCCTGGGTTCTAGTGAGAGGTCATGGTGAACACTGGAGTTCACCAGTTAGTGCGTGAGGAGAAATACTCACTGATGACATCGGATTGCAATTAATAGTGTTCTCTGAGCTGGTTGGCTTAGTTGCGAAGCTTTCGTCGTCCTTCTGGACAACATCTTCAGCGCCATATTTAGCGCAAAGTGAAATGATTTTAATTTCTTCATGAGTGATATAATTGCGTCTCCTGGTAACCATCTTTACATGTGTGTTGACCATTTTCTATTGACTTGGATTTTAAACTTTCTCATCACATGATTTACTTTTTATTAGTTGGTATATTTCGTCTATATTAACGTGTTTGTTAATTGCATTTTCGTTTGAGTACCAGGCTTCTAGGAATTCGGTGGCACTTTTGGTGTTTCCTCTGTCTAAGATTTCGACATTATCCCAATCAAATTCATGTCCATAATTGTCTATATGCATTGATACTAAAGAATATATATCATGTCTTTTCATCGCTGATTTGTGTTCTTGGATTCTAATTCGAAGGGGACGCCCACTTTGGCCGATGTAATGCCTATTGCAGTCCATACAATTTATTTTGTAAATGGTATTAATTTTATCCCCTTTTTCTGTTGGATCTTTTGGTTTGCATAATATTAAATTAGGCAATTTACTGGCTTGTGTGCTATATCTATATCAAACGGTTTCAGTATTCTAGCTGTTATTTCAGAGATATTTTTCATGTATGGTAGGATGAATTTTCTTGTGGTCTTTGATGATGGTTTCTTGTTGGTGTTTTGATTCGACATTAAACACTTTTTGATGAAATTTTGTGGATAACCATTCTTTTTGAAGACCATTTGTAGGTATTTTTCTTCCATTCCTTTCAACTCTGGAGTGCTAGAATGTGTTTGAACTCTTTTAAACAATGTCTGCACACAGTTTCGTTTGGGGGTAATTGGATTATTGGTAGTATAGTTAAGTGTTTGCTTTGTGTGCGTTGATTTTCTATATACTTGTGTTTCTAAATTTCCTGTGTTGGTTCTCCTGATTAAGATATCTAAAAATGGGATTTTGTTATCTAATTCTTCTTCTCTTGTGAACTTGATGTCTTCATATATGGTTGGTGGTTGTGGTGATTGAATCGAGTTTCAATGGCTGAATGGTCAAGCGGCTTGAATTGTAACCGGATGCTCCTGGGTTTGAACTCCGGTTGGCATATACTCCTGAGCAGTCCCGAGCCACGATGAAACAGCTGTCTGTTACTCCCTGACTTTTAACATTTCTCTAATTTGAAGTAAAGTTATAGCTGGGAACACTGGAGAAGATGGTGACTTCTAAGATCAGCAATATGTACAAGCAAAAGAGTGAATTTCTAACACAAATAATAAAATCTGTCAGTGCTTCTGTATGATTCACAGACTTGAGGAGACATTCAAGTGATACAACACACTAGACAGATCCTGGAGTGAAACCCATATGGGATGTGACCGATTGCTCACGCATGGGAGTGTGATATAGAGGAGGTCACATGAGGAGTAGAAGAAAATGAAAGTTAAAAGGCAGTTGAGGGGGAGGGAGGAAGAGGACATTTGAAAATGATATCAGAGAACACAGTACATTAGTGATGTACTGCTGAAAACCCAAGGATGCAAAAATAACAGTTATATTGGAATAAATAGTTCAATAATATTCTTAATTACTTGTATGAGAATAAAGTTTCCTGTAAATTATTTATTTCACTCACTTTAGTCTTTTGGATGTGCGTCGGTGGCATAGCAGTTTGGACACTCGCCGACCATGCATATGGTCTGGGGTTCGATCCCCGGCCACCGACGCACTCCTTTACCTCACTAAGCCACTGATAAGACTGGTAAAGAGGAAAGGTTGGGCATGAAGCCAGCAACCCCATCCTGCAAAAATAAACACTGCTACAGAAACTTCATGACTCTAGCTTGAAGCTCTATGTTCCACTGGGAACGTGAGGGAAAAAAGAATCCCTTTGATGCAATAAAGGGATAACAATAAGCGTAAACTTCTAACAAATAATCCAAGACTAGACATAATAACAGTAATACGTATCAATTTGAGCACCTGTCTAGCAATTTTGTAATAAATTTGAATCATCAAAAATAAAATGACGTCATCAGACGCCTGTTGATAAGTTTTAAGTTTAGAGTAAAGTGTAAACTGTTCCATTTTATGTTAATTAGTTTATTGTTTTTATTTAAAACCATTTCTATTGCTGTCGTGATTACATTGCATAGTAAACAGATTGCTTGCTAGTTATTATTATTGTTTCCTTTAACTCCTAGAGGAACATAGAGCTTCAGCCGTGCGTCTCCATTGCGTTCGGTTCTCTGCTTGAGTCTTCACCTGGCCCCAAGTCTGCCCACACGTTTTCATCTCCTCTTCACATGACCTCCTCCGAATCACCCTTGCACTGACGACCAACTCGCCGCTTCCTTTTCGGGTTCCACTTGAGCGATGGCTTGTCTAGTGATGTCACTTGATGGCCAATCCATCTTCATTTCTTCCTGCCTATTTCTTTCACAGTCGGTTCCTGTTGAGTTGGTTCGCTCCCAGAGATCTCTGTTGCTGATCTTTTCTGGCCATCTGATCTTGAGTATTGAGCGAAGACAACTGTTAATTGATGCTTTATGCTTTAAGTCATGATAGTGTCTCAGAGTTTTTGGTGACATCAAAAATCAATAACAAAAATTTCATGAATAATTTATGAACAGACTATGAAATGCTACTTCCAAGTTCTGGAACATAGGGCCTTAGGCTTGACGCCTTTTAATTTCAGTAACGGTCATATTGTGTTTTTTTCACAGGATAGGCTTGCCTGCTTCGTGCCCCCCCTAACCCTTAGTCTTTATCGGGCTTACTACCAGGTAGGCAAGGATTAGGAGTGCATCACTTGGAAGTCGAACACACACCACGTGTGTGTGTGTGGTTAGCGAGTTTTATAGCTCTGAAACACAGACACATGAGTTTTCAAAGTTTACAGCTTTGATTTTAAGACTTTCAAAGGAATATAAATATTTATAATATTTGAAAAGAAATATCTTAAGATACATTTTAAGCGATACATATATAATAAAGAAAGAAAAAACATATTTGCAGGATAATATGAGCTCGTTTCATTTCGTGGATTCTCTTCAATTGAGTACATCCTCCAACAAATCAATTATATTTAATTCAATTTTGAATTTTCTCGTCAGTTGATTGGACTGAAGTACTCGGTTTCAGGTTGACATGTCGGCTTCTTGTGCAGATGCTTCTTGTGACGATGTCTGGGTATGTAATTAGAAGTTAATTGGTGGATGGTGACTAGCAGTGGAATCTAGGATGCGTATTTCGTCCTACTTGGGACTCGTCGCACAAGAGGTGGCTCTTGTGGCTCAAGTGGTCTTGTGGATAACGCTTTGGCGTTTGAAACTGTGGGCTTTGGGTTTGAGCCTCAGTGGGAACGTCATCAATCACTGCGGAATGCAGGTATATCCAGATGATGGGTTCCAAATAGGATGAAATGCCCATCCTGGATTCCACTGCTAGTCACCACCCACCAATTAACTTCTCAGTCAATTGTATATTACAAAATAGCATCTGAACATGCTTTTTACATTGACTTCAGGTTATAGATAGGAAGTATAAGCAACATAATTTCAGAGATGATGTAAGTGGACATTTATTTAGTGTTAAAAGTAGCTAAGAATCCTTCTCATGTCAAGACCAACTGCATTTACCAATTCATCTGTACTTGCAGCAGCAAGTAATCCAATCTGACAAAGTAATATAATCTATATAATACCTCTTGATAACTGTGCGGTCAGATTAGTAGATCGGCGGTAATCAAATTATCGGGAAATACGAATTTAGCTGATTGTAGGATGATTAATCCCATGAAGACGAATAGCTTAATGAAAAACCCATAAATCGCAATACTTGCAGTAACAAAATATCATACAGTGGGATAGAGGCAGAGCTGTAATTACAAAAATTGACATAGATAGGTGGAGAGAGGTTAATTAATGAATCTTTGTCCATCGAATTTGCATCTAACACATGTAATACGAAAGAAACAACGCCGATGGTAGAGATATAGCAAATACTACTACTAATAAAATTAAAGGATAAGAGGTCATTGAATTAGTCTGAGCAAAGTTAGGAAGTTATCTGAGCATCTCGATACTCGTATGATTATGAGCAATAGAATTGTGTCTGAAACATTATCGCTATGTGGTTTCTTATCAAACAAATTTATTCTATGATGAAATTATACTCTACGGCAGTGCTTAAGTTCTCTTCTTATAGCAAGGACAACGAAAGTCTAGAAAGTAAACTGTTCATCTGTAACTAATAGAGAACTTAATGGCGACATATGCAGGTTCATACATAATAAAAGCTATTTCACTTACTCTCAATACAATCATCTCATAAACTGGTCTGAATCCAGCTGAAGGGTTTGCTAGCATAACTCACACTCAGAAAGTGTATACACATATATAACAACAATAACAATAATAATAATAGTTGCATTATACACCTAATGAAAAAATTCAATGCATATAAAAGTTGTCAGTGATAATTAATTTTCTAACCTGATAGTAAGTCTTTCGTTTGCTCTGCTTGATTTCTTTCATGGAATGCTAAAAAAGTAGTTAAGAAAAAGAAAAAGAAACATTTGAGGAATTATTTTCTGTCGAAACACTATACTACTTTTAATCTCAGAAAAAATAATAGTAAAACTGATTGCGACTATCTTTTGAAAATTGTGTCAGCATTATTCTTAAGGCTGAAAGAAAGAAACTGAATATCAAGTGAAGATATGTCGTTTGTTCGGTGGTAGAATGCTCGCCAACCATGCCACACATGCTCCAGGTTCACACTTAAAAGTATATACTACTGATTGAGTTGAGTAGTATATACATTCAAAGCAAAACATGGCTTCCTCAGTCAATGAAATCCACAACAATTAGTTTAAGCCACGTAGGGAGTTGAAAACTTGCTGACTGGTTGGGATCCTCGGGATAGTATAAACCAAAGAAGACTGGAGACAACTTTTGATTTGGCTGGTTCAAAATCGTTCTCAGTGGCTGGTGCGGATGCATCCACTCCTTGTGACTTATGATATCGAATAAAACTATATTGTTCTTCGATATTACTATTCCTTTTGCCACATATCTCTGTTTACTGTCTCTATTTTGCGTTTCTTTTTACTCTCTTCTCTTGCTTTGTGTGCTACATGGAGTGTGGTGACTTGAACTGCTGCAGATCAGTGCAAAGTTCTGTGGTGAAACCAACCAGTCAGTCAGTCAGTCGGACATTCGCACTTTTACTCTCGCTTCCTTGATTATCATTTATGGTATCAAGCAGATCACTTGCATTGTCATCTGAATAATCACAGTTTCCAAAGGAAACTATGGCGGAAGAATCACTTTGGTCCGTGTAAATTGCGAACTTGGCTTATGGTATCACCGGCTCACCCAAGTCACTCACCAGAAGTCTGGTGGTTTCAAATGATTAGGCTACATGAGCTCCATCAAACGAGGTACATCGCTGATGAGCACAACCTCGAACAGGAGAAAAAGCTGTTAGATGTTGGTATCACATCTACCTGATTGGCTAGCTACCAATATTCGTTCATATAAGTGGTATACAACCACTCCTTCAGATCACATCTCTTCCAAAGGAACTAATCCCCAATTGACACACAACTAAACCTCACTTGGCCGGTAGTATGTTACTAATGAGGTAGGATTAAGCTTGAGGCTAGGAAACCCACTCCATGAAAAAAACAACTGTACCATAACTTAAACTTCAGAGCTCAAGCTTGAAGCCCTATTTTTCACTCGGAATACTGAGGAACAAAATCTAACATAAGTATAATATCAGATAAGGAGATATGAAGTTTAAAATATCTATTCTTCCGCTGTATTTCATGTCCCATGAATTCTAAGTTCTGTTCAGTACTTCAGGACTGGTTTTTAATGATTCTCTAACTGGCATCAATCTGTGATCAAACTTGATTAAATCAAATCCCTACGAAGAAGCTCTTGAAAGTAATGTAATTCTCTCTAGTGACTGGGCACAGGATGAATTTACCTCAGATTCTAGTGATGAGAGTCATGATGAGCAGTCCATGAGGACAAATACTCGCTGATGGCATTGGTAAGTATTATTATTATTGTTCCCTTGGGTTCCTAGTGGAAAATAGGGCTTCAACTGCACGTCTCCACTTGCTTCTGTCTTCTGCTGTACTTTTCACCTGCATCCATGTTAGTCCATACTGTTTCGACTCCTCTTCACACGATCTCCTCCATGTCACCCTTGCACTGACGTCCCACTCGCCGCTTCCCTTTCGGATTCCACTCGAGCACTGGCCTGATGCGCGATGTCACCCAGAGGCCTCCTCAGCGAGTGTCCAATCCATCTCCACTTTCTCCTGCATATTTGTTGAGCAATTGGTTCTTGTTTTGTTTGTTCCCATAGTTTCTTGTTTGTGATTCTTTCCGGCCATCTGATCTTCAGTACAGAGTGAAGACAGTTGTTGATAAAGGTCTGCAACCTGTTGAAAATATTCTTGGTGACCCGCTGGCCAAGTTTCTGATCCGTATAGAAGAACTGACTGACTTGACGTTCGTATTAAAAATCCGAATTTTGTTGTTGATGCAGGCTGAGTGACGAAGATTTCCAGATTGGTTTCAGGTTGATGAATGTGTTTCTCGCCTTCCCGATTCTCGCTCGATTTGACATCCTCGTCCGTTCCTCCTGTAGTTGAGACAATGCTCGCTAGATAAGTGAATGAAGTAACCTCTTTGAAATCCCTCCCGTTGATGGTGATTGGCAGTGGATGTCGCTGCTGCTTTTGTAGTTGGTTGGTTATTTTCATAACCTCTGTCTTGTCTATGTTCACCTGGAGTCGTGTCTTTGCTGCTTCTTCGACCAGTTTGTCGGTTTTCGCTTGTAAGTCTTGGGTTTTGTGTGACATCAAACAAAAGCCGGTGTTCCTCAAGGTGCCGTCCTCTCTCCCTTTCTTTTTTCTTTCTTCTTACATGACCTGCCACATTTAAACGAAACCAATGTTGTCAAATATGCTGATGATCTGACTGTATCACTGCCTATCACTTCTGAGTCTGACTGCTCCAAACTTAATAGCTTTTTGTTGGACATCAGCATGTGGTCTAAGTCAAATGGTCTTATGTTAAATCCTTCCAAATGTCAGGCAGTTAACTTTACCTTCAACCATCGACGTGACATACATGAACTAGTTAGTTCCCATGATGCCTGTAGCATAGATGGTACAGAAATTGAAACCAAATGAAGCATTAAATACCTTGGATTAGTTCTTTCCTCGGACCTTTCATGGTCATCTCACATTTTATTGGTCTCTAAGAAAATGTTTCGTCTTACCTTCTACATTAAAAAGTTAAGACAACAAGGTATCAGCCAACCTTTAGTTCTGCGATTTTTAAACTCCTGTATTTTACCAATTTTACTTTATTGTTCTCCATTAATCTTTCCTGGGCTTCTTAAAAAAGACTATGTCGTTTTACGAAGGGTATTAAATGCTGTGAGTAGGGCTTGTGGTTTGCCACTGCGTGATCTCGCCAATACCATAGTCGAGAGACACGTAAATTCCTGTAAAAATTGGGCAAAGGCCGTACTGTCAGACCCTCTGCACCCTCTTTATTCACAATTATCCCCTTGTATCTCATCAGGTAGAACGAGAAGTCAATATAAGAAATTATATGCTCGTACCACTAAGTACAAAAATTCTACAATACCGTACTTAGCCCGTATTTTATGTGATGAAGACACTGTTAGACGTGAAACATATAAGTTACTATGTAATTAGCATAGTGAATCGACCCTTTCATTGTTCATCTTTCTGTAATTCTATGGTGTCACCCTTTCTATCGTTTAATTATAACTTTGCTATTTTTATTTTAGTTGTTATTACTATTATTACTATAATTTTATATTTTTCTCCTTATCCTCTACTGTAATTGCTACATAGCTCCTATAAAAACGTTTTGTTATCATTATTATGTATTAATTATTCCGTTTATCTACTTTTTTTGTTTGTTGTTGTCGTTTTTGAGTAAATTAGATGCAATACTGTACTGAATGCTGAAAATTCCTTGCTGTATCATTAATACTGTTTTTGGAATAAAGCAAAATTATTATTATTATTATTATTATAAATCATCCGCGAAATCTAGGTCCAGGATATCCCTGTCTTCTCGTTTCCCACTGTCATGCTAAAATTAGGAATTGATAGGAGTTGGAATTCATGGGCTTACGAATGAATCAGGTCTCAGGGGCTGATATGTTCAGTAGCTTGTTGCAAGAATGGATACAGCTGTCCAGTACTCCTTGGCTCTCAATGGTTCCATAACTTACATTCGGTACCAAAGAAAGCTATTTTATTAACCCACCATTCAAGGGTGATCAGATTATGCAGTTGACAGCTCAAAGACTCCGGTCAGCCATCAAACGCACATTCTACGCCGCATCTCTTTTTCTTACTTGCCGAACATTTTCGATCCCTGTACCTACGATTAAAGGACGAAATTCTGTGGACTCTACTTCAAACTGTATCTACAAGTTCACCTGCAGCTGCGGTGACACCTATATAGGTAGAACCAACAGAATGTTCCAATGTCGTCGAAAAGAGCATGTTCCAAAATGGCTATTAAATTATATAGAGAATCCCAATGCCAGTAATTTGAATAGAAATCCAGCATCATCCATTGCAAAACACTTATTAATGTCAGGTCACAAAGTCAATATTAATGACTGTTTTACAATTATTTCACATAACTCTAATTCAAGGTTATTGAAGGTGATGGAAGCACTTTGGATTGATCACATACAGCCCAAACTGTGTGTACAAAAATCAATAGACTTCAATCTTCGCCTACCCTGGACTACTTGACCTAATTAAATATGATTGGTCATTAGTATGTACTTTAACTGAGTAATTGTCATGAACTTTATTTTATTATTGTTAACCATGTAAGTTGTAAAGCGGTTGTAAAGAAACTACGAAATGATATCATCTCGCGAAATTTGTCTTCTTAATGCCTTATTCTAACATTAATCTGCTATAAAACTCAAGATTTAAAACACATTCACCAGCCAAACATTCATCGGTGAGTAATTCTTCTCACCCCCAGACTGTTACACTCTACTAATAACGATTTCTCACTAGAACTCTTGATACCTTCATCCTGTTATTAGTTTACTAGTGATTGGTAGAATAATTTTCAAATACTCATTTGCGAGGGTTTGACTGATTTCAACTTACATCACAATGGTTCTCCAACTGAAGTCATTTAGTAAAAATAGTAATCATTCTAACTCTTATCTTATGTTGTTTAATTAGTACGCTCCTCGAGCTATAATGCTGAATCACTTTTAGGAACACAACTTTGCCTTCTTCTACTCATTTAAGTATTCTATCAAAAAACATTTTCAAGAGTTGGTCTGTCAGGATTAAATTTAGTTTTACGAGTTTGACCACGGATTGATATCAGTTAGAGAGCTTTTGAAAACCAGGGAGTTAAGTTAAGTGTGAGGATGGATTTCCTATCGATGAAATTGAATGGTGGTCACGCTAAATCACGAATTGGTAGAAGTTAGAATTCATCGGCTGGCCACTGAATTGGGTCTCAGTGGCTGAATGGTATACGAGCTTACCTTGTAACCGGAGGGTCTTGGGTTCGAACCCCGGTGGTGGGTGCGTACTGCCGATGATTCCCAAACTAGGAGTATGAAACAGCTGTCTGCCAGTACTCCCTGGTGGTTTCAATGTTTCTCTAACTGACATCAATCCGTGGTCGAACTCGTAAGAAAATAAATACTGATCTTCTTTTTTTCTCTCTCTTTCTATTTCTGTCTATCCTTCCCTCTGTTTTTCATAAAACTAATAAATGTTTGAGTTCATTCAATTAGTAAAACCGACTGTGTGAGTACATTAAATTATTATCATATATAAATATACACGGACAAAAAATGAAGTAGAAATTGAAAAGTCTACCGTAAATATTGTAGTAGTAATAATAATACAAATGAAAGCTATTCAATGGGTAATTTAACTCAACACTCAAGTTTTACTTCTATCTCTCTATCTCTCCGTTCCTTCCTTCCTCACTTACTTGCTTACTTACTTACTCACTTACTTAATTCAATGATCACTCACTCTATCAGATATCGAAAAATAAATGAAGAGAGAATATTTCTTGAAATAAATGAATGAATGAACGAATGAATAAAGAATGTGAATGGTATTACATCACCACTTGGTCAAATAATGAAAGTGATGGTGAAAAGTCTTACAATCTTTTGTCAGAATGTTAATTTAATTTCCTTAGTAAGCATATATATATGGCTAACGTATATACATATACGTATATATCCCCATAAGTGTACCTTATACTTAAGTGTTCTTTCTCTTGAATTTACTGGAGACTGTTGTTGTTATCGTTGTCGTCTTCCACGTCTTCAGTACTTCTACTCTTCCTCCTTTTACTACTACTGCTCGTAACAGTAGTAGTCTTTATTACTCAACGTTGGAGGCCGGGAGAGGTGGGCGTAATACCTACCTTAAGTATTGTAAGAGGAGAAATAATAGAATAAAAAAAAGTGGATAGTTGAATTGCCACTTGATTAATTATTTTATTTTACCAGACAAACTGTCTGATGGTATGATGATGAGCAGGAGACGATGATGAAATGAGGAATTTCGACTGACTGACTGATTGACTGAGAACTATTCACTTAGAAGTATTTTACAATATATTTTTGATAGATAGTTGAATAGAAGATGTGAAGTAGAAGTGAAATCTATTATGCAGTAAGACTGTGAAGTCAGTAGACAATTACACTGTCATTAGCTTTAGCTACAAATGTTCTCTGGTTTTTTTCTAGTTTATTATTTTAGCGTTAAATAAAAAAGTACGCTTTATGCTTTAACGTTTAGATTAAGTGAATGAAATTCAAGTGTGGTAATTTGTATGGCTTCTTATTTTATTCCGATTCTGTAGGATTAACTTTTATAGCGAATAAAATACCTGTATAAAACTACCTACTATTGAACCTTGCCTAGTTCACTAGCTCGCTAGTTTTCTAGCCGGTCCCAGGACCGGGTAAAGAGGGAGGGTAGGGCTTAGGGCTAGCAATCCCACACTACTTAATCTTTCAAACCGCTACATTTTTTTATTTAGTGCATAGTGACGCAGTATTCATAACTGAAGGATATTATTGTTGATAATCATGTCAATGTAATTCAGACAGCTTCATAATTCACTTTGCATATATTTTTTCATTCCCACTTGCTGTTTATTACAAGTTTTCATATGTTCGGGATAGCCATTGAGTCATTTCGGTTGTACTTTACTCTATACCAGCCTATTGTGTGATGACATGCAAGGAAATGCATTACAGTGGCAAAGCTTTTCCTGAGATTATTCGAGCTGTAGATAAATTCTTATGTTCTGATGGCCTGATTGTCACCGATCAACCAGTTTGACCGATGCAATC